>CP119647.1:0-322500 GCA_030078075.1 Crithidia sp. LVH-60A
GCCACACTGGCTAACATGTACAAAACCAAATCCACCCGACATCCGCTTGCTCCGCTTCGCGTTCCGCCCCGCCCCAGCACTCAACC
The DNA here is from genome assembly GCA_030078075.1 of Crithidia sp. LVH-60A. Taxonomy (NCBI): domain Eukaryota; phylum Euglenozoa; class Kinetoplastea; order Trypanosomatida; family Trypanosomatidae; genus Crithidia; species Crithidia sp. LVH-60A. The sequence continues at coordinate 87 of CP119647.1, forward strand.
TTTCGAACGCTTTTCGCTTGCAGAACTAGAGATGGCACTACGAGAAGTGCACTGTGGCTCCGCCCCTGGCCCTGACGACATTCACTGCGACTGCATCCGCGCTCTTCCTGACGCGGGTAGGAAATTTCTGTTGAACATCTACAATCACAGTGTCATGAGTGGTCACGTCCCAGGCCCCTGGAAGAAAGGCATCATTATTCCCTTACTGAAGCCGAAGAAGCCCGCCACAGATCCCACCTCCTTCCGTCCTGTCACTCTCACCAGCAACTTGTGTAAGTTGTTGGAGCGCATGATATCTCGCCGTCTACGGGATCATCTAGAATCACGACTACAACCGCAGCAGGCAGGCTTTCGCCCGCACCGGTCCACCACTGACCCGCTTGATCTCCTCCTTCACAAAGTGGTGCAGAGGCCCAAAGGCACAAAGATTGGAGCCGTTTTTGTAGACTATGCACGTGCCTTTGACTCTGTCGACCATGGCGTCATCATCAGGGCCCTCAAGAAATTCGACGTAGATCCCTATCTGACGCGGTGGATTATGGACTTCTTAGACGACCGAACAGCGCGAGTCCGAGTTAACAACACTTTTTCTGACCCGGTAGCCTTCACCTGTGGTGTTCCGCAAGGTTCAGTCCTTGGCCCTCTGCTCTTCATCATTGTTATGGACTCCCCTTAGCGTGCAACTAAACCAAATTGAAGGCCTTGAGCACGCCTTCTTTGCGGACGACCTTACCCTCCTGTGTTCCTCACCGGATAATGAACAGATTCAAAAGACGCTGCAGTCTGCAGTAGACACCGTTGCTCGCTGGACGGAAGTACACTTCATGGAATTGAGTGCCCCGAAGACGAAATACACGCTCTTTGGTGCTCGACACCACAATCAGCTGTCGCTACACATAGGCGAAACCCAACTAGAGGAAGATCGATACCCACGACTTTTGGGTGTGGATTTTCAGCCGCTTAGAGGCGTTGGAGGACACGTGCAGGCAACAATCAATGCAGCGAAGAAGCGCTTGGCGAAGCTGAAGGCAGTGTCCGGAGAACTCTGGGGACCATCGAAAGACGTCCTCCGACCCTTTTATCTGGCCCTCATTGAATCAAAACTCCTCTACGCCGCGACGTCCTGGTGGGACAACGCCAGCGATTCGTGCAAAGCATCCTTGGAGCGCACGCATGCTCTTGGCGCCGCGATGGTGACTGGTATCCCTAAATACGCTGACGCAAATGACCTATTGAAAGAAGCTGATCTGTTGCCGCTAGACGCCACAGTACTGCTCCGCCGATTACGACTTTACTTGACAGCAGTCACCAGTGGTGGATATATGGGGCGATTAGCGAAGGAAGTTTACAACGACGAGCATCCACTACACATCTACATCCGCCGCGTACAAGGTGGATACACTGCTATTGACTCCTTTGAGCAGCCTCACACATTTCGATCTCTCCTAAAAAGCCGTCGGGTGTATTTCAACACGTCGCTTCCAGGAAACTTACGTGCTGAATCCCCAGTTGCAGAGAAGCTGGCTGCATGCAAAGCTCGCCTACGCCGGTTTCGAAATGTGCCGTTGGCACTCTACACCGACGGCGCCGTTGAGCTTGATGAGCAATCCGGAGCAGCTGCCATGCTTTACCACAAAGACCGGCTCGTCTCAACAGTCACTGACTTCTGTGGCAAATATGCGTGCAGCTACCGTACTGAATGCATTGCGATGGAAGTAGGGCTGAAGCGGCTCCTCCAGTACGTTACGCAGCACCGAATCTACCGTACCACATGTGTTATCGTCACCGATTCTTATTCGCTCCTCATGGCGCTCAAAACAGGACCCACAACTGTTGACGAAGGTGTTCTGCGCCGCATTTGGACCACCATCCTCGAGCTGATCAACCACAGAGTTCGATTATCTTTTCAGTTTGTCTTCGGACATTGTGGAATTCGGAGAAACGAAGCAGTTGATAAATTGGCCAAGGCTGCCATGAAGCCAACTCCGACAGACCGCGCCTGGATCACGGACCTTGTCACGACGATCAGACGACTTCACAACATACCGCAGAACCGAATACGTAACCCCTCTACACTCCAGCAATTTCTACTGGACAGCAATGTGGCCACCTCCAAGAACGGCGACGTGGTTCTCACACGGCAGCAAGAGACAGCATTGGCGCAATTTCGAAGTGGCACCTCACGATATTTTGGCTTTTTACATAGGCGTGTGAACAACATAGACAACGAAGAATGCAGATGGTGTGTTGCACATCGAATGAAGGAAATGGGACTACCGCCCCCGCTTCTCGCACCGCCTCCGGAGCCACCGCCTTCTGCTTATTTTGCAATGCACCCGTCGGATCCAGCGCTATGCCCAGTATGTTACCAAGCCTTCCCAGGCCGTGAGCAGCTGAAGAAGCACATTGTGAAAGCATACAAAATCACCGATGCTGCTGAACTGAGCACGATGGTTTCGCTTGCCCTTCATGCATCCCCTCCAAGAGGTTTCTACCGGTGCCCGCTGTGCCCCTTCTTTACCCGCAGCTGCGACTTTTTCACCAAGCGCCACATGTTTCTGCATGGGCCGCTCCCTCTTGACACCCGCACACCTGTCGAGAAAGTCCGCATTGTGGAGAAGCTAGAGTGCCCGGTCTGCAAAAGATTGATCGCGGCTACGCACATGAAGCGACACGTGGAAGCGGCGCACAACAGACCTATGGATCGCGAAAACGCCGGTGGCGCAGTCACGGCACCTCCAACAGCAGCAAGTACCAATGCTCGTCCAACCACCGGACCGCGCATACAGATTTGTCCGTCGTGCAACCACTCCCTCTCTACCATCCCGGGTATTCTCTATCATGTCCGGCAAAAACATCCCGAGCTGACAAGTCTAAAGGTCATAGACGATAGAGGAAAGGAAAAGGTGGTCCCCGTACATCCTAGATTACATGTTTGTCTCGATTGCGGTGCAGCGTATATCAAACCTGACGGTCTCAGACGGCATCGAGAAAATAAGCATGGCGAAAGACATCCTGCGACTCTCCACACGTCCTCGAGGTTGGAGTGTGAAGAGACGCCATCGCACTTAATGGTGTGTGAAGGCCTAGCTGAACTCCGGAAGAAACATGAAATCGGCCCCGGGTATGAAGTTGAAGCAGGTGCGGATGTGAAATTGGCAAACTTCGTAATTGACATGATACGTTTTGCTCCCCACCAAGGAGAGGGCAGAAGCACGGCAGCCGTCCCCATGGCGGAACTCACCGCCCTGAGCGAAGGAGCCTCGGATCCCCCCATCGCATCGACTCAGAGCAGTGAAGCTCAAGAAGAAGTGCCTGGCCATAGGCGTCGCAGAGGCGAGGCTGACGAAGTACCGCCGCCCCGTTTACGCATGGTCCAGTTGCAAGGGGGACGTTTTGTTGTAGTGGATTAGGGTTTAGTCGCAGTGCTTTAGTTGGATGGCTTTTATGTTTGTTTGGAATAGGAATTTTGTAATATCTTTCCGTGCTTGGCAGAAATGACACCATGAAAAAAAAAAAAAAAAAAAATCTCATATCACACGAGGGGATCACCAGCCACAGCTTTCACGCAACCCTTTGAAGAGCTCAACTGCGCCGAGTTATGCAGCTTATGTGGTCGGTCCCTTCCTCTTTGCTTCCCTCATTGCACATCATTTCTTGCGTGCGTCTCGCGAGATGCAGAAGGTGCTGACACGATCCTCGCTGCTGTCCTTTCCGCTGGGCTGCACCGCCATTCGGCTGCAGGAGAAGGAGAGGCGTGAAGCAGGTTTTCTCGCCCGACGCGTCGTACCGGCCGCGAAGCCCTGTGCAGTAGTGTGTAAGGACGACGGCAGCGGCGTGCTGCTCAACGGCGGCCCGAGCAGCTGGCTGCACCCCATCCTGCTGCAGGGCGGGCCGTCCTTCCTGACGGTGCCGCTGACGGAGGCCGTGTACGTTGGCGAGGACACAACGCAGCCGCGGAATGTGTTTGTGGTGGGTGCGACGGAGGTGGAGAGCGACTACGCTGCACAACGCAGCTGGGCGGCTCCCATGTCCGTCTTTGCGGCGCTGAACGCGGCGGAGCAGTCGCTGCTGTCGCTGGCGCTGTCGATGCGGCAGTGGTCGGCGCTGACGCCGTTCTGTGCTCGGTGCGGCGCCGCGATGCACTCGACCGATTTTGGGCTGACACGTAGCTGCACGGGCTGCAAGCACCGCATTCATCCCTCCGTCGTACCTGCGATGATTGTGGCGGTACTGGACGGCAAGGGCAACGTGATCATGTCTCTGCGCCACCGCCACGGTGTTGACGCGCGTGGCAAGCCGGTGCGCACGGTGCTGTCGGGCTTCGTGGCGCAAGGCGAGTCGATGGAGGAGACGGTGGTGCGCGAGGTGAGGGAGGAGACGGGGGCGGTGGTGACAAAGCTGCGCTACGTCGGCTCTCAGCCCTGGCCAACGCCCTACGAGCTCATGACATGTTACTACGCCGTGGCGGAGAACAGCCCCGATCTTGTGGTGGAAGCTGCGGAGCTGCTCAGCGTGCATTGGGTGTCGAAGGAGGAGGTGCGTGTAGCCATGGCGGGACAGCATCCGGAGTTTGGTGTTGTGCCCGACTTCACGGCTGCGCATGTGTTGCTGGCGCGGTGGGTGAACGGGGAAGTGGACGACATGGGCGAGCCGACAGGCAAGGCGTAGTGGTTCACAGCGGCTGCTTTCTCTTTCTTTTCGCCATGTAGTTTTCGCGCTTTTCTCTACCAATGCACACTCGGTGCGGTGTGCAGCGCTCAAAGCGACACAAACGCATATGTGGTGCCCTGCTTTTGTTGACGATGATCTTCTGCCTGCTTTTGTTGTAGCTCTGCCGGGCTGCTCTGTCTGACAACGGACACGATATGAAAAAGACGTAGTGGCGTTAGGAAAGGGGGACTGACGAGCTCCATGTTGTACCCAAGTGCATGTTGTGGTCATCGTGGTAAGGCGGTACTGTCTCAGCGTTTCGTGGCAAACGGGGCCAGTGCCGCTTGCCGTCTTGCAGGTTCTGCTCCAAGCTGGTCCTGTCTTAATCCAATATGAGCAATTTGAACAGCCGTTAAAACTGCACTGCCGGACGTATGCTTTTTTTAGAGGCACTGCACTGCAGCTCTCGCCTGTGCTTTCTCTCCACTCTGTCGTTTTACATCCCCATCTCTCTCCTCACGACGCGTCGTTGAAAGGCAAAAGGAGGACACAGAGACACTCGTTGTGGTCCACCGCATCGTTTCCTGCTGTGACGGAGCACGTCGCGAACGACGCAGTGTTGCACCTTTTTACTGTTTGCTTCCCCACACACTTTAGTGCGGAACTGCAATGGACAACGTTTTGCGGCAGTCAGCGCTGCTGTCCTTTCCCCTGGCGGACACCGCAGTGCAGCGCTACGAGAAGGAGAGGCGTGAGGCAGGCTTCATTGAGCGCCACGTCAGCGCCGATGCGCATCCGTGTGTGGTGGTGTGCAAGGACGACGGCAGCGGCGTGCTGCTCAACGGCGGCCCGAGCAGCTGGCTGCACCCGGTAGCTGCAAACGCTTCCGAATCCTTCCTGACGGTGCCGCTGACGGAGGCCGTGTACGTTGGCGAGGACACGACGCAGCCGCGAAACGTGTTCGTGGTGGGTGCGACGGAGGTGGAGAGCGACTACGCCGCACAAAGAGAGTGGACGTCTCCGCTAGTGCTGTTGGCAGCGCTGAACGCGGCGGAGCAGTCGTTGCTGTCGCTGGCGCTGTCGATGCGGCAGTGGTCGGCGTCGCACACGTTTTGCGGAAAATGCGGAGCTGGCATGCGAGGCAGCGACTGCGGTCTCACACGCAGCTGCACGGGCTGCAAGCACCGCATTCATCCCTCCGTCGTACCTGCGATGATTGTGGCGGTACTGGACGGCAAGGGCAACGTAATTCTGTCCCAGCGTCGTCGACCCTACCGCGACGCACGTGGCAAGCCGGTGCGCACGGTGCTGTCGGGCTTCGTGGCGCAGGGCGAGTCGATGGAGGAGACGGTGGTGCGCGAGGTGATGGAAGAGACGGGGGCGGTGGTGACAAAGCTGCGCTACGTCGGCTCTCAGCCCTGGCCAACGCCCTACGAGCTCATGACATGTTACTACGCCGTGGCGGAGAACAGCCCCGATCTTGTGGTGGAAGCTGCGGAGCTGCTCAGCGTGCATTGGGTGTCGAAGGAGGAGGTGCGTGTGGCCATGGCGGGACAGCATCCGGAGTTTGGTGTTGTGCCCGACTTCACGGCTGCGCATGTGTTGCTGGCGCGGTGGGTGAACGGGGAAGTGGACGACATGGGCGAGCCGACAGGCAAGGCGTAGTGGTTCACAGCGGCTGCTCTTCCCCGCATACACGAGCGGGAAGGGATGGGCTAGCTACCACTGAGCGGTGGCTGTGAGAGAGGCATCGATCTTAGAGTGCTCTTTTACTTTTTTGTAACACTCTCTCTTGCAACTGCGCTGCGTGGCGGTACGGGTACGCTTCACACTCTTTCAGCGGGATTTCTGCGCTCAAGTGAAAGACAGGAACACAAACGCCTTCGCCAACGGTGTGGTGCTTTTTTTCTCCGCGGTGCTTGCGGAGTACAGCAGCTGCGAAAGCTACTTGGGGCAAAGATGGCGGCGCATCCTTGTTGCACTCGCAGTTGAGCAACTCCACGTTAACACTCCCTTAACGACCGCGACTGTTCATGTGGCAGTGTAGCGGCCGCAGGCGAAGAGGTACAGATACACTCTCTTTGAATCTGCTATGGTGCTCTCGAGGGCTATTAGGCGTGCAGGAGAAACGCGATCTATCACCTTACTCACCCACCTTTCGTTACTGGAGAACACGACTTTGGGTTTTCGCACCCCTCCTTCACCTTTTATCTTCTCTCTTCTCTCCCCTCTCGGCTCCCCACGCTCGCGGAGCAGATGATGCCTTTTTTTTTTCTTCGGTGCATCGTCCCTCACGCCGGAGTGTGTGAATTTTGACTTCCAGCTGCACGTTGGCAAATTGCAAGACTCTCTTTTTCGTCGTTTTGACCGGTAAGCGACTTTGACGCCTATACCCTTTACTGTGTGTTCTTCCTCGTTCTCTCTGGTTTTATTCCCCCCTTTTCACAACCCTCGACATGCGCAGGGTATTGGCCAAGTCAGCGCTGCTGTCCTTTCCCCTGGCGGACATCGCAGTGCGGCGCTACGAGAAGGAAAGACACGATGCAGGCTTCATTGAGCGCCACGTCAGCGCCGATGCGCATCCCTGTGTGGTGGTGTGCAGGGACGACGGCAGCGGCGTGCTGCTCAACGGCGGCCCGAGCAGCTGGCTGCACCCGGTAGCTGCAAACGCTTCCGAATCCTTCTTGACGGTGCCGCTGACGGAGGCCGTGTACGTTGGCGAGGACACGACGCAGCCGCGGAATGTGTTCGTGGTGGGTGCGACGGAGGTGGAGAGTGACTACGCCGCACAACGCAGCTGGGCGGCTCCCATGTCCGTCTTTGCGGCGCTGAACGCGGCGGAGCAGTCGCTGCTGTCGCTGGCGCTGTCGATGCGGCAGTGGTCGGCGCTGACGCCGTTCTGTGCCCGGTGCGGTGCCGCGATGCACTCGACCGATTTTGGGTTGACACGCAGCTGCACGGGCTGCAAACACCGCATCTTTCCCCCCGTTACGCCTGCGATGATTGTGGCGGTACTGGACGGCAAGGGCAACGTGATCATGTCCGAGCGGCGGCAGCGCGGCAACGCTCCCCTCTCCGCCACTCCGCGTCTCACAATTTTGGCGGGCTTTGTGGCGCAGGGCGAGTCGATGGAGGAGACGGTGGTGCGCGAGGTGATGGAGGAGACGGGGGCTGTGGTGACAGAGCTGCACTACGTCGGCTCCCAGCCCTGGCCCTTCCCTTATCAGTTGATGACATGCTACTACGCCGTGGCGGAGAACAGCCCCGATCTTGTGGCCGAGGCGGCTGAGCTGCTGCAGGTGCGGTGGGTGGCCAAGGCGGAGGTGGCCCAGATGCTGGCGGGGACGCACCCGCACTTCGTTACATCGCCGCCCAACACGGCGACGTTTCCGTTGCTTGAGTCGTGGGTGAGCGGGAAGGTGGACGACTTTGGACGGCCGATATCGCGTGTGTGAAGTGGGATAGGCTTCTTTTTTTTCTTCCCACTTTAGTCGGGTTGGGGAGGAGCACCCGCTCACCGTCGAGGGGCACAGACATGTAGTGCCCACGCTCTGCTTTTCAAGAGCTTATACAGCAACTTCTACGTTCTAAAAAGCATGACAGCCTCGCTCGTCCTCGTCAAGGCGTATTGTGTTCACAACGCTGCAGTGCAGGCAAAGCGCACCGGTGGTGGAGGGAAGAGGCGGCTGCCATCCTTCTTAATGCGCGCATTCCACTCACCTTTTCGTTTCCCCTGCCTGTACTGCGCGGTGTTTGTGTGTTTGTAGGTATGTCGCCACTGTGTGTCGAAAAGGTTTACTGCTGGTTGGTCTGTTGCCACGGAGCACGACGGGACTGCGTCTTCGCTCAACGCCCGTCACGACGCGATTGCCTCGCTGTTCCTCTTCTCAATTTTGATTCCTCCTCTTCCGTCTTTGCTGCTCTCTGTGCTTGGCTGTGTGTGGGGGACGTACATGCCGATGCGCTCTTCTCTTCTTTGTGAGCGCAGCTGACACCAGTGGTCAACGAGGCGTTCGTACCTTGGAGCACCTCCACCGGGCGTTGTTTTCTGCACAGCCATCTCCGCGTGTAGAAACGTATGTACCGGCAAAACAATAACAATGACAGTGTGGGGGGCTACATGCCCCCAGCGGAGTCCACCGGTGCGACTGCTGCGGCTGGAACTGCGGAGGCACCGCAGGACTACTACTACTACTACGAGATGCCAGACGGGTCGATTGGCTACATGACAGCGGATGGGTACAACCAGACCTACTCACCAGTGGACGATCAGCAGGAGGCGAACCAGGCAGTAGAGGACGGCCCGCAGCCCGCCGGCTATGTGGAGCCGACCTACGGACACGGCACCGCCTACGCGCCGCCACAGCAGCAGCAGCAGCAGCAGTACGTGATGACGTCGCAGATGAACAACAACTACAGCGACACCCCAAACGCCAATGTGGTGTACTATACATACGAGGCCGGTAACCGTGCCGTGGGTGCGGGCCCATCGCAGATGCAGATGCAGCAGCAGCCGGTGTACCAGCAGCAAGGCTTCGCGCCGCAGGTGACCTACGCCGCACCGTCACCGGCACAGCAGATGGGGGAGGCGGGGATGATGCCCGCCCCGCAGCCGAAGCTGCCACACGCCGGTGGCGTCAATGGGTGGTATGTCCCACCTGCATCGTTTGCCGAGATGCGTAAGTGGCACGGCACGCAGAAGTGGTCGACTCCGCTCGGTCGAGTGTGCTGCACGGAGCCCTGCTACTGTCTCGGTGCCTGCATCGCGCCGTGGTGCGTCGTCGCGGCGCATCGGCGGCGTCTGCTGCAGAAAGATTACACGCAGTACCGCTGCTGCGCCGGTGTATGCGGCCGTGTCGACCACTGCGAGTGCTGCGGCGGGACGCCACGCTGCAGTCTCTTCTGGGAGATTTTGTTGTGCTTGCCGTGTGCCTGCCACGCCAACCGCTACATGCTGATGCAGCGCTACGGCCTGCGCAAGTCGTGCTGGGACACGTCCATTCTCGGCCTCGGCTGCTTCTGTGCGCCGGTGCACTGCTGCGGGGAGTGCACGCGGTGGTTCCCGGAGTCCTTCTGGGACTGGCTCTACGTGGTGACGTACTCCTGCATGCTTACCCAGGAGCACCGCGAGCTCGACGCGCATGAGAAGGCGGTCGCTTGAGCGTCTTTGCTGTACTGCCTACACTCTCTTTGGGGAGAAGTCGGGTGTTTTTTTTTTTTTTCAAGGCCTCATTACGGACACCCACGTGCGTACGCACACGCATGCAGTCGTGTCAAAAGGAGAGAAGAAAAAAAAAAGAGCAACTGAAACACGCAAACGAGGAGAGGAAGACGAGCACTGCTTAACGGTTGACTGCCGGGCAGAGCGTGCTCATCAGCGAGGTGGCGTGTGTTGGCGGAGAGATCACAATTGCTCCGTCATGGCCCGCTCCTTTTAGCTGCACTTCTCATCTTTGCCTTTCCCTGATTGCGGTGCGATAAAGCGCTGCTGATGTTTTCTCTCTTTTTTTTTTCAAATCGATTTGTTATTATTATACTTTTGTGTTGCTTACCAGCTGCACCGTGAAGGATCAGCTCTCGCTACTATCACAGCCTGCCTCCTTCTGCTCTGCCTCGCACAACTTCCCCCAGCTTTGCTTTCTTTTGATATTTGCCAAAACTTTTTTTTTCTAGTGGCAGTGCAGCACGCCGCACGTGGTGCACAATACACCTTGTCTGCATGCGGGTCCTCTTCGATGTTTTTGCTCTTTCCTATTGCGTCTGTAGATGGCTTTACCCTCTTGCGTGACAGCTCGTCCTTCACGGCTCTTCCCTCCCATGCGGTCTTTCACGCAACTCCGTCCTTTACATGTGTCGGACGGCAGTGGTGTTCTTCTCCTCCGTCTCTTCCTCTACTCTCTCTCTCTCTATCTTTGTTGTTGTTCTTACTTCACACCTTCTGCGTGGACATCTTTTTTTTCTCAGTGTACATGTATGCTGCCAGCAGCGCTCCAAAAAAACCGAAATGATAGGCGATGGAGAATGCTGCGATGTCCCTCGCATTCCTTGTGGTGGTGGGCTGTTGGAGCACGAGTGCGTCGGGTGTTTCTTGTGCTCTGCTCAGTGTCCTTTGAGGTTTTTTTCATGTTGATGTGAAATCTCCGAGCCGTAATAAAATGCAGTGGAGAGCAGCACCGCCTCTCCTTTCCTCGATCCTCCTTCCTCTCATCCGCTCCCTTGCCTTCCTCCTGCTGCTCTACTAAAAAAGAGTATTAAAAACAAAGAGGGAAAACAGATAATACAACGCAGGCAAGTTGCACGTCATGCTCCACATCTTGAATTGTTACATCCCATGGAACGTGTTCACACTGGCTGAGCTGCGCGCCGGCCTCTGCCACGTCGCCCTGTTGGTTCCCTGGGGGCTGTTGCTTCTGCGCCTAGGCCGCGGCAGACTGCTGGACTGGGTCCTCGTTGTCACCTACGCGGTGGGCATGTTCTTCTTCCAGCGGCGCCTTGCCTCTGGCTTCCCGCTCCGCTTTTCCTCCCTGCGGGCGTGGCGCACGTCGCCCGACAACTTCCGCAAGACGTCACGGTTTCTCAGGTCGATGAAGGAGAAGGCCGCTGCGGTGTCGGATGCATCCTCTGCTGTGCTTGGGCAGCGTCCCGTCGCTGTTATCACCGGTGGAGAGAGAGGCATTGGCCAGGAGGTGGTGGAGCAGCTGATGCGGGAAGGCATCGACGTGATTCTCTGCTGCCCCTTCGAGGCTGAGGCGCGACAGACAATCGCGAAGCTCGCTTCTCGTGTGCGCACCGCCACGGCAACCTTTCTCAAGCTGAACCTCAACGACGAGGAGAGCGTGCGGGAGAGTGCGGCGAAGATTCTGCACATGACCCCTCGCATCGACTTGCTCATCAACAACGCAGGAATGGTGAACATCGTCGGCTTCAAAGCTAACAAGCGAGGCAATGAGGTGGTCCTGGCCATCAACTTTCTTGGCCACGTCCTTCTCACCGAGCTGTTGCTCGACCGTTTGAAGGCGAGCGGGCCGTCGCGCATCGTCAACGTGGCGTCGCTGATGGAGCTCAACGCATGCATCCCAGGCCCGTGTCGCACGCCTCTCGACGCCCTTGTCACCAACTGCGAGCCCGATTCGCCACACCATACAAGCAACTACAGTCTCTCCAAGCTGCTCTTTATTTGCTACACCCGAGATCTGGCACGGCGGCTGCAGGGGACGCAGACGCAGGTCGTCTCGCTGCACCCTGGTGTGGTGCTCACCGCCATCTACCATGTCGGTGCCGTCTTCATGAAGGTGCTGCTGCGGACAGTGTTCAAATTTGCCGGAGAGGGGGCGGAGGTGGTGCTGTTCTGCGCGCTCGCCGACAACATTGTCAGTGGCGGGTTTTACGCGGACTGCAAGCACTACGACAGCGTCCTCTCGCCTCTCGCCCTCGACAGCGCGCACAATGAGCGGCTGCGGCGGGTGCTGCTGCGGTACTTCGGGCTGGACGGCACGAGCTCTGCTGCTGCAGCCCCGCTGACCCTTCCCCAGGCAGCCGCCGCTCTGCAGTAGCGGAAGGATGCTGTCAGGACGCATGCACCGCGCTTCATCTGCCACAACACGTTTTCCACCTCTGTTTCTGCGGTGTCTTTTCGTGGAGGTGGGGTGGGCCCTGCCAAGAAGCAGGGAAGGATGGAGCTGTTGAGGTGCAGAGGAGGAATGGCACTCCGATGCGCATGTCCCGCTGCTGCGTTGGTCGCCGAGATGTCCAGTCTATCTGCTTCTCCTGGCTCTCTCTCTTTCTCGCTGTCTTGTGCCTCCTTGATGATTCTTTGTCTATCTGCTTGTGTTATTAACTCTCTGGTGTGTGCGGCTGAGGGGACCGTCACACGTATGTGCATATTTGCCTTTGCTTTCTCCTCGTTCTTTTTCTCCACATCCGTGTTTTTTTTTTCTTTGTTGCGGGCTGTGTTGCGACGCGTTCGATAAGAGGGCGTCTGCTGCCTTCGCCACACGCAACGGCGCCGCGATTGTTTCTCTCTTTGGTGGGCTTCGCGTCCGGGCGAGTTCGCCTCATCACAAAAGCTTTGAAGCTTTCTAATTTCTGCTCTTTCCACTGCACTCTTGGAGCTGTTGGTGCGACGGTACGGCATTGCATTTGTGGCTTTTGGCCTCTCCCAGCAGATGCCTGAGACCATCTTCGTTGGACCCCATCTTTGCTTATGACGGCGTTGCTTTCCCTACCCGATCGATGCCGCTTTCTTTCTCTCTTTCCTTCTCTTCCGCTGGTGTCGGTGGCACGCCGCATGCTTCTTCTCCATCTTCACTTCTTTTCCCTTCTGCCTTCTGTCCCGCCGATACTCCTCCACTCTCTCTCTGTGCAGCCGAGACTCCCGGCTTCTGCCGAACAGTGCACCGCTTTCTCATCTCTTTCCTGTTTCTCCATCCTCGTCGCCATGTCGCAGGCTGTGAACCACCTCGTGAGCGAATACCTGGCTGAAGCCTACCCAGCCGCCGCGAAGGCGTTGAAAAAGGAGGCGCCGTCCACCGCAGCACCGAGCCGCTCTCCTTTCGGCGCAAAGACGTTGGCTGAGGTGGTGTTGGCTTACCGCGCAGAGAAGCGCGCACGTGTGGCGGCCGACTCGAGCGACAGCGACGACGACGCGCCGGTGAAGAAGCCGGCGTCGCGCAAGGCGTCCCCGAAGGTCGCCGTCAAGAAGGCTCCGATCCCGGACTCGAGCGACAGCGACGATGACGCGCCGGTGCGGAAGCCAGCGTCGCGCAAGGCGTCCCCGAAAGTTGCCGCCAAGAAGGCCCCCGTTGCTGACTCCAGCTCTGACGATGACGCGCCGGTGCGGAAGCCCGCCGCGAGGAAGGCGTCCCCGAAGTCCTCTCCCAAGGTTGTTCCTAAGAAGGCCGCAATGGAGAGCGACAGCGACGACGAGGAGCCGCTGAAGAAGCCGGCGCCTGCAAAGCGGGCCGCCGCCGTCAGTGACAGCGACGACGACGACGCGACGGCACCGCCGGCAAAGAAGGCAACGAAGGTGGAGGCACCGCCGCGGCGCGGCCCGCAGAACATGAACGAGGACGGCACCTTCCGCCGCTTCCAGCGCATCGACCCGACGAAGGTCACCTTCCACGCTGAGGCGCTGCGCGACAATCGCCCAGGTGAGGAGCACCTCTCGCTGCGCCAGAACCAGGAGATGATGCGCACCAAGGGGAAGGGCTTCAACAAGCTGAAGCAGAAGAACAAGGGCAAGTTCTACGGGGCCGGTGTGGACCTCTCTGTCCGCGCCTACCAGTTTCCCGACAGCGACGACGAGTAGTGCGGTGTCGTGTAGGCCGCACTCTCTCTGTGTTTGTGTGTGCTGGCTTTTTTTTTGTACTTCTTTGTAAGAGAGGTTGCATTAACGACGGCGAAGAGTTGCCTGCCTCTCTGGGTGCATTGGCGTTTAAGCAGGCAGCGCGGCGCCTCGTCTGTGCGTCTCCCTCCCCGACGCCCGCAGCACGAGGTGAGGGGCAACCTCCAGCACTCCATGGTAAGTTGTTAACACCGATTAAATTACATACGTTAGAAGGAAAGATGTATTCCGCGCGCCGTGAACACGGTTGTTTTCCGGTAGTTCGCTATGTCTGGTCCGATGCTCGGCAATGCTGGAAGAGGCACGTCACAGCGTGAGCATGCGAAGGTTGCAGAGGGGAGTGAAAGTGGGAAAACTGCGTTTTTTTTTCTCTTCCGATTGATTGCTTTTCGCACCCTCTCTCCGCCTTGGCTGGTGACGTGCTGCGTCATGTTGGGTCCTTCGCAGTTACCTTCAAAATTGCCCTCGCGGGTTTTGTATCCCACCTGGCAGCTGGCGAAATAAAGAGGACTCTGCGGATCTCTTTTCTACGGTGCACGCACCGGTGTCGCTGTTCTCTGTCAATACTCCTCGCCATCTTCTCTTTCACCACCTCCTCTCTCGTCTTGGCGCCTAACGCCGCTACGTATCTCCTTCCACTGGCGTGTGAGTAAGAGCTACTGAAGAGGGTCTGTTTGGTGAGGCACGGCGAGAACACCGCTTCTCTCCCTGGCAATATTGTTATACAGCACAAGACCGGACACACACGCACACACATCAGCAGAGTCGATACGAGAAGAATGGCGTCAACACCGTCCACAGCTGCAGCGGCCAGTCCCGCCGCCCCGCTGCGACTCCCCGCGACTGCACCGCAGAACGTACGGCTGGAGAGAGTCGCCACCCTGAAGGGCCACAAGGACCGTGTGTGGTGCGTGCGGTGGTGCCCGAACGCCGCCGTGCTCGCCTCCTGCTCCGGCGATGCCACCGTGCGCTTCTGGAGCCGCCGTCACGGTGCTTCAGAAAAGGAGGAGGGAGAAGAGAAGGGTGCCGAGGAGTGGGTGTGTGTCGGCACGCTGGAGGGGGAGCACAGCCGCACCATTCGGCACATCAGCTGGAGCCCCAGCGGGGAGTACATCGCTTGCGCCTCCTTCGACCATACCGCAACGGTGTGGCGCCGCGACGTCGAGAGCGGCAGTTTTGAGTTTGAGATCGAAGGCGTGCTGGACGGGCACGAGAGCGAGGTGAAGTGTGTGGAGTGGGCGACGGACAGCATGCTCATCACCAGCTCCCGCGACCACACGGCGTGGATCTGGGAGCGGGTGGACGAGGGCGAGTACGAGTGCGGCGGCGTTCTCACCGGGCACGTGCAGGACGTGAAGCACTGCCAGTTTGTGCTGCCGCAGAACGACAGCGATGTCCCGCTCGCCGTCACGTGCGCCTACGACAACACAATAAAGATATGGTCCGAAGGGCATCACCACGATGACTGGCAGTGCGTGCAGACGCTGACGGCGCACGAGGCAACGGTGTGGGCCACCGCAGCGCAGAAGTTGGAGCTGCCAATGGAGGAGGTGCGCGCAGCGCATCAGACGCAGTCCTTGCTGCCTCAGCCTCTCCTCTGCAGCTGCTCAGACGACTTGTCGGTGATTTTCTGGAAGCGCAACGCGGAGGGCAAGATGGTTGAGGCGACGCGTGCCAGCGGCTTCGTCGAGCGGTCGATCTTTGATATGGACTGGGCTCCGCATAACGCCGCTGTGGTGGCGTGTGCGAGCGGCGACGACAGCATTGCGCTGCTCGCCGTTTACGCGGATGGCGAGGGGGTGCACTGCCAGCTGGTGGCCCGCGTGGAGGCGGCACACCTGTCCGACGTGAACACCGTCGCCTTTGCCTCGCAGGGACGTTTGCTCTCTGTTGATGGAGAGGGAGAAGGAGAGGGAGAAGGGGTGTTGTTGGCCAGCGGAGGCGATGACAGAGTGGTCCACCTGTGGCGAGTGTCGGGCACTGCTTAATGGAGATTGTACGTGTGTGTCTCTGCATGGCTGCTGCTGCGGCGTTATGCTGTGTGCCGCTGTGCGTCCCTCAATGAAAAACACCGCTGCTTTTTTCTCTCTCTTTCCTGTCTCCTTCGTCTTATTTCTGTTTAGCGCCTCCGCCATGGCAGACGCGGACCGCCTTGACTTCCATAACGATACGCCCGAGCGATGCACCCGTGTTTTTTTTCCTGACATTTTCGCCTCACATAATTAAAGTCAATCGAAATAGAGCAGCAGCAAAGGGAGCCTCCACAGTGTGCGCGCGTGCGTGTGTTACACGTTGCTTTCTTCGTTTTGTGCTTCGCGCAGAAGTCCGTAAGGCAGTCTTTCTGCCTCACCACCTTTGACGAACACTTTTGTTGTTTGTCTACTGCTTTAGAGACTTTGGCTTTCGCCACGCACATTTCAGCAGTGAAGAAGAAGTTTCTTTATTGTCGCGTGTCGAGTGGAGCTTCAATTTATTGCTGAATTGGGTTCGGCATCGTTTGTTGATTCGGTCCTTCTATCTCGACCTCGCCTTGCTGGTTTTGCTCTCCCCTTCTGTCATGGTGTGTCAATCCTTGCACATCTATCCCCGTCCCTTTTTTTCTCTTTTTCTATTGTTATTTTTATCTGCTTTCCACAGACGAGCATCAAGAAAGGACAAGGCAATCGATCCCCAACCCGCCCCATCCACACACATATCTTCATTCACACACAGGCAAACACGTCGCAAACTGTACCAACGCACACAGGCGCAACTCTCGTCTCTTTTTCTCTCTTCTCTTTTCTTTCCCTTCCTCGTTTCTCACCTCGCAGCTCCAATACGAAGCGGCTGCGCCACCACAGAACAGGGAGATACGATAAAAGATAACAAAAGAGGAGAAGAGTTGCCGGCGTCTTTGCACCACGTGAGAACACTCACACGTACACGTCTTGACGCGCCATCCTCCTCGTTGCTTGACTTAACCACACCACTACAACCATAGAGCCGACATCATTACTACTTCATTTGTTTGTGTTCTCCATCTTTCTTTCTCTCTCTCTCCGTTTACCTCGGTGACTCACGCTGCCCACACACGTTCAAACCGCATACGCACCTCAGTCACAAATTACCCTTAAGTCGTAGAACCGAAAGAGGTAATTACGTGAAGCCGCCACTCCATAGAGCTGAACGCACGAACCAACGCCGTCGAGCCGCTCTCCTCTCACCGCCACACCCTCTGACAGGTGTGAAGCCTTTCTTGGCAGCTCCGCAGCATCAACAACAACCTCAGCGCGAAGATGTACCGCACCTCCCCCCTTGAGGACTGCACGAGGGACACTCTGCAGTACATGAACCGCCCCGCCAGCATGAGCGGCACCAAGGCCGCCAAGGTGACGCGCCACAACCCGTACGCCATGAAGCTGCTCGCGCCGGAGGACTCGGTGGAGTACAACAGCAGCATCCTGAGCTCGCCGCTCTCGGCGCGGCACTCACCACTCAACTGGGAGGCGCGCGCCTTCGAGCCCTCCGCCCTCTACAGCAACTTGAGCACGCCATACATTGGCCAGTCCCTTGCCAGCTTGACGATGGACGCGCAGGTGCGCCGGTCGCTCTTCGGCGACAGCCCCGCCACCCTTCCCGTCAGCTACGCGGGAGAGCCGGTGGCGGTGGCGGATGTCGTGGCGAGGGGCAGCTCCAGCAACGGCAGCAGCGCCAGCAAGCCCAACACGCCTTCGCCCGGTGTACCGGCGAGCGCGAGCACCGTCACTGCTGCGACTGCCACAGCAACGCCGCCGGTGGCCCCGAAGCGGGCACTCGGCAAGGTGTACGTGGGCGGCCGTCCGGTGGCGGTCCCGCGGTACGACAACGAAGTCACCGTGCAGCTGCGCCAGGGAGAGGCCACATTTGTGGTGTCTGACCTCTACAGCCTGCTGGCGCTGGAGGAGGAGACACGCGATCTCGTGGGGCTCTCCGTCATTGTCGAGGGCGATCGCGGCGAGGACCTCGGTGTGGTGACGGCGCTGCTGAAGTCCGAGGCCGTGGCTGCTGCGGCGTCACCCGTCAAGGCGGACAGCGAGGAGAAGCCGCGGGCATCAACGAAGGCGCTGCCGCGCGTGCTGCGTGTCGCCTCAGTTCTGGAGCTGCAGCAGAGCGAGGCGCTGCCGCAGCTGGAGGCCGAGGCGCTGGACTACTGCCACACCTGCCTCGCCGAGGTGCAGCTCGCCGTCCCCATCGTGGTGGAGGGCGTGGTGCTGCAGTTCGACCGCAAGAAGCTGACGGTGCGCTACACGAGCGAGTCGTACGTCGACTTCAACGACTTGACGCGGATGCTCCACAAGAAGTATAACTGCCGCATCTGGATGGACCAGCTCAACCGCGATGCCGTGAACACAACGGAGAAGCGCGGGCGTCGCGCCGAGCACGGCGGCAGGAAGGGCAGCGGCAACGTGCGCAAGGGGATGCACAAGCGTAAGGACGCGTAGGAGCTAGAAGGACGGATGCTGTTGAGTGCACCGCGCAAAGGCACCAGCGCAGCCGCACACACCCCTACACATACCCACAGCCACACTCGCTCCTCTACTCAGTTGAAAACTGCTCTCACGGCAGCGGGGAACAACAGCAAACACGTAGCTGTATGAGCTGAGGGAGAGGAGAGTGAGAGCCGGTGGCTGCGAGCTGCACAAACATTTCTCAGCCAGAAGTCCCCGCCATCGTTTTCAGCTGTCGGTGCTAGTTTTTCTTTCTTTCTTTTTCCTCTTTTTGTTATTTTCTCCACCCTTTACCCGTCGAGCCTTTTTTTCCCTGTGGCTCGACACCGACACGATCTTTTTGTCTCTTTGCCTCTTTCTTGTCCCTCTTTTATCTCGTATTATGCTTGCACACCGTACCATAGAAACATTACTGTTTTTTCATCGTCTTCTCTCTTCAGTTCTTTTTTTTTTCTGGTTTTCCTCCTCCTGCTTGCTGCTCTCAGCGTGTGTGCTCGCGCATCTATACCGGCGCGCACACACCTGATTTCTGGTGCGCATACACGGCGCATACATACCGAATCGGTTTCTAACTTGTTGCCTCCAAAAACGTCTGCAGCGCTCTTCCGGCGTTGCTGGGTTGTTTCTTGGTTCTCGTTGGCGAGGAGATGTCACCCTCCCTCGCATCTCTTCAGCCTCGTCCTTCTCCTCTTCATGTACCTGTCTTCAGTTTTTCTCTCTTTCTCTCTTGTGGAGATGCGTTCCAAACAATGCACTCTTTTATTCTTAATCTTCTATTTTTTTTTTCCTTCCGTCCTGTTGTGCGGTGATTACCTCTCGTCACTTTCGTGTGTGAGAGGGGGCCGGTCATCTTTGTGGCGAGTGTTGCGTTTCCGCAGCTGCGTGCTCGTGTTGCGTCGACGCGGTTCCTGCTTGTACGTGCGCTTTTCCAATAAATAACAGCCACACAAACAGAAAACCCAGCAAAAAAGTAGTTTTCTTTGCCTTTTTTTCTTCTAACGTCACGTATGGGGAAGAGTGAGTATTGTCTGAGCAGTGTGACAACACACACCCCACCTCTTCTCCCTCTTTTCTGCTTCTTTTGTTTTGTATTGTAGAGTATGGAGGGTTGACGCCGCTTTAAACGACGGCTTGAACGCGTGCTTCGCCACCATTTGTCTTTTTATTATTATTCATTTGCTGATTTTCGCGCATCTCTTCCTCCCTTGATTTTCCTGTGGTGCAGCATCTTCCTGTAGCGACGGCTTTTTTTCCCCCCTTCTCCTCTTCTTTTTGTTCCCCTTCTCTTTTGCTTGTTTAACGTTACAGTATACGGATGTATGCCCAGGGGTTTTTTCCCTCTTCTTCTTGCTCTTTTGCCAGGAAGCACACGTTGTCTGTACTCCTTTGGGCTGTTCTTCTGTGACCGGCCACTCTCCCTCATCTGCGTTTCCACGCCTGAAGTTGAATTGCCGTCGCTGCCGTCTCTCCTCCCTCACTCTTTCTGCTTTCATAGAAAACTGTTTTCTTCTTTATTCTCTCTCTTATGTATCATTGGCCAACTTTTGCGCGAACATTTCATTTTCCTGGTGCCCCTCGAAGCTTTCCAGCCGCAGTTGTGTGCGAGGGTGTGATAGCACCACTCTTCCTCCTCCTCTCTTTCTTCTCTTCCCATCGTTGTCACTTCCCTGCTGCTGTGTCCACGCAGGCCATCGAACCGAACACAGCAATCAGTTTCTCTACTCCCCCTCCAGAGGCGTGGCGGCTGAGCGACAATCTTCTTTTTTTTTCCCCTTTCTCTCTCTTCTTCTCTTCTTTCCGTCTTCCCCGCATCTTCTCGCTTTTTTTTTTTGACTCTTCTTTTTCCTCGTTTATCTTTTTTTTTCTTCTATTTGGGTCCGCTGATGTATAGTGGGTGAACAATTTTTTTTTTGATTTGTCTGCTTAAATGAGGTCGAGGGAGGGGGAAATAGTGTATTTCCAGAACAAAATTGTTTCTTTTTTTGCTCTTCGCGTTGTGCATGCATTAGTGCTTCGGACCGGAAAGGAAGGATGTGGCAGCGCACAACGTGTCGGAGAAGTCGGCGCGGTGTTTCAACTTTTTTTTTCTTTATTCTTGACTCCCGTTCGACTTCTTTTTCTTCCTTCTCTTTTCAGGTGCCCTACGCTCAGGATGCGACGTGGGCGGCGCACCGTGCCACACAGGAGACTGAGAGGAGAAGAGGAAGGAAAGCAGTCAGCAGGCCGCAAAGACGTTGAAGCAGCGCCCGTCCTACACACACACACACCCCAACTCCACGCAGAAGCCGCGTAGCATCTTATACCACTATTGAAAAAAAAAACATTTTAAGAGAGTTTAAAAGCGCAGCGAACTTGTTCTCCTCTACGACAGCAAATGTCTCTCTTAATAATGGAGGGGGAACAGTTTATGTGCGAGATTTTAAGGAAAAATTCTTTGTAAAGATAAGTGAACGTGGTATTTTAAACGAGCACCACAACCTGGAAGGGACTACTGTGTGTGTTGCCTTATACTGTAAAAGACACTCACAGCACCCTCTTATACTTTCCCCCTTTTCTTTTATTATTATTATGATTATCATTATTATATTTGAGCGACACCCTATATACCTCACCTCTTCTCTCTCTCTTTATGGAACTCTCCGCCAAATAAACCCTTTTGCTGTACATCGGCGGCTTTTCGATTGCTGTCTGTTTTCTTCTCTTTTTTTTTTTCCATTATTCTCCCGCTCCTGTTTGTGTATGTGTGTGATTGTGTGCGTGAGTGTGTGAATGTTGCTGTAGCGCTCTTTTGTTTGCGCACCTCTCGCTTCACTGGCCTTTTTTCTTTTTTTTTTCTTACGGTGCTCATCGTGCAGTTCGGAGTGGGTGTATTTAGTACCCTCCATGATTATTCGGCAGCAGACGCACGATTCAACAGCCAGCAAGCCGACACAAACACACACCACGCTCAACCAAACAGAAAAGAATACTTGCACTTGCAGGGCTTTCTCTTTTTTCTATTCCTTTACCTTTTTATTTTTGTTTCTGTTCTTGTCAAGAAGAATATATATCTATTTATGCTGCGTAACTGGTGCTTCTAGCGTCTTTTTTTTTTCCTATTCTCTTAGTAGTCTTATGTGGTGTTGTTGTGTACCGTGGTAAAGTTCTCTTTTTGTTTTTCCATCTTCTTTCTGGTGGTGGCGCCAACACGGTGAGTGATCTCAATTGCGCTCACCGCAAATTCTTCCCTAAGACTCCTCGTATTTCGTTAAGAGTTAAGCGCAACAAAAACATCGGCGAAAGAAAGAAGAAGAGATAAATTACGATGCGATTAAAAGATGTGTCCGGTGAAGGGGGTGTAAAAGATCACTGTAGCGGAAAAGGGCGAAGCGGACCGCTCTCACCGCACAATCGCGTAAATTCGAAAGAGATCTCAAAAAGGATGGAAGCCGCTCAGTTTTTTTTTTTTTGCTTCTTCCTCTCGCTCCTGTGCGCTTCCACGCAGAAATGCGTGCGATACGCCGGTGCGTCACTTACAATGAGCTTTCAGAGTGGAGCTTGTCGTGTATTGTAAAGAGGAGTTGAATAGCAGCTGATGAGCACAGCAGAGGAACTGCAGGACTCCCTGTCGCAATGCGCCGCACCACGCACGTGTGTGTTCATCGACACCCTCACCAGATGACGCTGCCCATTTTTCAGTCTTTTCACTTCTTTCATCTCCTTCTCTCCTCTGCACTCACGCTCTCGCTGGTGCTGGTGCTTCCCCGTACCCACTCACACCTCAATCACTACAACAATAAAGCACAGCTGCCTTCCACACAGCGCGTGACTTGCGTTTTCCACGTAAAGTGAAATCTGTTTTTATTTACGGTTATCGTCTCTTTTTCCATTCATTTTTTTCTCTCCTGTGTGTGAGGTAGTGTCCGTCTTTGGCATAGTATTGGTGTGGCTCCATCTTCTTTTTCTTTCTCTTGAACGCAGAGAACGATTAGGAGGAGACGGCGGTGCAGCCAAACGTCTGCTCGAAATTGTTTTCATCTTTTTTTTTGTGCTGTACACAAGGATATTCTCGTTGCTGTTTTTCAATTGGGCAGCGGAGCCCATCTCTCTCTGATACGCAGCACAAGCATCGCCAACCCCCCCCCAAAAAAAAAAGAAAATGGGGCGTGAGACGCACGTGTTGCGCTTCAAGGTGGTGTCGGTGGAGTGCTCCTCGCTGCCGAATGGCCAGCAGTACACCATCATGTACCAACGCGGCGACACCAACCGCTCCACCCCGTGCTACACCGCCCAGAACGGCATCATCAACTTCTCGGCGATGCCGGAGGGCGCTGCTGTCGTGCACTTCAAGTCCGGCCACAGCGGGACCCGCTTCGCAGCCAAGTACATCCGCTTCATGATCGAGGAGTACACCCGCGGCATGCCGCGCCGCCTCGTCGGTGAGACAGAGGTGGACGTGACGCAGGTGTTGAAGGGCTACGCGAACGCCGGCTCTGGTGTCTTGACGGTTGTCTTCCGGCTCTACGGCACGACGGCGAAGATGAAGGTGGCGGTGCTCGCCTACCCCGACCACTCCCCGCCGCTCTCCTTCGACGGCCTGATCGACCCGGCCGACGTGGCCGCCGGCGCTCCCGAGCCGCCACCGACGGTGAAAGTGATGAACCGCGGGGAGGCCATGATGATCCTGATGGGCCTCGAGACACTGCTGGAGCGGCAGCGTGCGATGGAGGCAGCGGGGCAGAAGGCGCCACAGTCGCGCGAGGAGAAGAAGCTGGCGGAGTTGGAGGAGCGCCGCAAGGCCCTCGTCGGCTCAGAGGGGTTAGCGGCAGAGGTCGTCAAGACGCGGTGCGAGGAGGTGGTCGGTGTGCAGTTCACCGCCCTCGCCCGCCGCTGCCGCAACAACTTCATCGGTCAGACGGCGGCCTACCTGCGCGAGATGGCGCTGCGGAGCGGTGAGGAGTTCGCCGCCGACGACGGTGGCCGCGAGGACGACGGCACCACGCAGGAGCAGCTGAACCGCGTGAACCGCAGCATCGAGGAGGTGGAGGCGCAGCTGGCAAAGCTGGAGGAGGAGCAGATCGCTCTGGGCCGCATCCAGCACAAGGTCGACGTCACGCAGGAGCTGTGTGCAAATCTCGACAAGGTCGGCGCTCTCGACGCCAAGCTGAAGCTGCTCGAGCAGTCGCGTGACGCGCTGGCGGTGGCGGTGCAGCGGCAGGCGGCGCGGAAGGACACGGAGCTGTCGCGGGAGGTGGCAGCCATAAAGTCGCGTATCGCCACGCTGGAGGGGGAGCAGCAGCAGATGCGGAGCAAGATCACACACATGGTCTCCGTCGCCTCGGGACACGTGGTGAAGTGGGCCCGCAGCAAGAACCCGCCGGAGCCGGAGCTCTCCTCGCTGGGGAAGCGGTCGGCGCTCTACAAACCAGGCGGCGCCGGCAACACCAACGCCTCGCCACGCAACACCGTCGACGACCTCTTCAGCGACGCGGGCAAGCCGGAGCGGTCGAAGGAGTCGCAGATGCTGGACGACGTGCAGCGGCGGCAGGTGATGTCGGCACTGAAGGGCCTCTCTGCCTCTGCGCCGCCAGCGACGGCGCACTCGCCGACGTCGGCCTCGTCGAGCTCGGGGCACCGCACGCCACGCGACCTCTTCTCTGGACAGGAGGGGCTGCCCACCATGGGAGACTTCAGCTCCGCCGTGAAGCCGCAGCAGCAGCAGCAGCAGAAGGAGGCACCACAGCAGAAGAAGGGGGCTGCTGACGCCCCGTCGGCGGCGGCGGCGAAGCCGGCGGTGCGCGAGGACCCGCTCAAGCCGCAGGGGCTCGGCATGGACATGTTCTCCGCCCCTCCGCCGTCCGCCGCCGCCAGCGAGCCGCGCGGGATGCCGTCGATGAACGACTTTGGCCGCTCCGCCTTTACGAGTGCGCCGGCCGAGGTGCAGCCGATGTTCGATCTCAGCGCCATGGGCCAGTCCACCGCCTCACGTGGCAACGCCGGTGGCATGCAGGACGCCAGCCCCGGCTTCGTCCTGGAGCCGCAGCGGCCAGAGCCCACCTTCTCCTCCCCTGCCGCCCCGCCCGCCGTCTCCGTCTCGCCCGCCTATAACAAGAAGGACGACCCCTACTACGACGACATCGATGACTTCACGGTGGGAGCCGCCGCCAACGACACAAACCCCTACGCCTCGGTGGACTTCGGCAGCGGCTTCGGTGGCTTCGGTGGCGGTGGGGACGGCGCCGGTGGTGCGTCGTCGCCGCTGCGTCCTGCGGCAGCGTCGGCGAGTCCGTCAGCGGCGTACAGCGCACCGCGTCCGACCTTCGACTTCGGCCCGGCGAGCGGCGGCTTCGGCGGAGACACGACGACGACGTCAGCGGCTGCCGGCCCGCCTGCCTTCTCTTTTGGCGGCGGTGACGAGCCGTCGCAGACGACGCGGGACACGAGCGGCACCGACAACAACCCGTACAGCGGGATCAGCAACTTGCCCACCTACAACTTTGGTAGCTGAGAGTTGTGCCGCTTGCACGTTGTTCCTCTTTTTTTCTATTGCGTTACCCTCTTGTTCATTTTCTGTTGCTTTGTTTTACGTTTCGCTGTTCAAATCGCCCCTTGAGAAATTATGTTTACTTTTTTGCTAGACCCTTTCTCTCATCTTCGCTTCTTTGTTGCTGTCGACGCGTGGTCTTTTTTTCTTTTCTTCTTTTTTGGTGCTTCACTTCTCTTTGCTTTTCTTGTTTGTGTTTCCCTCCTGTACCGCGATGGCTTCGCATCCACTCGAAAAGAAAAAGAAAAAAATTAGAGCATGTGCTAACCCGCGTGTTTCCCGCCGACCTTCTCAAGCGGTGTACGCACATGTGGGTGTGAGCTCACGAGTGGTCGCACAACTTGTCTCTCCTGCAGCTTCTCACTGCCTTCGCACCCCTCAGCGGCGCTGCGGAGAGGAACCCACACAGTCCAGCCCCGCCTGTGTGGAGAAGAGTCATGCGGCGTAGACAGCCAGAGGCAATAGTTACTCTTCTTGCCAGTAAATTGTGTGTGTGGTCCGTGTTGGTGAGCGTACTCTTGTGTTTTGGCAACAGGCGCTTTTAACTCGCTCATCAATGCTTTCACTGACGTCATCTTCCATCGCCTTCCATTCTCTTATTCCCTTTCTCATCTCGTTCTTCTGTTGTCGCCACGGGGGAGCAGCGGTGTTGTCGACGGTGCGGAACGACAGTCAACGTCTTATCTGCTTTCTTTCTTTAAACGCTTTACTTTGCTGCCTCTGTTGCGGTGTGTCCAGCAGCGCACGCCACCGTTCTTTGTGTTTTCCTTGTATTTTCTCCTTTTCGAGCGCCGCTTTTCCTGTGCCCGCTAGAGCTCACACACATACAGACTCACGTTCCAAGCAGGAGGCGTCCATCTCTCCACCCGCGTTTATCGCACATCAATTATTTCCCCCTTCTCTCTTTATCTGAGTGCCGATGCAGCAGCGTGTTCGGCTGTGCCTGCAGACGGCCGCGCTGCGCCGCCCGCGCTACATCGCCACCACCACCGCCACCCCGCATCGCACCTTCGTGGACGCTCCTCTGCCCGATGAAGCCCTCCTGTCTGGCATGACGACCGGCAGCACCGCCCTCCCCTCCCTCTCAATCACCACAACGATGGGCGACCCGTCCTCGATTGCGGCAACCAACAACTATGTCTACCCGCTGGACCTGGCGAGCACAGACTTCAAGATGTACGGCGAGGCGACCGTATTCGGCGCCGCAGACGACGGCCGCATTTTTTCCTCCGCGAAGGTGCAGAGTTACGACCCGGCCATCCTCTTCACCGACCTCCGCCTGCAGGAGGTGCGCAGCACACTCACCAACACGAACGGCGGCTTCGCCGGTGGCGTTGAGGACGACGACGCCGCGGCGGCTGCGGAACAGGCGGCCGCCGCAACACGGCAGGCGGAGGACGAGGCGAACGACGCTGAGATGCGGTCGGGCCGCAATAAGCAGGTGGCCGGCGGTGCGGCGGCGATGGCGGCTGCGATGCTCGACTCGCGGCGCGCCGTCGACGGCATTGCCCTCGTGCCTGGACACCCGCTGCCGGTCGTGTTCCCTCGTCCTGACGGCCTCGCGCCGCCGCTGCGCTTCGTGAAGAAGTTCGGCCCGGGCGGCGCACAGAAGATGAAGGCGGGCCGCCGTGTGCGTCAGGCGAAGGCCGAGGACGAGGCGGATGTGGACGGCACGATGTACGGCGAGGTGATGGAGAGCGACAAGCAGGTGGAGTCGACGAGTCTGCACCACAGCATCGTGTGGAAGGTGCAGGTGCTGGACGAGCACCACAAGCCGACGCCGGTGAAGTCCTTCCAACACTTCCGCGAGGCCGCTGACGTGCTGCCGCGGCGCGTCCTGCGCGGCCTTGAGGACTCAAACTTCTCGCGACCGACGCTGCTGCAGTCTGCCGCAATCCCGCAGCTGATGCGAGGCCGCGACGTGGTTGGCGTGGCGCCGAACGGCAGCGGCACCACCGTCGCGTACGCGGTGCCGTCGATCGCTGTCTTGGTGCGGCTGCGTGCGGCGGACGAGGGAAGCGACAAAGCAGAGGCTGAAGCCTCAACAAGCGAAGCCGGCGCGGCAACTCCTGGTGTTGTGGCACACCCGGTAGTAGTGGTCCTCTGCCCCACGCGCCAGACAGTGATGCGCACCGCCGCGATGTACCTTAGTCTCACCGATGCCGATGTCCGTGTCATCGCAGCGTACCGCGCCACCGACGACGAGGAGGCCAAGCAGATCACCGCGATTCAGAAGAAGAAGGGCTGTGACATACTCGTGTGCACTCCTGCGCGTCTGCATGCGCTGCTGCAAGATGGGGCGGTGGATGTCGATGGCACGCACGTGATGGCGGTGGACAAGACGAACGAAATACTGGACGCTGCTGCCACCCCTGACGGCGTGTCGATGCGCGAGCACCTCGAGTACGTGCTGCGCCGTTTCAAGGACAACGGCGTCGCCCATCAGCTCTCTCTGTGGTGCAGCGAGGTGGTTCCGGCGGTGGAGGCGATGGTGCACCGCTACATGTCGCCGCTGACGGTGACGGTGATGGTGACGCGCGAGGAGCAGGCGAACGTCAACGTGCGGCAGATTCTTTACGCGCTGCCCAGCAAGGATGACCGAGTCAAGGCGATCCAGCGGCTCTACGACACACGCGTCATTCTGAAGCGCACTCAGGTGGTCGTCTTCTGTGTCTTCCGGGAGACGGCGGAGCAAATCGCCGCAGATCTCGTGCGGTCTCTCTCGGCGCCGTCGTCGATGGTGAAGTTCGTGCACAGCGGGCTGCGAACGCGGCGGCGCAACGAGGTGCTGAAGGCTTTTCAGCGCGGCGACGTGCGCATTCTCGTTGGCACCGATGTCGCGATGAAGCGCTTGGATGTCGATGACCTCGAGCACGTCATTCACTACGACCTGCCCGCCTCTGTCGAGGCCTACGTGCAGCGCGTCAACCACGTCGGCCGGTCGGGGCGTCCAGGGACGTCGCACACGTTTCTCACCGCCGGCGACGGTCGTGTGCCGCTCATCGCGAAGTTCGTGGAGAAGCAGACGGGCCACGCCTTGAGCGGCGAGATACGCGACATGATTCGTGCGATTGAGTTGACCGGTGGGGAGGACAGCTGGGACACGCCCATCCTGCGCATGCACAACCACGCCGCGTCGAATATGCGGTGGCGGGTGCGGGGGCGGCGGGAGATGCGGCAGCAGGTCGAGTCCCTCGCTGGCTCGCAGGTGGAATCGGACAAGAAGCCCCTCGCCCCGTCTTCTTAACGGATGGGGGAAAGAGAGAGAGACACCTCAAAACAAGAATGCTAGATTACCACGAGCTGATGTTCGTATGCGCAATTGAACATAAAACAGAAAAGAAACAGAGAAATGGAAGGACAGCAAGAGAACCGGTAGAGAGAGAGGGAGAGATGTTATTGCGGTGCGTGAGCGCATGCCACACCTCAAAAAAAAGTTGTGGCTCACTTCTACCTTTCAATGCCGAAGATGGCCTTCGTGTTCGTGCGGCGCTCACGTAGACCGGAGTGATGCAGGCTTCTTTTCTTTTAGGTGCTCTGACCGCTCCCCCTCTCAACTCGTTCTCTTTCTCCTTTGTTCTCTTTCCCTTTCTTTTTCCACCTGCGCTCACACACACACACACACATACACGCTGCTGCCTCTCTGTCCCACGCTGCCGAACACGAGGAATGCGCTCCGTGCTTCTCCGCCGAACATCTTCTCTTTGCTTGTTGCACTGCCGTCCGTGAGAATCGGCAGGCTGTTGTGCTCGCCGCTTTCTCTCTTGTGGTGAATACATCCCGTGGCTCACACACACTCTTTCTCTCTCTCTGGCGTCCTCGTCGACGGAAAAACATTTCTTATCTTCCCTCCTGCACAGACAGAGGACCACTCCCACGCAAAGAGAGACGCTTTACATTGCTACTCCAATCAGAGCCGATATTCTCAGAATCAAAAAAAAAAAGCAATTAAACCTCTTTTTTTTTTCTTCTCTCACCTTAACAATCGAAATAAAGGTAAAGAGAAGAGCGCCATTTTCTAAACAATTGTTTCCGTCTTTTTTGTCGAATTTAAAGACCTTGTCGTCGCGACGAGCCAATAGTGAGCGTATATCTTCTTCTACCTTACACCTTCGAACTCATTTTTTTCTCGCCTTTCGCTCGCTTTCGCACTTTTTTCTGTGCAGCTTGTTCTCGTGCTCGCTTTCAGCAGAGGCACCTGCGGCTTTCCCGAAGCATACTTGAAAAAAAAAAACCGAGAAGCAGGAAACGGAGGAGAGGTGAAGCGCGTGACATATCTGTGAGTAATAGACAATACACTGAGACACGTAAAGAAAAAAAAATACCACAGTAGTGAAGGGAAGAAGAGGAGCGCGCGTAGGAGCAGCAGCACTCATCGGCTGAGGTCCTAGCGTCGCTGCCTTGCTTGCCTTGTTTACCGTCTTTTTCGTTTTTGTTCTCGTAACTAAGTCTACCTTGAAGGTCGACCCTTTCTGGCGCTGTATTTATAAAGTTTTTAGTTTACAAGAGAAAAAGCAAGGAAGCGCTTAAAGAGCGCTTTTCTGCCGCTTCTTCTTCTTCTAAGAATCCTTTTTTTTTTCTTGGTGTTTTCGGTGTCGTTCTGCCTGGTGTTTATAAGGAAGTGTGAGAAATTCGTGTGGCTGCCGCATCTTTGAAAGACGTGCTCAGCTGCCGTTATCTCGCCTCTTTTTTTTTTTTTTTACCTCGTTCTTCATTCTCATTTTATATCATCGAGTCTCAAAACCACCCAGCGGCGTTTCCTTCGTCTTCTCTCTCTCTTGCGTGACGGATTCGCCTCTTTTCGTTCTCTTCTCCGTTGTGTGTATGTGCGTGTCTACAGTACACTATATCTAAAGCTGGTTTCAAGTCTTATTTCTCTTCCTGTTCCAGTTCCACTGCTTTCTTCGTTAAATTACCTCGTCTTTTTTTTTCTGTGCGGGCTATAAGTTACTAGTATTATTATTATTTCTCGCTTTGTTGTTGTTTCCTCTTCTCTTCGGTTTAGGAGTGAAGAGGTTTTTGTGGTTGACACGCGCTGTCGTGCATCTTCGCCTACGCATACGTACGTGCACAAGCAGCAAGTGTGTTCACCCCTTTTCTCTTCCCAACATCTTTCCGCAGTTTTCTCGAGATCTTTTTTTTTTGATTGTTTGTTCGATCGCCTTTCTAGTTGCTATAACCATGAGTGACGCGGAGCAACGGCTGCGGGGGCTGCACTACGCCCTCGAGTCCGACCCCGCCACGTACGTCAACGAAGGCATCTTCTCTACCAGCGCGGATGGTGCGCACGGCAGCGATGCTGGCATGGCCGCTCTCGCCACGCACGCCCACTTCTTTCCCGGCCTCGCCGCCGAGGAGGACGATGGAGAGGACGAGAACCCGAACGACGTGCTGCTGCGGCTGCTGAACGAGGTGCGGGCGGTGGACAGCGACGACGAGGATGACAACGCACCAGAGGCGATCGACCGCAGCTCCGATGACGCCGCTGCCGCTGCTGGTGGCGGTGGTGGTGCGGTCTTCTCTGTGACGGACAACAGCGGGCCCAAATGCTTCGCGGTGCCCTACAGTGGCGTTGTCTCCGCTGCAGCTGGCGGCTTCACGGTGGAAGGCAACGCCTCCTACTCCTCCCTCGCCGGCATGCCTCCGCCGCCACCGCCTCCGCCGGCCTACGGCACGCCGAGCACCGCGCCTCGCAGCCCGTTCGTGAACTGCTACTCCGGCATCCCGCACCTCACCGCCACGCCTGGCTCCACGAAGCCGCCACCACCGACCTTCGCGGAGGCCATGTCCACCTCCCACGGCACGCCAGCCTCCCTCCCCGGCGGCCGCCCCTCCCTCTCGCAGGAGCGCTCGCCGGTGATGGCCAACTATGTGCCACCGATGCCGGCCGCTGCGCAGGAGCCCGTGCTGCTGCGCAACTGCAACGGCGTGTTTCTCTTGCAGCCGTCCACGAAGCCGACGCCGCCCTACACCCCGCCGGCGGGCTGCAACTCCCCACCGGTCTCGCCGCTGCCGCGCTACTCGCTGCCGCCGGCCGCCGGGCTCGGTGGGCCGAACTCGTCGACGACGAGCAACACCTTCCTCGGGGCGTCGGTGGCGCAGGTCGTGCCGCGGTCGGCTGCAGTGGGGGCGGCGACGGCGGAGCCACCGCACTACGCCACGTACGGGGCGGCCGGCACGAGCCCGTACATGCCCACAGCGGTGCCCTTTGTGTCGGCCATGAGCTCACTGCGTGGGACGCCGTCTTTCGCAGCCGCGCCGCCGCCGTACGCGGGCGGACTTTAATAAAAAAAAAGGGAAGGTGTGTGTGCGTGGAGCAGCCGCCAGAGGCTTCGAAGGACGCACAGAGGCGACTCCCGCTTCAGCTCCTCCTCTTGTTGGTGCGGCTTTTTTTTTTTTTTACTGTTGTTAGTGTCTCTCTTTCTTTCTTTCTTGGCGGTTGCTGTTGTGGGTTGGTGCATGCGTGTATGATGGGACGCACACACACATACACACGCCTAGATGTGCACACGCCCACATAAACCTCGCACTGCCTGTGCTCTGCGTGATCGCTGCCGCTGTCAATGGACCTGCTTCATATATAGACTTTTGTTTTCTTTGCATTATCTCCTTTTCAATGCTTTCACTTCTTTTTTTTTTTCTCATATCTTAACGGTGTTGTTTGACGCCGCGTCAACTTTCGTTCTTCCCCCTCAGCTGGCCGTGATGGAAAGACACATATACAGCAACAATGTGAAGGTGTCACACATCCTGTGTGCTCTCTTTCCCCCTTTATCTCTCTCTCTCTCTTTTTTTCTTTTGGCTTTTCTTTGTCGTCTGGTGTTGCCGCCCGTGCGTGCATGTGTTGCGGTCTCTCTTCAGAATTCAGCGGGTGGTTCCCATCGCCGTGTGATGGCCCCCGGAGAGTGCCACTTGTTGCCTTGGTTTCCCCAAGGTTCATTTGTTCTCCTTGTTTCTTTTATGCGCTTTCGCTTGCCGCCGCGCCACGCCTCTAAGCATTGCTCCTCCTCTCTTAGCGTGTATGTAAGTGGGGAGTGTGCAGCTGCCAAGTAAGCAGGACGCTAGGTTCTACTTGCTCTTTTCCTGTCAGTGGTGACGTTCTTCGCGTCTCGTCTTTTTTTTTTTTCCGTCACAGTGTGCACGCTGTGCGGGACGAAGGGACAACTGGGCAGAGGACGTTCTTTGAAGCGTCACCCAATACGGAACAAACCAAAATTCAACATTACACTCTTTATTTCTTTTTCCTTGGTTTCCTACATCGACTAAACAAAAATGATGAATATAAGTACGACAATAAAAAAAAAAATGTGCTAAAATATCTTTGCGTCATTGTTTGAACAGTGGCTGGTGTGTGTGAAAGTGCTTCCTCTGCTCGTATGGGCCGTTCTCACGATTCTTTATCGAGCACCTACTTACACACGTGCAAAACATGTTGGGTGTGTGGTGGCCAATGGCACAGGAGATTCCGCTTGCCTTTCTTGATTGTGGCCGTTGGCGCATCAACGCTCGTGAAGTGTTGTAGTACAGTCGGCATGCGGACTCGCCCTCTTCTTCCCCTTCTCTCTTCCTCTGTGCACTCTCGTCTCGCTCTCTCTCCCTTCGTGTTGTCCCACTCACTCCCACTCTTTGTTGGCCACGCCGACACCCCACTTATTCATTATTATTTTTTTTTTGCTGCCCCGCAGAAAAACCAGTGAAGAAAGGAAAAAAAAAATCAGTTAGTGCGAGTACTGAAGAGGGCCCACGTGTTTCGTCTCTTTTTTTTTTTTTGAAGTCTCTCGCACCTTCTTGGCGAACTTACAGCCTGTGTTGTGTTGTTCTTGCTTTTCCCTCAAATAGATTTATATTGTTGTCTCTTCTCTCTCTTTCAGCGCTTACGCATCTCCTTGTTTTTTTTCTACTATTTTTATTATTATTAGAGTGCGCACGTGTGTGCCCATCGTCTAGGTCTTTTTTTCCTTCTTCTCCCGGTAGCGCTGATACTTGCGTCTCTACTCGACGGTTGACTGCGGCCGAATTTTTTTTCCGCTTACTCGTCTCACCCACAAGACATTACTGTTGCACGATGAAGCAAATGCAGACGTCCAAAGAGTCTTCGCAGCGGCGCATTTCGCCACCGGTAGAGCCGAACGCGCCGCACTCCCGCACGATCTCGAAGACCACCTTCACCTCCGCCAACGCCGCCAGCGTCGGCGAGTCGTGTCTTGTCACCTCCGCGGCGACGGGAGGGACGTCTGACAAGCCGCTCCCACCACACGCCAGCACGCCACGTCGTCGCCCCTCCTTTATGGAGCAGCCCGCGCAGCAGCAGCCGACGCCACGCGGCTCGCTGCAGTGGCCGTCGACGCACCGGTCCTACTCCAGCGCAGCCGCAACGCGCGACAGCTCGTGCCACTCGCAGATCACGGACCGGGCCAACGCCTCGGGGGTGTACACGACGACGGCGACGGGCATGCGGGGACGGGCGGCCAGCAGCGCCTGCCACACGCCGATGTCCTCGCGGGGCGAGACGAGCGACCATCGCTCCTCCGCGATCAGTGGGGCGGGCGGTCGACGCGGCCACAGCCTCGGGCCGCACCCCACCGCCCCACCGCTCGTGGACGTCGGGGACTCCCTCTCGCAGGGGCCGCAGAGCGCCTCGCACAGCGTCTACACCACGGGCCTCTGCACCCCGCGCGACGCAACGGCGTCCGGCACGGCGCACGGCCGCCACCCCTCTCCCTTCACTACCGTCGGTCATCACAGCAGCAGCGGCGGCGCGATCAGCGCCACCGTCAACGTCGGCGCACGCAGCATCGCCACGCCGGCCCCGCCGCCACTGGACGACTTCGGGGCCGAGGCGCAGACACTCAGCAGAGAGGAGCTCGAGGAACGTGTGGAGCAGATGCGTGGCGAGAACGTGGTGCTGCGGACGTCGGTGCTGCGCCTGCGTGAGGCGCTCGCGACGCTGCAGGAGGGCCTCCGCGCCAACTACGCCGACATCGAGCGCCGACAGGACAGCATCGCCAACACTTTGCTGCGCCGCCTCGAGGCAACGAAGCGTCACCGCGCCAAGCTGGTGGCGCACCTGCGTGCTGTGGAGCAAGAGAAGGCCTCGCAAGAGTCGAAGCTGCAGAGCACGCGGCAAAGCATCAGTGAGTTGTCGAAGCACCTCAAGCGCGAGGAGCACGAGATTGCGGAGCGCTTGCAGGGGCGACTGGCGAAGCTGCACGTGCAGCGGGAGCAGCTGGACCGTGCGCTGGCGGAGCAGACGAGCTCGCTGCAGCAGCTCGGGCAGCTGGTGCAGGAGGTGGAGGAGATGGGCATCGGTGACGGCGTGGGAGGGGAGGAGAGGGCGGTGGCGAGCCTCAGCGCTGCCGAGGCACCCGTCAACACCTCCACCAGCATCCCCGCGACGTTGCAGCCCCCCACGTCGCCGACGCACACCGCTCCTACGCTTCCCGTCGTCCATGAGCGCAGCAGCAGCCGTGTCAGCATCGCGAGCTCCACCGCAGCCACGGCCACCACCGCTGCCACCGCCACCACCGCGGAGGTCGCCTACGACCCCAACGCGATGATCCGCTACCTGGAGGACGAGATTGCGTCGGCGGAGAGTCTCCGCGGCGAGGCGGTCAGCAGAGCCGCACAGTACGCCGCCACCCGCGAGCGTCTCGAGCGTCGCCTGGCGCGCGAGAGGCAGCAGAAGGCGGAGCAGGCGTCGCGCACCGAGGCGCTGCGGCAGGAGCTGCGCAGTGCGAGCACCGCCGTGAACGAGATGGCCGCCTCGCAGGAGACTGCGCTGGAGATGGAGGTGGACCGGCAGCTGAACTGCTCGCGCGGGGGCGGCGGCGGCTTCGACACCATTTCGAGCGCCAGCAGTGCGTGTGTGACACCGAAGCTGCGCGCGACGTCGGTGATGGCCAGCCGCGGCGCCTCCCTCTCTCCCGGCGCGGGCGGAGCTGCAATCCCCACGGCAGCAACGACTGCGCCTGGTGCGGTGGCGCTGGACGGCGATGGGCGGCCCACAGTCGACAGCTTCTTGCTGCCCAGCAGCAGCTTCAACAGTGTGGTGCCGGCTGCCTCCTCTGTGGGCCACGCCGACCCGCCCACCGCCACCACCCCGAGCGCGTCCTCGCAGTGCCCCACTGGGATGGTGGTGGGCGACGGCGCGGTGCTGCCCCGCATGTCATCCTCGTCGATGCGCATCAACACGTCGGTCAGCCGCGATGAGACGACGGCGTCGTCGGAGGGGACGCCGCACACGACGCGGCTGCTGGTGCAGGACACCTCGCGCATGGCGGCGCCGCGGCCGGTGGCGTCGGCAGAGAGCACGCCGCGGCGGACACCGTTGGCCACGCCGCAGCTGAGCATCTCGCAGAGCCCGGCCGCGTAAAGTGAGAGTGAGAGAAAGAGAGAGGAGAACGGGCTTCACGGAGGGTGACGAGTGAGAGATGGTGTGGAAAGGCTATTATGCTTTTTTTTTTTTGTTGCGGGGAGCATATGCGTGTGTATCAGGAGGTGTATCAGTGCTGCCGTCTAATCCCCGCTCTCACCGGTTTCTCGTTCCCTTCATCCTCTCATCCCCCTTAAAAAAACACACACACCAAAACCGGTTGTGCTCCTGTCCCTGTGCTGCCACCACGAGCGCACGCACTTTCCCACCTCAGCAGACATGTTTAACTCAACATCGTCTCCTGCTCCACACCACCTATTTCTCTTCCTCCTTTTTGAGGTTTTTGCTTTTTCCCTCGTGGCCATTTGTGCCGTGAACGTCTTTTCCCAATTTTATTTCCTTTGTTTTTGGGCCGACTTTGTTTAACCTTTTACCAATGCTCTTGCCATCGTAGTTGCGATTGCGGGGCGACAGAGGAGAAGACGGAGATGGAGGCTGGCCAGCAATGTCGGCGGTGCGCGCCTCCCCACCCTCGTTCCCTGTTTTTTTTTTCTCCGCCGTCGTCTACCTTCGCCTTCTTTTTTATTATTATTTGTGTGAGTGTAAGTGTTGTCTCGGTTTTGTGCATGCTTTCTGTATTTTCTGCCTTTTGCCCCCTCTCGAGTGAACGAATTCGTTTTTCTCCTTTTTGTTGTTGTTGTTGTTGGATGTGTAGTTTTTCTTTTCCTTTGTGCGAATCATTGCTTCTTTTGCGCGGCATGCTGTCTGCCCTGTCTAGGTGTGCGTGTGGTCGTTGGCTGTGTGCCTGCGTTACCATTTATTATCTTCTCCCACTATCTCTATCTATATCGAGATTGCTTTTGCGCCTGTTATACCTTTTTTCTCTCTTTTTTTTTTGCTTTGCATCGTAACCAATAGCGATGAAAGAAAATGGCAAGCAAGAATTAGAAAGGCATAATCGCCAGCATGGAAGTTTGTCCTCTTCCGCATTCTCTCTCTTACTCTCTCTCTCTCTCTTCGTCATTGCTGGAGGGCTGGTCAGATCTGCATGAAACCTCTCTCTCTCAATTCTTGTTTCCTCCGCACTGTGGCTGCAACACTCGGGAATGGTCAAAGAAAGAAAAGCATATTGAAAGAGAAAGGATTGCAGCGGACGTATCGGCAATAACAATAGAATGTGGCCGAAGAGGAGGGGGAGGGAGAACACGCAAGAACTTTGTGTTTCGTTTCTATGCTGACGTGTTGGGACTGTGCAAATTGACAGTTGTGTCATTGCAGCTTCGCATGTGTGATACTCACCGACGCAGATGTGCGCGCTGAGGAAGCCACTTTACCTGAAGTGGAAGCAGATGAGTAGTGGACTTAACTGAGAATGCTGTTGTGCGTCGTCACTCTCACTCCGTCTCGCTCTCTCCCCCATCCTTTCTTCCCCTCTTTTTTTTTTTTGTCTCGCCGTGTCCTCTACGACTTGCAGCATTTTAGCGTGTCTGTAGTCGGAGTGCGCGCCGCCCCATCTACTCTTTTTTTTGTTGTTGTTGTTGCGTGTATTCGTGTGTCTCTCTGTGTGTGCGTCTGTGACTTTCCCTCCGTGGCATCGCTGCTTCGCTTAGCCATACTTCCGCCCGCCCACGCGTAATGAAGGGCCACGTCAACGTCCACCGGTCCGTCGGGGGCGTCAGTCGGGTGGCCATCGCCGTGTGCCTCGCCACCCTCGCGCTCGTCTTCGTGACGGCCTACGGCGTCGGCAGCAGCACCGCCAACCCACGCAAGGTGAAGCTCATTCAGTCCAATGAAGCCGCGCTGACGGCGGCTCGCGCGAGCGTGACGAGCTGCACCGAGCAGCTGCGGACGCTGCAAAACGGGGACAAGATCACCGTGGAGGAGACCATCGTGATGTACGAGCAGCAAATCGCCGCCGCGCAGTTGGCTCACCAGCTGGAGAAGGACCGTGTGGCTTCGATGCGCTCCGTCGTGCAGCAGTGCAACGACGAGTTGGCGGAGCTGCGACGTCGTGCCTTCGGTGCGCCGGCAGAAAACATCTCTGCTCATTTAATGGAGCTGCGAGCGAAGCGGGACGCGCTAGTGGAGCAGCACGAAGCACTGACAAACATCACCGAGGTGCATCGCAGGGGCGATTTGCTTGTCTTGCAGGCTGGTCTCGTGGAGAAGCTGATGGAGGCGAACAGCATGGCCAACCGCGCCGCCGTGTGCGTTGCGGCCACGGTGAAGTACTCGGTCGTGTTCGACCTTGGCAGCTCTGGCAACCGCGTGCACGTCTACAAGTACGCCGTCACACCCCAAGCCACGACGGACCCGAGTGCTGTGCGGGATGTCATTAGCGAGATCAACCTCACGGAGGAGCTCTTCGAGTTGAACCTCAAGGCGCTGAGCCGCCTGCCCGACCCGGTGGAGGAGGCGCCGGCCGCACTGCGGGACCTGTTCACCAGCGCCAAGGCCTTCGTCCCTGCCGAGCTGCATCACTGCACCCCGGTGGAGTTCAAGGCGACAGCCGGGCTGCGCATGCTCGGTGTGGACAAGGCGACAGAGATCCTTGCTGCGGTTCGGCGGGCCTATGCGAACGAGACCTTCTGGATGCGGGGCAGCGCACCGGTGCGCATTCTCGATGGCAGCGAGGAGGGTCCGATGGCGTGGCTGACGGTCAACTTTCTTCTCGGCGCCTTCAGCAGCGCCGCCACCACCTCGTCTGTTGCCGTGATTGATTTGGGCGGCGGCTCCACGCAGGTCGTTTTCGAGCCCGCCGACGATGCGTTCAGTGCGGTGCCGACCCACCAGCGCTTCACTGCGAGGCTGGGCAGCCGTCCTGTGCGGGCCTATCAGCACAGCTACGAGGGCTTCGGTCTGCACTCCGCCACGCGTGAGCTCTTGTACAACGTCCAAGGCAAGACGCAGCCGCGGCCGCCCAAGCCGACGACCACGGCGGCGGCAACCATGTTGACCACTCCCCGAGCGAATGGCGGCGGCGGTGTGCTCGAGCGCATGTTTGGCGGCGGGGATGATGACAACAACAACGACGAAGACGATGACGCTGCTGTGGTGCCCACGACGACCACCACTGCTGGTCCCTCACCCGATCCTCAAGCCGTGGAGGCGTTCCCCTGCTTCGCTGTCGGCTACGTCGACCCGCTCGGTGTGTCGAACACGAAGACGACGGAGGCGGGCAGCCCCGTGACACAGCCGGATTTCACAGCGTGTGTGGCGCTCTTCCGCGACCGCCTGTTGAAGCCACCCGGGGCGACGTGCACGGCGGACCACTGTGGCATCGGCAGAGTTTTCCAGCCGCCCTTTGCGCACTTCAGAGGAGACGTGTTCGCCTTCTCTTTTATTTTTGATCTTCTGGACGTCGCCAACGCGTCGGCGCTCGCCGTGTCATCTGACAAATTCGTGGCAACGCTACCAGACTTGGAGCAGATCGGGACACGCCGGTGCTCGGCTCTAACGCTCAACAGCATTCAAGCCGCAGCAGCGAGCAGCAGCCTGCAACCGGCCTACGACTGCATGTACTACGCCTACGTGTACGCGTTGCTGCGTTACGGCTACGGCATTGCGGAGGACCGGCAGCTGCACGTCGCGAAGAAGATCCGCGGCTTCGAGACGGCGTGGACGTTGGGTGCCTCACTCATCTCCCTGGCGTAATTCAATTCTTTCTTTCTCTTTCTCAGTGGTTGCTTCTCCACGTCTAATACTCTTTTAAGCTGATGCCTTCGGTTGTGGTCTTCTTAATTGTCGTTTTTTCTTTTTGGGGTTTTAGGGGTGGTACTCTGCTCTAGTGGCTGCTGATGGGCCCTCTCATAGTTGGTGCAGAAGTGGGTATTTTTTTCCTTTTCGTCTCCTCGCGGTGGTTCAGGCTGAGAAGCTGCACCGCCGCCACACCTGGAGTACCCGCGAGTATCCTTTTCTCCTCCCTCTCTCTTTTATTATTGGTGAGGGTGGTGAGCATTGTGCATGTGCTTCGTTTAAGCACACAGCTACCCTTTTTTACTTATTCGCTTCATCATTGACCATTGCCTTCGTTTTTTTTTCCCCCTTTTTCTTTCGCACTGGACCGCTTTCGCCTTGTTGTGAGGAAGGTGCTCTTCTTCTTTACAAAAAAAGGCTTTCTTCTCCGTCCCTGCGGCGCCGCGCTGCACCCGCCGCGAGGCTAACACACACACACACACCTACGTAAGCCCACAGACACCTATAAAGTAGGTACGGAAAGCATGAGGACACATTCCTGGCAATGCGCTAGAATTGTATCTGTTTTTCTTTCTATTGGGACGTGCCTGCCATCAAGCGAGCGGTCTGCTCGTAAGCTGTGAGCACCGGGGGGAATCTGCGTGGGCACTTCTTCCCTCTTCTCTTTGCCTTCTCTCTCGCCAGAGCGGTCGCCGGTGCTCACGCTGGCAGAGTGAAGACGACTGTTTGAATGTGCCTTCTCTGCGTTAATTATGGTTTTGCATCTTGCCTTTCTGTCTCCCCTTTGCTTGCACACCTGTTTTTTTTTTTTTTTGCACTTCTGATTACTGCCAAACGCGCACAGCATGTATACCTGCACCAAAATTGGAAAGAAAAAATAAGAAAGAAAAAAATAACTACCAATTAAATAGACGAGGCATACACAGCTCACAAACGCAACGCCTGCTATTCCACATTCTTACCTCACAGTCGCTCTTCCTTGAATAAGAAGTAAAGTAATAAGCGCCTTTGGAATTTTTTTTTTCTGTATTATACTCTGTCTGCTCTCTGCGTGTTCTTGTTAGTACTCTTTTTTTCTTCTCCGGCTACTTTGTTGTCTGCGCAGCTGCCGTCTCTCCCTCTCTCTCTTTCTCCCGCCTGCTTTGTGTTGCCGTGACGCCGCTCTTCCCCTCTTCTCCGTCATGCTGTGTGTTCCGTACCCCGCTGACGCGCTTCTCGAAGGCGCCGATCCTGTTGACGTCGTCATCGAGCAGGCCCTCGAGGACGGCTCCAACACCTTCTTCCTCAGCCACCGTCACGAGGGCCGCGACGTGCCGGCCAACATCAGCGTGCTGCGCGGCCAACTCGAGATCCTGCACGTCGACAACAACTACAATTTAGACACCATCTCGCCGCGCATTACGGCCCTCTCGCATCTGCGCTGGCTCAACGCGAGCTACTGCGCCGTCCGCACCATCGACCCCACGATTAGCCGTCTCTCGAAGTTGGAGCGTCTCACGCTGAACAACAACCTGCTGGCGTGGCTGCCGCTCGAGATGTGGCAGCTGAAGGAGCTGGAGGAGCTAGACTTGGGCAACAACAAGCTGCGCGTCCTTCCCGGGTGCCTTCTCTTCCTCCCGAAGCTCCGTGCCGGGACGCTGGAGAACAACCCGCTGCTTACCCGGGCAGAGGTGAACGGGGCGGCGGCGGTGATGTACGTTCCCCCACAGCGCAGCGTCGACTGCAGTGGCTGCTGTGCCCGCACCGCACACTACGAAGTCTTCGTTACCTTCCACGACTTCTTCGGGGTGAAGGACGTCCCCTTCGCGCACTTCACGTGCTCCAGTGATTGCACGAACCACGTCCGCACGCGCCTGCACCGCTTTGGTGAAATGCACTAAGGTAATAAAAAAATACTTTTCTCATTTTTTCTCTTTATTCTTGCTTCCTGCTTCCTCCGTCCACAACACCTTTGCGCACATGCACGCCGACGCACACGCCGGCACAGCAGCACTGCAGCAGTGCAGCTGCCTTGGAAAGTGCTCGACCTTTCTCTGTTTTTTTTCTCCCTCTCATTGGAGGTGTGAACAAGAGAAAAGGGGCGACCGACAAGAAATGTATTGCGGTTTTTTTTCTTTGTTTTTCTTTTGCACACGTACCTTCAGCAAGCGAAGGAGTTGAAGGAGGTGTGAAAAAAGGAAAGACAAGAAAAACCGAAGGTCATCCAACCGCATGTTGTTGTTGTTACTACTGATTTACCGAAGCCCAGTTTTTTTTTGTTTTGCTTCTTTCTCTCCCTCTCTCTCTCATGAGTTCAGATCCCTCATCCTCTCTTTTCGTTTTCTTTGCACTTTCGTGCCGCCTGCTTTTCTCTTTAGAGTGTTTTTTCTTTTTCTTTACGACCACGTCACGAGAAATGTTGATGATGACGTTATGTTCCGACACAAGAAGTTCTTTTCTCTTTTTATGCTTTCTCTCTTCTCCACATCCTCCCACTCTCTCTTTATGCTTTTGATGTGTCTTGTGATGTACACTACCTATTTTTCTTCTTTCGTCTTGGCTCTTAACAGATGTTTATCGCCCTCTTCTCTTCTCATAAAAAGGCTTTTATTTTTGTTTGAACAATTCGCCCGAACTCGTCTTTTTTTTTTTGGATTTGTTTCTCTTTGATCCCCTATTTTCTGCACACTGCCGTCCATCGCCGCATTTTTCAAGACACTTCCGAGGCAGTTGTGTTTAAGAAAAAAATTTTTTTTCTGTTTTTTTTTGGTGATTGCTTTGCGCCTCTGAACGGCGCCCGTTGTGTCTTTCTCACTTCTCCCCTCTCTCCTCTCAATCCGCTTGCTGATAGGTGTGGCACACGTCGCATGTGCGCAAGTTTTACCTTCCTCTTTTTTCTTGTTATTCCCCTCTTTTCTTTTTGAGTCGAGCGGAGGTGTTGTCTTTTTCCCTCACTTTGTGCGTGTGTCAGGTGGCAAGCGTATAAACGTGTCTGTGTATGTGTATTTCTTTTTTTCTGTTGTTTTCCTTGGTGCGTCTTTCTCTTGTGTGTAAGTGGACGTGGTGAGCGTCACGTATCGGAATCGGGGATTGTGCGTGTGCGAAGCTTCCCCCGTTTGCCTGTCGTTCTCTGTTATCGCTCTCTCTGTTCACTCTGCACGGGTGACGGCCGTTGTCCCCGCAAGTAGGAAAAGAAAATGACCTAAAAAAAAGAGGAAAAGGAAGTTATATGGAGAATATCACAACACTTTAAGGAAGGGAGCATGTCGGCTGCTGGCTGCGTCCTCCTCTCACCACAGTCTTGTCTGTGGGAAAAACGAAACAAAACAGGCTTTGTTTTTCTCTCATCTCAGAACGCGCTCCCTTCACTTTTGTGGCAATCCTTTTCCTCCGTGGAACGGTGCTGCTGTGTACTACACGGCGGCTGCCATTGATCCGCATCCCTTGATTTATAATTTTCTCCCCTGAGCCGCGTTCGAGTTTGTGCGTTGATGCAGCTGTCCCGCAGAGGCTTCCGTGGCGCACTCGCGGCTGCATCTGTCACCTGTGCCACCTCTTTTTCCTCCCAACTTTTTTTTGTACTTTATTTTTGTCTTTACGCGTGTCTTGAGTAGCACACCGGAGACTTCCCTCGCCTCTCGTCGTGGCGCGTCTCTCCCTCTCTTTCTCGCGGTACAGTGTATCGAAAGGGCCGCCAAATTCTTCACCGAACGGTTCGAGAAAAGAGGCAATAGCGGCGCAACCTTGGGAGGTGTACCCCTAGCTCTTATACACACTCGTCTTCACCATTGCAGCGTTCTTATTGTATTATTATTTCCCAATTGCACTCTTAGACACTTGCTGCTAAACAAATCAAGGCACACACGCACCATAAATAGTATATAATTCTTTTCCTTTTTCATCTGACTCCCACCGCACTCAACGACGCAGTTTCCCCCGATGAGCACACCCGTGACGGAGCAGGAGCTTTTCGCTGCTCTCAGCGGCTACGCCTCGACGCTGGAGGTGCAGTTCATGATTGAGGAGGAGGTGAAGAAGTTCCAAGAGAAGACACTTCCTCGGCTGCTGACCGATGCGTTGAAGAGCGACGCTGCCACCAGTGCGGGACCGACGGCAGCAGCAGGACCTTCGCCTTCGTCTTCTAGTCACGCCAGCACACCCGACACGGAGTGGGTGCGTACCTTTCTGAAGGCGCACATCGACGACACTGTTGCCCGCCGTCTCCCCACGATGATCGCACAGGAGGTGCAACGGCAGCTGCGCAGCGTCACGGCTCCATCGCCTTCACCAAGCAAGGAGGTCCCGACAAAGAATAGCAACGGGTCGCCACCGCACTCGAGCCAGAACACCACGAACATCGGCACCAACACCAACGTGAATGGTGCGACGGACATACGGTCTGCGATGGGTCTGCCGCCGCTGCCCCCATCATCCTCCTCCGCGTCTCCGCTGTCGTCCCCTCTCCTCGGCAGCGCCGCTGCTCCTCCGTCGGATGACGCGCGTCGGCAGCGCGAACAAATTCTGCGCGCGATCGACGACATCGAGTCGCAGGTGAACCAGCTGCAGCGTGTCGTGGATGCTGCGGTGGTGGAGCGAGATGTGTGGCGGCGTCGGTGGGCCAACTTGGGAGCTGTGCTGACGGAGCGCATGAGGGCGATGTCATTGTCATCCGCTGATGGCGCAGGTGCTGGTGGTAAAGGCAGCGACGGCGAAGGCTCAGTGTCCTTCTCTCTTTCAGCGCCGCTGAACACGCAGCTCGAGCGGCTACTGGACGAACCCAACGACGACCACGCGCTGCTGCTGCGTACGCTGGGGGCGGCGGTCCAGAGTGTGCTGCCGCTGCGTCCAGCCCACGAGAGCAACCAGCGCTCTCCGTCGTTGTTTTCACACGAGCGCACATCGGGCTCTGCTGCTGTTCCCACTACCTCTCCTGTCCTCTCTGCCCGTCGGCGACGCTCTTCTCTCTCGATGGATGCCCATCGCCCACTGCCGCAGATGCCGTCGCAGCAGGAGACACCCGAAGCCTCCCCGCGCCGCGTCAGCGATCCGGCGACGCGTGTGTCGCTCCTCAGCAGCGAGCCGCCGTCCCCGCCACCGACGGCACCGTCGAGCAGCGCTGCGTCACGACACGCAGCGGACACGTCAGCAGCAGCACCACCGGTGGAGCTTCCGCTGCAACACCAGCATCCACCACCACCGCAGCCGCAGCCGCACTCTGCGGCCAGCAGTGCAAAGGCGGGCACGCGCTCGATCACCACGAAGGGCTCCTGCGTCACCTCCCCCTCCTCCGGCTCCGCCAGCACGCGCAGCCTTCACACCGACGCTCTTTCCATGACCACCGTGCCGCAGCTGGACGGCGTACGCGCAGCAGCGGCCGGACGCCACAACGGGCTCGACGGCACCGCCGTGCGCCGACCGACATTGCAGATGCGCGAGGGAGGCAACGGCGGTGGCGGCGGTGGCGATACGTCGCCGCG
This sequence comes from Crithidia sp. LVH-60A, assembly GCA_030078075.1. Taxonomy (NCBI): domain Eukaryota; phylum Euglenozoa; class Kinetoplastea; order Trypanosomatida; family Trypanosomatidae; genus Crithidia; species Crithidia sp. LVH-60A. The sequence continues at coordinate 44,596 of CP119647.1, forward strand.
TCCAGCCACTCCTCAGCGCAGTCGGCGTGTGTTCGATGACGTGGCACTCCCTGCCGCCCCACGCGGTGTGCTCCACAGCGACGAGACGGCCTCTATCCTCCCCGCCTCCACGTCGCGGCACAAAACGTCACATCGATCCGCCGCTACGGCGTCCGCCTCCACCTCAGCACCGGCCATCACGCTGGGGATCGATGCTGTGAACGTACCGCCAGGCGTGCTACCGGATGCGTTGGGTCGTCACGGTGCCGTCTGCGTGCAGTCTGTGACGGCGCGTCAGCTGGCGGAGCGGGCCGGTGTGCACCGCGGTGACGTGCTGCTCTCGCTGGATCATCAGAGTGTACGCAGCTGCGAACAGCTGAGAGATGTGCTGGCGGCGGTGCCCCCGACGCAGAGCAGCATCGCGGTGGAGGTGTACCGCCACAGTGCCCATCAGATTATCACGATGCATCTGCAGCTCTAGCAGCAAGAGAAAGAGAAAATGTGAAAAGAATTTGGCGGTTCTGTTGGACAGGAGACTCAGCTAGCGGGTGCGCATGTACACTACATTTTATCTTCGTTCATCTTCTCCTTTGCGCTTGGCGCGCTGAGAATGGAGGTGGCGGTGCCGGTCCACCACGGCACGAACATGAGAAGTGAGACGAAAAAAAAAAAAGTACGAGAGGCAAGGCGCATCTATGTTTTAAAGGTTGTCACTGTCAAGGGTGCTCGACATCTCTCTCTCTCTCTCGTTGTTTAAGACTTGAGCACGCGAAGCCCGCAGCATGCTGCACCACCAGCATATTTGCTCATGTGTGGTGAACTTCAACAACAGAAAAAAAGAAGAATGAACGTGCTCATTGTTAATGCGCGGTGCTGTATTCAGGAGATACGACACGATACACCATTCAGCTCCCCCTGTACGTCCCTGCTACTCTTAACCATTGCAATCCTGCTGCCTTATTTTCCCATCTAGTATTGCACCGGCAGCGGCTGCAGTACTCGCCCACACCTTGCAACGCATCCACACTACCCAGCTGTGTTCCTGTACTGCGTTTCATCATAAGTTTTTCTTTTCTCTTTGCTTTTCTTGATCAGCGCACACTCCTACTCTTCACTCATTTTTTCCTCGTCAATGCCACCAAAAAAGGAGGTGAAGGCGGAGGAGCCCCTATTCGTCGACGAGGAGGGCAGCTTCGTGCACGAGGCGGAGCAGGCCAAGTACCGCGGCGGCGTCCGACGCTACACCCTCGCCAACGGCGCAGAGGGAAGCGCCTCTGCTGCTGCTGCTGCTGGTGGTAGTGGGGGCGGTGGTAAGTCCCCATCACCGTCACCCAACGGCAAAGGCGGTGCTGCCGCTGCTGGTGCGGTGAGCGCGGCGCCGTCCGCAGCGGCAGGAGCAGCGGGCAGCACAACAGCGGCAGCCGCGGCGTCCTCGACAGCGTCAGCGGGAGGCGCAGCAGCCAACACTGCTGCTGCGTCGGACGGACTCCCCCTCTACCGCCACGGACACGGCGTCTACATCTGCCCCACCTTCACCTACGATGGGGAGTGGGAGGAGGACGCGATGCACGGACACGGCACCTTGACCTTCACCGTCTCGGGCAACACGTACTGCGGCGCGTTTTCGCGTGGCTGCTTCGCTGGCGACGGCACCTATACCTGGAAAGATGGAGCTGTGTATGTGGGGCAGTGGCGAGCCAACCGCATGCACGGTCTCGGCGTCTACACCGATGCACAGGGGCACCTGTGGCGTGGGCGGTACTTTAATGGTACCGGGCCGGGTCTTATTCGGCTGTACCCAACGCTGGAGCCAGCAGAGGGGGTGGCGACGGGGAGTGCGGCGCCGTCGGCTGCGACGGGTGGTGCCGCGGCTTCTCACTCGCTAACGGCGTAAAGGGAGCTGCAACTTGCCTGCCTCTGTGGGCCCTCCTCAGCTTCTCTTTTTCTGTACCGCTCCATTTTTTTTTCTCTTAGTTTTCTTATCACTAGCTGCCTTGGTAGCCGCCTTCTGATGTACAGTAGAAGAGAATGTAGAGTTTGTCCTCTCTGCGTCACTCCCTCACGATATGAAGAAAAAAAAAAGAAGGCGGAGTAGCGAGCTTCAACTTGATGCTGCTGCTGCGGTTAATAGCAGAGGCTCTCCGCAACGGGCACCCCGCTTTTGTGAAACAGCTACTCTATCTTCCTTTTGCTTTTTTTTTTCCAAGTCTTCTTCTCCTGAAGGAGAACACGATGGCTGTGACCGCTGCTCTTCTTCTCTTCACTGATGCGTGCGCTAACGACGTCAATACTTCTCTCTCCTTCTCTCCCTGCACTTCCTCTGTTACGTCGCTGCACCACCTCAACCTCAAAGGAACAAACCCCCACACCCTCCACTCAACGCACACCACAAACAACCAAAAAAGAGTTCATATAGGTGCTGAATCGTTTGTCCTCTGTGTATTTTCGGCCTCGTTACCCTCCACACACACTCCCACACACACGCGGCTCATACGTGTTGTTTTTGCCGACCGCACTTTTCTTTGTTGGTTCATTCGACCTTAAGTTTATTCATAGGAAAAAAGAAATATAAACACATCTTTTATTTCGCTCTCTTCTCTTCTCAAGACGCTCTTTTCCCTCTGTGAACAGAATTCACAACAGCACCAACGAAGGGTGTCACCGCCGCACGAAAAAAACGCATCTTTTCCCTTTTTTCTCTTTTTCTCTTCAGTGCATTTCTTGCCTCCTCCCCTGCCTTCATCACCATCTTTTTTTCTTTCTTTCTCTCTCTCTCTCTCACGCTGCGTTCGCTGGTGCTCTGACTGACACACGCAGACGTCAGCAGTAACGCAAGGAGAGCAGCAATAACAACAACAAAAGAAAAAGGTTGCTTGAATTGGTCATACACACGCACACTCACGCACCTCAGTAAACGCTCTCACGCCGCTGTTTGTGTGCCTCTTTTCCACTCACCACATCTCATTTGACTTTATACCCAGAAAAAAAGGTCAGGACTTCGATCAATAAACGCCCAGCGCAGCTATCGTTTTCCCCCTCTCTATCTCTCTTCACGGGTTTTTTTCTTTTTTGCTCGCCACCTTGTTTACCTCATCTTTGCTGTTCACTTGGATTTTGTTTTTGTTTAAGTGTTATTATTGGCGCTGTTTTACCACATCTGCCTTCTCTCACCTTTGCTCTCGTTCGGTTTTTTTTCTTTGGTTTATCAGCCCTCACTCCTTGTTTTTTTTTTTCCAGCCGTGCCAAGCTTCTCGATCAGGTCAGTGGTACAGGCTTCGACGACCGCACGCACACCTCTCATCCCCTCCCAACACACCCCCACACACACACATTATCGCCGTTCCTCAGCACTGTGTGCTAGCTTCAAAAATGCAGGCCAAGGGAGAAGCAGCGATGCGCGACTTGATCGCGGAGCTGCACGCGATGCATTCCACCTACACCGTCCAGCGCTTCATCAGCAGCGGCAGCTACGGGGCCGTGTGCGCCGGTGTGGACCGCGAAAGTCTGCCCGTCGCCATCAAGCGGGTCTTCAACACCGTGTCGGACGGCAGGACGGTGAATATCCTTTCCGATTCCTTCCTCTGCAAACGCGTGCTGCGTGAGATCCGCCTGCTGAACCACTTCCACCACCCCAACATCTTAGGCTTGCGCGACATCTTCGTCCACTTCCAGGAGCCGGCGCTGCACAAGCTTTACCTTGTAACGGAGCTGATGCGCACCGACCTCGCGCAGGTGATTCATGACCAGCGCATCGTCATCTCACCGCAGCACATCCAGTACTTTATGTATCACATCATGCTCGGCCTGCACGTCCTGCACGAGGCCGGCGTCGTGCACCGCGACCTCCACCCGGGCAACATCCTCCTCGCCGACAACAACGATATCACCATCTGCGACTTCAACCTCGCGCGAGAGGACACGGCGGACGCGAACAAGACGCACTACGTCACCCACCGCTGGTACCGTGCGCCGGAGCTCGTGATGCAGTTCAAGGGCTTCACGAAGCTCGTAGACGTCTGGTCGGCGGGCTGCGTGATGGCTGAGATGTTCAACCGCAAGGCGCTCTTCCGCGGCTCCACCTTCTACAACCAGCTGAACAAGATCGTCGAGGTGGTCGGCACGCCAAAGATGGAGGACGTGACGATGTTCAGCTCGCCCAGCGCACGCGACTACCTCCGCAACTCCTTGTCGAACGTGCCGGCGCGGGCGTGGGCGTCTGTTGTGCCCACCGCCGATCCCGTCGCGCTGGACCTGATCTCTAAGATGCTGGAGTTCAACCCCGGCAAGCGCATCAACACGGAGCAGGCGCTGCGCCACCCGTACTTCGAGTCCCTCTTCGACCCCCTCGACCTGACGGAGGGGCTGAGCGAGCACTTCCACTTTGACGAGTCGGTGACCGACGTACGCGACATGCACACGATGTTCACTGCCGAGGTGGAGCGCTTCAACAAGCTGCGGCAGCAACGCGACCAGGTGGCGCGCGAGCGTGCGGCGGCAGCGGCGGCGGCGCAGCAGGGCGATGGGGTGCTCGGTGCAGACCACATGCCGCGTACGCACAGTCTGATGGAGGTTGCCGGTAGCGCTCCACCGCCGTCGTAGGAAAAAAGAGAGGCGCAAAGGCTCGCAAATTCGGTAGCTTTTTTACATGTTTGCGCGTGAATAGAGGACAGCTTGGTGTTTTTGTGTGCCTTCATGGGCTGGTGAATCTCAATTTTTGTTTTGTATCTCCCTGTGCCTTCGTCCTTTCTGTTGCCCTTTTTGCCTTTGTCTTCTGCTTGTGCTTTTTTTTTTTCTTGTGTACCCTCTACGATTCTTCACCCTCTCCTCCTCCCCCCACACAGCAACGCAGACACACGAGCCCCTCCTCTCTCTCTTTCTTCCACTTGACAGCGTACATAACCACATTCATAACCACCAAAAACAAACAAACAAAGAGGGCCACCTCTCCATGCAGTTGGTTGCTCTAGGTTTTTTTTTCCACTCTTCTTTTCTCCATCGCATCGTGCAATCTCCTGCTCAATGCGCTCGCTCGCTGTTGTGGATCGTCTCAGACTTTTTTTTTTTTTTTACATTTCGGTTTCACGCGAGCACACCGTTGCTTTTTTTTATTTCTTGTTTTCTTCTTCTTTGCTCTTTTAGTTTGGAGCCTTCGCACATTTCTCTCTCTCTTCGCGAAAGGGGCATGGAGATGTAGGGAGGGACGAGGGGAGAACACAATGGAGATCAGGGGAGAGGGGGACATGAAGGGCAGCAGTGGTCGAAGGTGGTGCTTCCAGTTGTTGTTCTTCGCTGCCTATGTAGTGGCAACGTTGACTGCTTTCTCATTAGGTGGACAGCAACAACAAGAGCACTAGCACAATAAGAGAAAGGGAGAGAAAAAGAGCGGTGTGGCTTTGCGAGCGGGCCACAGTGCCGTGTGCACTTCCCCTCTCCCCACTGCTCTTGATCTTTTGCTTTTCTTTTTTCCTCTGGCAACAGGCGTGGACGGCTCTTATCTTTTTTTCTCTTTTCTTCACGCACTTCCTGTTCTCGTCTGCTCACTTCTCCGGGGTAGTTCCACCACCAACGAGACTTCAAACACACACACACAAAAAATTTTTATGCTCTTATCCTCTTCGTCTTGCTTCCACTTGTCGCTGTAACAACATTTTTCTCTGTCTTTGTGTGCGTCTGTTAGTGCTGCGCTTCGCTGTGTTTGCTGTTGCTATCCGATGTACTCGTTGTCTCCCACGACAGCGACTCATTGCGCGCTCCTTCGTGCATGTGTGAAGGCGTGTGTCATGGTTGCTGCAGCGAGGTGGAGCTTGAGCCTCCTCTACTTGTGCGTGCTTCGTCTTTGTTTCAGTATCTAGTTCGGAGTGTGGACAGATGATGTTTTTTTGTTGTTTCTCGTCTCTCTTTCTCCGCTTTGCCCGTATGTGTTTGTGTGTATGTGTAGGTGGGCATTGTTTTCGTTTTTATGTGCGTGTATCCCCTCTGGGTATGCCTGAACTAAGGTGCGTGTGTGTGCTTATTTTTTGTATGTGTGCTTGGCTTGCCATTTTTTTTCTCAGTCGAAGAGGTGTTGTTTACGAGAGAGGGACTTGATGGCCAACGCAAAGCACGCTTTTTCTATTTTCCTATTTTTGCCATCGCTGCCGGAGGGGGATGAGCCTCTTCCTCACAGCTTCAAAATCTAAAAAAAAAAAGGTGGAGTCACCGCTGCTGAAGTCGAGCGTGTGCACTAGGTCGTCTATCGAGCGAAGAGTACGTATGCTTTTTTTTTTTGTGTGACTTCGCGGCTATCACCAAACGGTCGACAGCGTCAGCAAGGGCTCACGTCGTGGTGACGCGGTGATGGAAGCTGCCGTCTTGCTCAGTTGTGTGCGTCAGTGATATTAGTTTGAGTCTGTGTGTATGTGTGAATGTGCAGTGTAAAAGAGGTGAGGAAGCTGCGCCATGAGGACCATTTTTTTTTCTAGTTTGAGAATGGAGACGGCGCGGCGTCGTGTCCCTGGGAAGTGAAGACGTGTTCCACCATTGGTGCAGAGCGTGAGGTTTTGTGTGTGGACTTGTGCGGCGTCTCTATCCTCTCCTCTACTATCTCTCCCGTCCACTACCCGCGCTTTTCGCCTCTTCAGCTTTCTCTTTTTTTTTTCCTTTGTCGTTCGTCTCTGTTTCTTACCGCACCACCGAATCCTTCACTCTCTGCGTCTCTTTATATCGCACGCAGTGAAAAAACGAAGGCTTTAGCCAGTCGTATCAACAACACCAGCTACACGCTACGTCGAGCCCTCATCTCTCCGTCACGGTCTACTATTGTTATTTTGTTTCTCTCTCTTACCCACTCTCTCTCTTGCTGGCAGCTCCCACCTCTTTTTCTCTTACAAGCCCCGTCTTCTTTTTTTTTTTTCATTAGGTGTCCACATAATCCCCCCTCGTCCTCGCTTTCTCGCTGCGCAGATGTCCACCAACGCCGCAGCCGTGAAGGATGCGCTGTACGACCACGCCGCCGTCGACGTGAGCGACCGGAGCGACGCGTCGTCGGAGGATGACGTGGTGGGCGGCGCACCACCCGCAGCAGCAGCAGCAAGCTCCTCTCAACCACACTACCCCGCCCCCGCAGCCAGCGCTGCGCCCCCCTCTTCACGCCCTGAACTCGCCATCCCACCGCTGCACGAGGACGAGACGCAGCCACCCACGGAGCCGCCTGTGGTGGCGGCCAGCACGGCGCAAACCGCGCCATCGTCGCCGAAAGCCAACAGCGGTGCCGAGAGCGGCGGGACGTGCTGTCAGTGCGGGCAGACGATCGGCAGCACGAAGGCAGCGATCACGAAGGACGGCCCGCTGCACCCGCAGTGCATCGCCGAGTACAAATTTCTGCACCAGCCGCGATGCCACTACTGTAACATCCGCTTCCATGACGGCGAGGCAGAGTCCTTCGTGAAGGACGCAACGACGGGGCATCTGTACCACCCCGAGTGCCGCCAGCGGGAGGAGACAGGGAAGCCGTACGTGCAGCCCACCAAGGAGGGCGAGGTGCGCAAGCTCGCCATCGCACGCACGAAGCTCTCGCGTCACAACTGGAAGTCGCGATACTTCGTCCTCTCCCCCGCGAACGGTGGGATTCGGTACTACGCCGACAAGGCAGCTGCGACGGCAGGGGCAGAGAAGAAGAGCGGCGACGCAGCGAGTGACGGCAGCGCGAGCTACGACGCCGACGCCGACCCCGACCGCGAGGCAAACGAGACGAAGCGTGCGAAGGGCGTGGTGCCGCTCACGAAGCGCAGCCGCCTGCTGACCCGCCCCAACAAATCCAACTACAAGCCCTCCTCCTCGAGCGCCTCGGACGATGACATCGGCATCATCTTCTTTGCATCGCCGGAGGACCAGCGAGAGCTGCGGCTCATCTTCCAGTGCGACGGGGCGGAGGAGCGTGCGGCGTGGATTCGGGCGTTGGAGGCGTACATCTATACAGTGGACGACCCGGCTGACTACTCCAACGCGAAGGCGGCGATGCAGGAGCGGGAGAGGGCGAAGGAGGAGGAGGCGCGCCGTGCAAAGGAAGAGGAGCGCAAGCGCGAGGAGAAGGAGGAGAAGAAGCGCGAGAAGGAGAAGGAGAAGGAGAAGAAGAAGTAGGTGCTTTTACACCACTGTAGACGCATGATGTAAGAGGTAAAAGGCGATGTGGCCTTACACGTACGCGTCGCGAGAGACGTGTTCCTGTGTTTTCCTCTCTCCATGTGTTTGTCTGTGTGTCGAGCAGCCTGGAAAGCTGCCCTACTGCCGGGAACCTTCGTGTTTCTACACTTCCGTCAGTATTTCTCGCGTTGTTGTTGTTGTGTGCGGGTGAATGGGGCTTCACTGGCGGCTGTCCGAAAGGCCAGTTGAATAATTGTTTTGGTTTCTCTTTTTCTTCTTCTGTGATGTAGCGCGGCAGTGGCTGGCTTGTGTGGGGGATTGAGGAAAGGAGCTGGTGTCTCCGCCCTCCTCTCCTCCCTCTCTCTGTGTTCCCGTCTGTTCCTCTGGAAACGTACTCCTCCGCCTGTAGAGGCAGCGATGTGTGCATGCGCGATTAAGAGAGAGACGTTGTGGGGAAAGGCAGGCGCAGACGCACACACACACACCAGACACCGGTCACCGCAGCGGCGCTACTCTGTTTATTGCTTATTTTGGCTTTGCACTCTTTTCTTTTTTCTTTATTTCTGTGTAGTGTGTGGCGCTTCTGAGCGTCACCGCAGCATCGTAGCCCCTCTCCTTTCTTGAAGAAATCTCGTACTCTCGAAGCGGCATGCTGTCGCGCTGGGTTGGACACGAGTTGAGTTTTCACTTTCTTTGGCTACTTCCTTATCTTCTTTTTCACCATTATCATGTAGTCGGTGCGTACTCCTCTTTTTTTTCTGCTCTTTGCTTCGTCGCCTCCTTCTTCTTGTGTTCAACATTGATGGCTCGCGGCGTCTCTTTTTTCCCCCTTCTCACTGACGCCGATGGACGGATAAATTCACCACTTATTGGTGAGACAGACAGTGGAGGGGTGGGAAGCTCAACTCGTAGAAGACTGACGAGGAGGAGGAGAAAGGGAAAGAGAGGGGAGAGGCAGCTGGCGCTGTCCGGACCGTGTCCCACATGTGCCACTCTTATCATCTCACTCATACACATCCATACACAGGGAAATATACGAACGTCATTGGCAGACAGTATAAATATAACAAAAAACGATTTTATTCATTCCAAAAAAAAACGGAAGTGGGAGGGTATCGCCGACGATGTACGACCGCGCTGTATTGTACAACTCTTGTTAAACTCAGAAAAATACGAAGGTAAAAAACGAGAAGTGATACGTCAAGACGGGCGGTGAGGAGAAAAAGAGACGCAGGGTGACGAATCCTCTTTGTTTTCTTTTCGATAGAACTGTGTCATGACCCGCACTTTCTTACGGTGAAGAGGAGATGGCTTGCGAGAAAGAGAGAGAGAAAGTTGCGTCTGTGTGTGTATGTGCATGGGACTTGTGCCATTTCATCTCCGTGGTGCAGCTGATGTCGTTCTAGTGTAATTAAAGAGTGAATCATCGCAGCAGTACAAGTCTCGTAGCGGCATGAAGGACACCTTTACCGCAGCGTCCCTCTCTCTCCTAATGTGTACGTCTGTGCTGCTTTTTTCTTTCTCGTCTCCATCATTTCACAATCTTCTTTAATCTGCTTTTGTTTATATTTGCTTCTCTCTCTCTTCGCGTTCCTCTTCTTTCACTCACTCACACACTTACGTGCACGCATACCGTCCTTCTTCCTTTCATCTCAACGCCAGTAAGTCTTGTTGGAACGCTGCTTGCTGCTGTACCACACACACGCATACAACCGCTTGCTTCACCACCCACACAAACACACAAACACACACACCCACATACACGCTTCTCCCCTCATGTCCAAGACGCTTTACGCCCTCTACGAGGCCCCCACCGGCTACGCCATCTTCAAGGTCCGCACGACCGAGGAGATCGGCGCCGGCGACCTGGCGCTGCAGAAGGACCTGCAGGACTTCAGCACCTTCTCCCCGTGGGTGAAGCTCGTGTCCTTTGCGCCGTTCGAGTCTCCCGAGAACGCGCTCGAGGACGCCGTGTGCATCTCCGAGAACGTCATCTCCACCTTCCTCAACAACTTCCTCACCGCCGCCTTCGCCAAGAAGATCGGCAAGGACGAGGCAAATTGGGAGCTCGGCGTGCAGGACCCGAAGCTGGGCAGCGCCATCCACGATGAGCTCAACATCCCAGTCGTGTGCAACGAGAACGTGGCGGAGCTCTGCCGGTGCATTCGTCTGCACGCCGAGAAGCTGCTCCCCGAGCACAACGAGGGCGACGTCCCGCGCGCGCAGTGTGGTCTCGGCCACGCCTTCTCGCGCAACAAGGTCAAGTTCAACGTGCACCGCAGCGACAACATGATCATCCAGGCCTCCGCGCTGATGGAGCACATGGACAAGGGCGTCAACCTCCTCGGCATGCGCGTGAAGGAGTGGTACGGCTGGCACTTCCCGGAGCTCGCGAAGGAGGTGCCGGAGCCGCTGAAGTACGCCAACGTGGCGCTGCTGATCGGCAACCGCAGCTCCCTGGAGAGCGCTGACGAGGACGACGTGAAGGCGAAGCTTGGCGACATCCTCGAGGGCGACGAGGCCGTCGCGGCGCGCGTGTACGAGAAGGCGGTGACGTCGATGGGCGGGGACATGGCGGAGGTGGACTGGGATTGCATCCGCACCTTTGCGAAGCGCGTTGCCTCGCTGGGCCAGTACCGCGTGTCGCTGGCGCAGTACCTGGTGGACAAGATGATGCTGGTTGCGCCGAATCTGACCCAGCTGATGGGCCAGACCATCGGTGCGAAGCTCATCTCGAAGGCCGGCTCCCTCACGAACCTTGCCAAGGCCCCTGCTAGCACGATTCAGATTCTCGGTGCCGAGAAGGCGCTCTTCCGTGCCCTTAAGAAGAAGAAGGGCAACACCCCCAAGTATGGTCTCATCTTCCACTCCACCTTCATCCAGCGCGCCGCGAAGGAGCACCGGGGCAAGATCTCGCGCTACCTGGCGAACAAGGCCGCCCTTGCGTGCCGCATCGATTGCTTCATGGACGCCCCGCCCACCGTCTTTGGCGAGAAGCTGCGCGAGCAGGTCGAAGCCCGCTTGAACTTCTTCGACACGGGCAACAAGCCCCCGAGCAACAAGGCCGCGATGGCGGAGGCGCTGGAGCAGTACCAGCGCATCCTGAAGAAGCGCGACCGGAAGCGCGGCGCCGAGGAGGACGCCGATGCGGAGCCGGCCCCGAAGGCGAAGAAGAGCCGCAAGGAGGTGGCCGCCTCGGACTCGGACTAAATTGAAGGAGGATAACCAGAAAAAGGAGGGGTGAGAAATAGGAGGTGCACGCAGCAGTGCCGTGCTTGCATCGTATTTTTTACGTGCCTTCTCCCCCTCTCCCGTTTTCTTTCTTTTTTGTCCTTTTTGTTCCGTGGCAAGTACACTACGGTTTTCCTTTTTTCTTTTTTCTGGTGCGCGTCGTTCGAAGTTGTCAGCAACTCCGGCGTCCCCGCGTTCTTCTTCGTTGCGTGTCTGTGTTTTAAGTGCTCGTTTGCGTAATCGTGTGTGTTTGACAGGGTGATGTGGCTGAGCTCTGCGTCTTTTTGTTTATGTTGTCGGTGCCTCCTGTGGGGACGTCCACCACTTAAAGCCACGATTGCTCCTAAGGAAGCTTAAAAAAAAAATACCTGGGGCAGAAAAGCAAAGGTGTGTTGAGTTGTTGACGTCCTGGACTGTCAGGGGGTGTACAAATGTCCCTCTCTCGCTCTCTCTGCCCCTCGCCCGTCGTGTTATGCAAGAACTTCTTTATGTTCTTCTTTGTTCGAGTTGTTTGCACGTGTTTCTTTTTCCTTGTTGTTGTTGTTTTCTTTGTGTGTGTATTAGTCTTTTTTTCTTATGGTCTGAACTCTTTCTTTTTTGCCTTCTCCTCTCTACACGTCTTCTTTCTTCTCGCGCACGTGCAAGGCTGTGAGGCACGTGGAGGGGGTGCGACGAAGGAGCGAGCGAGAAAGAGGGAGAGGAAAAGAAGAGGCTGGTTGGGTAGTACGCGTATAACAATTAAACAATTTCTTTCTTCGCTCTCTCACGCTCAGGTATTCTCTGTTTCTGTCGTGGAGAGTCTTGATAACTGAAAACTCCAAAAACTAAAAAGAAAAATAGAGGAAATAGAAGCAGAACAAACGGGCGAAGAGACTTTTCCGCTTCTTATTCTCTCTCGGCGTTCTTTTTCCTCAGATAAGGAAGCGGTGCGGCGAGCGTGTGCTGTCCTGCCTCTACCGTGAACGGAAAAGTCTTCTGCCGGTGTCTGCAGAAGGCGAGCTGCAGGCTTCGGCCAGCTAAACACGCCACCGCATCTCATCTAGAGCGCTTGCTTCACTCGAAGGTGCGTTTACGAGAGGGAGAGAGTGAAAGAAAAAGGTCATGAAGAGGGTGGCGACGACGACGTGTCACATTCCTTCTTGCGAGTACGTCGAGGCCGCGACAGCGCGCAGGTGGTACGTGCCTCCGTATCGGAGAAGCGAGAAATCACTGCGTGCCACTGCTGCTTTTTCATAAATTGTTTTTTAGAGGGCAGTGACATGAACTCTTCTCACCTCTCTCTTCTCCTCTTCATTTCATCTTCTTTCTTTCTCCCTCCGTCTCTCCTGTCAATATCCTATTTGTTTCATACGCAGTTGACACGCACACACACACAAAAAAAAACCCCAAACTACGAGCCCGCTGCGGAAACACGCCACAAACACGACTTTGCGGGCCTGCGTTCGTCGCTTTTATTCCTCTGCGCTGATACACAGGGAGTAGGAGAGAACGATGCTGCGCACCTCCTACACACTCACACCACTAACCGTGCAAGTGGAAGATGCCCAGCTGCATAAGCAGCAGTCGATACAAGACGTGTTCCTCTGCGCCACGAGTCCCGCCGTTACCGAGCAGTGGGCGGGATGCCAACACGCCCCACACGTGCAGATTGTCAACGGCGCGTCTCTGTCCATCTCGTCCACCGTAGAAGCACCGTTGTCGTTGCTGCGGCGCAGCTATGAGGCCAGTGCGACGGAGCAGGGCTGCAGTGCGGTGCAGGTGTTGGCTCTGGGTGTGCATCAGACGCTCTCTGCTGAGGCCAAGGCGATGATGGCAGGAGCGGTGATGTGCGCCTTGCGTCTCCGCCTCTACCAACTGCTCGCTCAGCACACATTTGTCGATGAGGGGACGTCAAAAACAACAGCTGCTGGTGGCGACAGTCTGCGAGAAACACTTCAGCGGTGGTGTCGACGCACACGGGGTGCGCCACCTCACGCTTCTCACGGTGGTGATGAAGAGCGGAAGGACGAAATAGGAGAGATGTGGCACGTGACGTGGTCGCCAGAGCTGCTGCACACCGTCGCTGCCTCCTCTCTTTCTCCAAAGGCACAACCGGAGATGACTGCACCAGCTGTGAAGGTGAGTGGCTGCAGTGATGTCATACGCTGCTCGGTGGAGGGGACACTGCGGACGCGTTTGCTGCGTGACAGCATGCTGCACAGCCCCATCGAGAGCGCAAATGCCATGTCAATGAAGCAGGATGCCTTCGCCGTGCACCTCACGCACTGCGCTGCCGCGTCGGCCCACCCGCTTGATGTGCGGTGTGCCATGGAGGTCGCCTGCCGCCTCTACACGGAGTGCCTCACCAAATCTCAGGAGCACGCCGAGGATGGCACGGAAGCCTTCCAGGCTGCGCTGCGGCTGTCCCAACGAATCAACTCCTCCTCCGTCTCCACTCCTCTTTCTCAAGCCACGAGCGACGAGAAGTTGGATGGGCAGCTGGCGGAACAGTGGCACGCGGCTCTGCAGAGTTACCACGAGAGCGCCGCGGCTGCCCAGCGCGGTGTGCTCTTCTTGCTGACGCACGACGTCGCCGCGTACGGGACGTCACCGCTGCTGCCGCTGCGCGCCGACGAGGAGCGTGCGCGGATTGCGGCCACCACGGCACGTGTGTGTGGTGATCGCGGCCTCGTGGAGGCGGTGCTCGCCCCGCTGCGGGTGCGCAGTGCCGGTGCCTACGTGAACGACGTTCTGCTACCGATGCAGTGGGACCTCGCTGCGTGTGGCACCAACAGTACCACTGCCTGTGTAGTGGCGCAGATGCTAGGCAGTGACACAGAGGACGCCTCGCCGCTCCTCGCCCCAGCACGCGCGGCGCTGGAGTGGCGGCTGCGGCTTCCCGGGCCTCCTGCGCAGCCACCCGCTGTCTCTCTCTCCGCCACAGCAGTAGAGGTAAGCAAAGGAAACGCTGAGGGGCTTCAATTTGTTGGAGGCTGTGGCGCCACGCTGAGGCCCACGCCACTGCAGTACGTCCACTACGTTCTGCGGCGTCAACTCGTGGTCGCGGTGGCGAATGCGGCGCAGGTGCTGCTGACGGGCACTCGCCTCCCCTCACGCAGCCTTTGCCTGACCAGCGGGGACTCCGCCAGAGCAGCAAGCACCGAGCAGCCGCTCTCTGCGTCATCGCTGCGTGCACAGGCGCTGCGCTGCGTCAAGGCGGAGGCCCTTCTGCGTGGTCTGCTTCGCTGGCACTGTCCCTTCCCAACTCCACAGCTGCAGGAAGATGAGCAAGGAGGGGGAAGTGCATCAGATACGGCGCACGGTGCGTTATCCGCTGCTGCCATGGAAGAGCTGCTGTGGTGTCTGCGCCTCCTCGCGAAGCTTCACCACCGCGCCGCGGCTCTCTTTCGCAGTGCAGGCGACAGCGACGCACAGCAGGCGCAGCTGCGGCAGTGGCGGGATCAGCTGCAGCGGTGGGAGAGTCGACGCAACACGATGCGCGACGCCGCTGCTGCTGGGCGTGGGCCGCAGTGCAGTGCTAAAGGGCAGTGGGAGTGCAGCGTGGAGAACCTTGCGGGACACGTGGACGCGGCACAGTGGTCCCTCTTTGTGAAGGAGGTCTCTGCGGGGCTGTCGACGGGGTAGTTGGTTGGCAGAAAAAAGGAGAATGCGCGTGAGAGGAGCGGGTGTTGCTTCGTCTTCTCAAAACTGCTATTTGTGTATGACGCTGCTGCTGCTGCTACTGCTGTGCTCATCGACCGTCGGTGCAGCACCAGACAGGAAAAAGAATGTTAACGGATCAACCAAGGAGAAGCGGGACACCGGCGAGGTGCTAGGGAGCGATGAATCACAAAGTCGACCTTTTTTTCTTTTTAGTGTGTGCTTTTGCTCCGCACGTCAAAGGATAAATCGGCATTCGTATAGCGCTCAAGGCGCCGCTGTTGAGTTCGTGTGCCTTACCTTTTGCTCGTCTCTCTCTCTATATCACGCTCTACTTCTTCTCCTTCTCTTCCTCCTCCTCCTACTCACAAAAACACATACACTCAAATGCGCGCAGTTTCTTTCCCTCCGCGTTCACCGCTCATCGCTCTTCTGCCTGCTCATACACGGCAATTTGAAGAATAAGAAACACACACCACGAAATCCTCTTTTCCATTTTTCTCACTTATACTGCTTTACTCTTCTCTCTACTCCGTCATGACTGTCTTTTCTGTTGCGTCCCGCACTGCCGTGGTGGCCGCCGTCGTCCTCCTCTCGCTCGCCTCGGCCTCCGCCGTCACCGCCAGCCAGACGTGCACCGCCTCGACCGAAAACCCCCTCGCCGCGCTCGTCTACACCGACCCTGCCGTCGAGGCCTGCGTGCGCCAGCGCTGCATCACGACGCTCGGCACGGTGCCGACGATCCGTACCGACGGCTACTGCGACGGCGTCGCGACCTCCGAGGCTGCCGTGCCGTGCGACACGCTCTTCCGGGCGTACAACGAGTACTATGCGTGCATCATGCGTGCGCTGCAGGGGTCGACCGAGGCGGGTCTTGCCACGGTGATCTCGCAGTCGAACATCTTCATGTCGACGCCAGGCTACCCGTATCACCTCTCCCCGCTCGGCTGCTACGCCTGCAACCACTTCCGCGACACCGTGTACCCCGCCCTCACGACGCCCTGCAGCAGCTGGACCTGCGACTCCATCGCCTCGCAGAGCGCCGCCTCTGGCTGGTACGGCCAGCCCGGCAAGGGCTACAATCACCAGCTCTGCGGCACGGGCTGCGTCGCGGCGATGCTGCTCACCATCCCCTTCGCCTTAGTCTCTGCGGCGGTGTTCATTGCGTGCGGGTGCTGCTGGCCGTCGCCGTCGCTGAAGACGACGTACGCGGAGGCGCAGAAGGAGGATGAGGCGGAGCGGCACCGCGTGCGCTCTGACGACGAGGACGACGAGGAGGACGGCCATCGCGAGCCGGTGGAGGCTGATAACAACGGCGTGGCCCACGAGCCAGTGACCACCGACAAGAACCTCAACAACCCGGAGGAGGCGCGTCCTGATGAGTACGTGAACCTGCGTTAAAAAAGCAGTCGCCTGGAAAGGTGATGGCTGTGGGGACGTGGAGGCTCGTGTGTAGGATGAGGAAAGGCTGCAGCAGGTGAGCTATTTTCTCTCGTCTTTTTCTTCACCAGCGTTACACTCTTTTCTCCCCCTCTTTCTTCCATTTTCTCCTCGACGGCTTCACGGCGCATTCATGGTTTTTTTTTTTTACCTGTTCGACTTGAACTTATACCACTCTCTTCTTTTTTTTTTTTCGTTGTTGTTGTTGACGTCGACGCCTCTGGCATGAGGCACGTTGACACGCGGCGCTGCTGCAAGAAGCACGCCATCACAGTTCCCACTCCTCCACCTCCTTTCTCTCTGCCTCTCTGGGAGAAGGAGCGACGCAGGGGAGAGAAAGACAAGTGTTTACTCCTACAGCTTCTTGTTTTTTTTTTTCCTCTTGTGGGCGTGTTCGTGATTGTCCAACTCGTTAAAGTGTGTGTGCGTGTACGTGTGCTCATCTCCGCTTTCTCTTTTTCTTCGTTCTTCCGTCAGCTGTCACGAGGCCACCCAGGCGGCCCGTTGTTGTCGTGCTGCATTGTCATGTTCGCAAAGCTGCCGGTGAGCTACGAGGAGGAGAGCATCGAAAAGAGGAGAGGTGACAGCTAAGCGGCTTCCACGCCATCGCGATGTGGTTGTCTGCTACAACCGCTGCATCACAACTCACACACTCACAAACATACACGCTAGGCGGAAGAGATGGAGAAGGAACTCGCAACCAGAGAGAAAAGGAAAACAAAGGAAAAACACACATTTTCCGCATGAGACTCGAGATAGATGCTCTGCGCTTCACTCACCACAGCTCAGTTACTTGCGACGTGCACTCCGCTGCACGACCGCCTTTTTTTTTTTGCCTTTCTACTTTTTTTTGCTTCTTTTCTGTTTTCTGTTCCTGAAGCTTTTCATTGATTGCTTGGCACGAGAGAGCGGCAGCTGCCTCAACACATACACCCCGCACATGCGAGTGCGATTGTGTGGCACGACGGTGTGCCACATCCTCCGCAGTGTCCTCCTCGTTTCCGTATTTCATCTCCATTTTTTTCTGATTTTTCTCGTATATGGTTTTCTTTTTTTTTCTCTCTGTTTCTTTTTAGTCGCTGTGATGATGATGGGTGGTGCTGTTGTTTCCTGTTTATTAGTTTGTTTTTATTAGTTTGGAGCCGACGGTGAATGATGGTGCGTGTGTCTGTCTGCGTATGTGTGTGCGTCCCCGCTGGTCACTTCTATGAAAGCCTCGACAGCTTTCAAAATATAGTTGCTGACAATTTTTATTTTAATTGTTTCTTTTTCACCTTTTGTTTTCCCCTTTTCATTGCCGGTAGCAGCCACATGCGGCCACGACAGTTGTGGACCTCGCAAACACGTACACACACACACACACACACACACACACACATACGGACGAACAGGTAAGCCCCTTCCTCTCACTATCTCTCTCTCTCTCTTTCTCTCTCTTCTCGTGTGTGTGTGTGTGCGTGTACTGAATGACGTGGTGGTACGCCTCTTTGCTTTTTTCTCCTATTTTCTACTTCTGATGATTCTCTACTGAACAATTGAGTTGCGTCTCCTCGAGTGGAGCATGCTTACCCCCCTTTTGATGTGTGTTTGATGTGCGCTCATGCGAAACCGAACTTAAAAAAGATGTTATACGGCAGGATAGGCGAGACATATATATCCGCGGGGCTACTCTGATGATGCCACAGTGGCAGAGAGAGGTGCCTAATAATTTATGCGTGGGGACGAAGTCGCTTTCACGTACGTGCTGTGCTTTAATGCACACGCTGTGGGAGAGAAAAACGGTGGAGAAGAAAGACGAGTGGCAGCTGAACGGACTCGACTTGCGTGGTCGGCGCCGCCTGCTGGAACGACTTGGTTGTCAACTTATGTGAACTTGTGTCCTTCATACCTATTCTTTCCCTCCTCTCTCTCTCTCTCAATTTCTCACACCTCTTGTCACACCTTCTCTTCACAATGCTCTCTTTTTTCTTCCTTGTCGCGCCAGTGATCGGTACGCAGAGCACCACTTCACTGTTCCTCATCAGCGCGCAGCATATACACGCTCAGCCACATCACGCACACGTTTCTCTCGTGTCTGTATTTTATTTCTTTCTTTTTCTTACGTCTCTCTTTTCATACCACACCTCTTTCTTCTTTCTTGTTTTTTATATTCTTCTCTTTTATTATTTTTCTGAATCATTGACAATTGCTGCCTCAGCCCTCCTCACTTTTGTTTTCTCCTCTGTCACACTCTCACCTTCTCGCCCACACTCCTGATTTTTCTCTCTTTGCGAAGGACAGTGAAGTTATACCAGCGAGAGTAAAAGAACGCAGTGAACTTTGTAATTAGTTTTTTTTTTGGGAGGGGGGGGGGGGGGGGGCCCCCCCCCGGCCCCCCCCCCCCTCTCTCTTACAGACAACCACACACCCACACGTACTCATACACTCACGCGTACGATGACAACCCTCTCGCCGCAGCGGCGCGACCGCCTCTCGGAGGAGGGGTCAGAGCCCCAGCAGAACCGCGAGGCCAACGAGCCGCAGGGGGCGAACGACGAGCACGAGGAGCCCTCCGGCTACCGCGAGCCCGAGCTGCACTCTGACAACGAGCCCGCCGGCGGCAACGACGCGGAGCCCGACGCGGCGCAGGGTGTCAAGCCAAATGAGCCGGTGGACGAGATCACCGAGGAGGACATGACGCGTGACTTCGACGAGGAGGTGCTGGACCTCGCACGGGATAAGTCGCTGAGCCGGAAGGAGCGCGCGAAGAAGAAGAAGGCGCTGCTGGCGCGGCAGGCGATGGTGCAGAAGGAGAAGGACCGCCGCGCCATTCTGGAGCTCGACGCGAAGCTGCCACGCCCCGACTGGTACACGAGCGACGACGAAGAAGACTCCATCTTCTCGGACGTGGAGAAGGACGAGGTGACCGAGATGAAGGCGCAGCCGGCGGACGGCCAGGGGCGTATGTTTCTCATCCTCTACACGGTGTTGAGCTTCGTCGCCTTCGTCTTTCACCTCGCCAGCTCCTGCCCGATTCCGTGGATGCGCGGTGGTGGCCGGCAGTACGGCGTGTGGCGTGCAACGGGTGGCGGTCTCCCGGTGCTGAAGGTGAACAACATCCACGACTGCTCAAACGAGATGCAGTACTGGCAGGCCGCTGCCGCTCTTTCTGTCATCTGCACGGTGGTGTCCTGCGGTGCGTGGATCAGTGGCGTGCTGCTGTGCTTCAGCAAAGGGCACATGGGTGCCTCTTTTGCCCTGTCCTTCTACTGCGCCGCCTTCTCGCTGGCATCGTGGGCACTGGTCGTCGCGCTGTACCACTACTTCCGCTGCGGCAAGGGCGTCTTCGCGAACATGGGCGTCCACCTCGACGCCGGCTTCGCACTGACTCTCATTGCATGGGTCTTCCACCTCGCCGCCCTCGCCCTTCTCGGGGTCCACTTCATGCGCTTCTGGACCCGCTCCGTGCACAGCGGCCAGGTGCACGTGATGCGCTACGTCTACATGATCTCGCTCATCATCACGATGGTCTTCTACTGCGTCGGTATGTCCCAAACCATGTGGTCCAAGGACTTCCCGCTCGTCAAGGCCTCGGTGAGTATGTGGCACATCGAGATCTACGACAAGACGACGAACTTCCACACCTTCTTGAACCGCCAGACCTACAAGTGCACGACGATCACCCGTCGCATGAAGGTGGTGGCTGCCTTCATCATCATGAGCCTCATCTGGATGTTCTTTGGCCTCATGTTTGCCACCGGCGCCTGCCACGATGCCCGCTTCATTCAAAGCTCGCTGACCTTCGGCTACACGTCGGTCATCTTCGCCGCGGTCGGCTGGATCACGCTGGTCGTGACCCGCCACGGACACCTCTGCACTGGTGCGACGCCGGCTGGCGTGTCGGCGTGGGTGGACATGAGCTACAACGGCATCCCGAGCGGCATCAATAACGCGCAGATCAACTTCGACGGCTACAAAATGCGTGCGGGCTTTGCGCTGTTGGTGTCCGGCTGGGCCGTCAACACGGTGGCGGTGGTGCTGAACACCTTCCTGCACAGCGCATAGAGGGTGCTTGTGTGTGTGTGTGTGTGTCAGCGTCCTTTCTTTGTGCGAGGGGGAGGAGAATGTACCTATCTAGAGGAATTCAGAAGGGGTGCGAGTGCGTAAGAAGGAGGAGAGTTTGAAGCTGTAGAGCTGTTGGTGTGTTCGCTACTTACTCTCTCCCTCTAGCTCACCGCCTCGCACTTCAACCTATCGCTGCTTCCCGACCGCATTTTTTCTTTTCTCCCTCCCTCTTGTCCCATCTCTCAGTGAACTCTTTATGTGGAGCTCAAAGGACAGCGGAACAGGCGTGCGTGTGTCCTCTTCCTTACCTTCTGTTGCGACCCGCCATCTCCTTCCGCTTCTACTGCCCTTCCCTCCACGCTTCTTTTCTTTTTTTTCTTTTGTAGTCCATGTCGTTATCATTTTACTTGCCGACAGCGTCACCTGAATCTCTCTTTATTCTATATTTTTCTGTTTCTCCTCGTGTACTTTATTGGTGTTTTCTGCTTTTTTATTTCTCGTGGTGGAGACACCAGAGCTGGCGTC
This sequence comes from Crithidia sp. LVH-60A, assembly GCA_030078075.1. Lineage (NCBI taxonomy): Eukaryota > Euglenozoa > Kinetoplastea > Trypanosomatida > Trypanosomatidae > Crithidia > Crithidia sp. LVH-60A. The sequence goes on from CP119647.1 coordinate 65,575, forward strand.
AGATGCCTGCTTTTACACAACACAGAGACGCACTCACACTTACTTCATTTCAATTATTTCTCTCTCTCTCTCTCTCTCACTTTCCTTTGTGCCATTGTTCTCTCCTCAAACCTTCCTCTTTGCTGCTCTCTGACCCCCTTTTTTTTTGCTAGTTTGTTTTCACTACGACAAGGATGGCTCGGACTGTCTTGTCGCGCTTCTCTTTCTCTCTCAAATGATTTCTTTTTTCTTCCTTCTATTCGCTTCGCCTTGACTCTCTTACTGATGCACTCTCGCTTCACTCACGCTTCTACTCGTTTCATTGAAGTCTACGCTTCCCCCTTTTTTTTTTCCTTTTTGCATTTCCGCTTTTTCTCTCTCTCTTTCTGTCACCGAGATGCAAGCAGGCATCGCGGAATCAAGTGGACTGTGCGTGGCGCATCCGCCTCATGTGTGTGCGTGTGCAAGCCCTATATGTCTTTTGACTACACACAGGCGCGGTGGCAGCGACGGAGAAGAGAAAGAGGAGGGGGCGTAACGGCAAGAATGGGACTGCGTTCCGCCACGACGTGGCGGGGCTCCTTTTCTTGCACCTTGGCGCAGATGCCTTTTCTCTGGGGGGCGACTCCACACGACCACACACACAAAAGCAGGAGTGGGGTGGGAGTTGTGCTTCTTTACTTCTGCCTCGAGTATTTTTATTTATTTGAGAGTTTCACATGAAGGGGAAGAGAGCGAGACATTATGGAATAACAGAGATGAGAGGTGTGGCAAGAGAGAGAGAGATGGTTGGAGAGCCACGCAGGTGAGGTGTGTTCCGTATTTGGAGGCTGCATGTGTTTGCGTGTGTTTGTGGGTATATGTTTGTTGACAAGTGCGTTCTCTAATATATATATGCTTTTCTCCATGTTTGTCCCCGTCTGTACACCGCTTGCCACTTGAGATAGAGAGGCAGTCATACGGTTACAGACCACTATCTTTGTTTTTTTTCTCGTGGATGTTCTTTTACCCCTTTCCACCGCATCGCGCTGACAGAAACGCGTCTCTACTGGTTTTCTATGCATACCACTACTACTTCCACTTTTTCTGTTGTTGTTTCCACGTCATCCATCGATATCATTGACTGACTTTATCTCTTTTCTTTCTTTGCCTTTTTTTTCCTCTCTGTCGCTGTTGTTGCCGTGCTGGGTTGGTTGTTTGTGAGACTTCTGTGGCGGTGGGTGGGCATGTGTACGCGTTGTGAAGCACGGGATACGGAGGAGGTAAATAGAGGGGGAGCGGTGCTGACTTTTTGAAACGTGCTCGCTTTTTCACCTCTTCTGCTCCTCCCTCCTTCTCTCTCTTCTTCGTGTACGCGCTCTCGTCGCAGTCGTCCTTCTTTTTCTTTTTCTTCACCTGACTTGTTTGGCGTTGAAGATTCAGTTTTTTCTTTTTTTGTTTGTTTTCTCACCACTATGCTCCTTCCTTTTCCCCTGTTTCTTCGGGTTCTTCTCTCTCTTATTGCTTCCTATCTTCGTTGTTGATGCTTTGTTTTTTGGATGTGCGTCTCGTTGCCAGTGTGTATGTGTATGTGTATGTGTGATTACCTGCCAGTGGGGCGGGAAAACATATATATTAATCAGAGGGGAGAGAAAAGAGGAGAGGAAGCGCTGAGACGTGTGACGAGAGCTGGCAGCTTCCGATGCTCTTTTTTCCCCTCTTTTTCTTAGTCATTGATAAAGATGCGCTTGCGCAGACGCACACACAAACACACATACACACTGGCAACACAGAAGTGCACAGAAGTACGTGTAGGTGCGGCACAGGCTTGTGTGTGTGACTCCTTTCCCTCTGCATGTACGAGCGACTGGGCTGATGAGGCATCCGCTAGATGGTGCGTGCTGTATTGTGAATTCTTTCGTTTTTGGAAAATGAAGAGAGTCAAGTCTGAAAGCCAAACAAAAAGTCAAAAAGAAAACTCTACAAGGGAAGAAGCACACAAGACGAACAGATTTTTGAGAGCGAACGAAGCACAAGAGCAGAAAGCAGTGTATCGTCTCTCTGTCATCAAGAAGAAGCGAGGCATTGCTTGCACACACACGGCGGAGAAGCGTCGACTAGAAGGTTGCGCAAGTCTTTTTCTCCTCTGTATTACGCTACATTTGTTTGTGGTGTGTCTGTGAGTCTGTATGTGTGTGTACGCTATTCCACGACAGTGCAAGTAGCAGCGGCGGGAGCGAAGCAGCGAGGCTATTGAGCGCAGTGTGTGGCTCCGTCTCAATTGCCGTTTTAAGCATGGTCAGCTACTGCACGGCCAAAGAACAAAGGCTGGTAACTGCATTTTAGGGGAGAAGACAGGAAAATAAAATACGGCACATGTCCTTCCTCGCGCCACACGTCTTCGAAGGCAGGTTTTCATCCATCACCACCATCTCTTCTCTCTCTTCTCTCCTCTCTTCGCCCACAATCCGATAACAAAATATTTTCAAATCTGCAGCTTAAACAACGTAGTAGCACAGCAAGCCGCCGCTGCATCGCCACGCTTTTCTTTTTTTCCCCCTTTCTCTCTTTCTCTCTCCGCATCACACCAACTCTCTCGTTGTTGTCGTGTTCTTTGCCGTGTCTTGTTTCTTTGTCCATTCCCGATTTCACATAATCAGGAAAGACAAGGATCCACCGACACCCACACAAACACACGTTCACAGGAGCAAGTTTTCTTTTCGAAGCCGAAGGACTGAAAGCAGCTGAAGAAAAAAAGCCGTAGCGCTTTGCACTCAAATCCCAGACACTCTGTTACTCAAACCCCAAACCCCGCTCCACACATCCCCCGCGTATTCAAGATGTCTGACAAGCAGGAGTACCCCACCGAGGACCCGCAGCGCGAGAACCATGAGCCCGGCAACAGCGAGCAGCGTGAGGAGGAGGAGGTGGAGAGCATCTGCTCCTCCGAGGCGCGCGACCGCAAGGACCTCGAGGAGTGCGCCGGCGTCGATCTCCGCGCCGTCCCCAGCGAGCACTCGGGCAAGGCAGTGATGGTCTTTTACGTCATCTTCGCCTTCGTCAGCTTCGCCCTGATGCTGACGGCCTCGTGCCCGGTGCAGTGGCTGAACGACGGCCGCGGCCGCAAGTGGACGATCTGGAAGAACGTCGACGGCACCCGCTGGAAGGACTACCCGTGCGATCACAAGCGCGCCATGTTCCAAGGCATGGAGGCCTTCTCGATTGTGGGGTGCGTCATCTCCCTCCTCTGCTTCATTCTCGGTCTGCTGCAGATCATGGGTGCCGGCCACCTCGGCGCCACCCTTCTCTTCACCATCATCGACGTCATGGTGCTCGTGACGGACTGGTCGCTCATCGTGAACCAGTACCACAAGTACAGCTGCCCCGGCGAGGAGGTCTACGTGGCCCGCATCAACCGCCTGAACGCCGGCTTCGCCCTCACCTTCTGCTCCTTTGGGCTGATGCTCTTCGGCCTGGTTGCCCTCGTGTACTGGGCCAACGAAGCCTTCAGCCTGTCGGAGACGCACCGCGAGAAGTACAGCCGTGGCGCGCTTGTGAGCACCTTCGTCACCGGTGCGCTGCTGACGATCGCGACGGTCGGCACGGCGCAGACGATGTGGGAGCAGTACTACGCCGACTACACGGTGAAGGTGACCTACTGGCACGTGGAGCTGTACGACCGCATCACGAGCCTGTCGGAGTTCTGGAGCCTCGACTCGTACCACTGCTCGAAGTTCAAGAGCCAGATGATGGCCTCCGCCGCCTTCTCCATCATCAGCGACGCCTTCCTCTTCATCACGCTGCTCGCCTCCGTGGGTGCGGTGTACAACCGCTGCTGCAAGTGGATTGCGATCGGCTTCGGTGCCGCCTCGTGGGTCTTCCTCCTGATTTGCTGGGCCATCGCGATCGGTGCGCGCTACAAGACCTTCTGCAAGGGTAGCGAGCCGCAGACGACGATCGGCGTGCCGCTCAACACGGTGCAGCAGGAGGTGTCCTTCGTGGGCTACGTGATCACCGACGGTCTTGGTATGATCATCTCCGCCTGGTGCGCGCAGACGATGAACCTCATCTACATGGGCCTGCGCGGGTAAGTCGGTGGTAGATGGGCAACGGCTCTCTTCTTGCGCGTCTTCCTCCCACCTCTTTCTCTCCCTCCTGCATCTCTCTGTGTGAGTGTGTTTGTGTTTGTGTCTTCCCCAGCCACTGCTGAGCGTGTGTGCTTCGAGCGGGTGCACACTCACACGCGTGCCTCTGCTTGTGGAGATGGCAGGGCCAGAGCGGGAGTGCAAAAAAAAGAAAAAGTGTGTGGAAGGCGAGCCCACTTACGTGCCTGCCGTGACACCGTTTGACAACAAATGCGGGCACGGGGACGCGCGGGGGTGGCATGGAAGGCGGAGAAAAAAAAACTATAAAGTAGGCAAGTTCCCCTTTTGTTCTGGTTGGTAGGGCAAATGTGTGTGGGTGGGAAGAGAAGACGCCACTGCCCTGCAAGCCACAAGAACAAGAAAATGAAAAGAAAAAAAGAGGGTATCTTTGTTTTTGCGTAAAAAGTGTGATAAGTATTGTTTTCTCTCTCTTTGTTAGGAATCTAAAGGAAAAGCCATTACCGTAAAACAAAAAACAAAAACCAAAAAAAAACTTTTTTTGTGCCTGCATAAGCCGGCGTAGCAACACAACACACACGCTCTCACTCTCACACATACATGCAAACGTGGACATTCGAATAATTTCCATTTTTGTTGTTGTTTTTTCTACTATCAATGACACATGCGTTTGTGTGTGTATGTATGTATGTGTATGTGTGTTGACGAGGTCTCGTGTGTGCGTGTGTGTGTGTGCAATTTATCTTTTCCCTGTTTTGTCTTTCTCCCTCAGTTAGTCTTCGGTTTTCGTTCTCGTCTAATCTCCGCGTCATGCTCCCCTGTTTCGTTGTGAATAATATTTTTATTTATTGCTGGATAGCGCCGTGATGCTGTGGCACGACACACACACACACGCACGCGCGTTCCACTACGACCACTATTGCTATTCGATGGCCTGCAAGGAGATCATGTGAGGCGGGAGAGCGGCAACACAGACACAATAAGCGGCCTCTTTACTGTTTCTCGCTTTGTCCTTCGCTTTTTTTTTTTATTTGGACGGCGTGGTTTTTTGTTTGGTTTTCGCGCTTGAAGACCTTTTTCGAATTGCTTACCCGTCGCATAATGTGTGTGTGTGTGTACGCGGTGCGCAGGTGTGTCGCTGCTGTGTTTCTAATGGGAAACGTCACAACGCTTTCTCACTGGAGACTCAAGGGGATGACGCATCATCACGTCTATCTTGATAAAAAAAAAAGTAAAGGAAGCCACAGAGAATAGAAAGAAAGGGATGAAGAACTGTTTTTTTTAGCTGCTCGCCTCGCTGCCTGCGCTATTGTCTTCGTTCTTTTTTTTCCCTTTCCTCTCTGTGTAGACGTGTTTTTGTGTGTGTGTGTTCGTAGTGGAGGCGTGCGTTGCCGCAGTAGAAGCGGTGGACCGGAGAGAGGAGGCGGACGCCGCGTGAGACGCGGGGAGCGATGCACTCACGAGGAGAAACACACGTACAACTCTTAATGCTGACTGTCTGTTGACGCACACGAAAAAAAAAACAAAAAAAACGCCTGAATGAAAAGAAAAGGTGATGGTTTGTGCGTGCCGCACGGAGCGTTGCGTAAAGAACGTACCAGTACGTGTCATAGACGACGCGCTGGTCCAACCGCATTCTGGCTCTCTTTGGCTGGAGGGAGCAGAGCGCCGGCTACGTCGTCTTTCTCTCTTTTCCTGTCTGACGGCGCGCTTATGTGTGAGCCGGAAGAAGAGAGAGAGAGATGAAAAAGAGTAGTGCGAGAGGTGTGGAGGACAAAGATGTTGAATCTTTCTCTCGCCACTCACCTCTGTAACTCTGTGTTATGTGCAGAAAAGAAAGAGCGGAGTACACGCGTCTGGTTCACCGTGTCGTGGTCTTTGTTTGCGGATATCGTTTTAGATTCACATGCTACCGGTGTGCTGTGACTCTTTACCAACTTTACTCGTATGTTTCCACTGTTCTCCACTTTTTTTCTCTACTTCACCTCTGCCCCACGTGCATCGCCCACGAAGTCTTTGCGTCTGAATCCAGTCATCCATTATCCGCGCACACAAAACCCAGACGCGTCTGTGAGCACTCTCTGCTTCACCTCTCTGCGTCTCCTTTGTTCCTTCGCTCCCCCCACTCATCGCTGCACGTCAGCGTGTGTGCGTGCTTCTCAGTTTCTATTGCAGCACAATATTCAAAAAGGAATACGAATAGTGCTACTTCAATTCCTCTGCTACAAAAAAAAAAATTACAATAGCAACGACACGCAATGGACGGTCGTCTCAGCGCTCCCTCCTCGTCATCCGGCGCAGCAGCCGCCGCCGCCACCGTCGCCTTCCCCGAGGAGAACGGCATCGTGCTGGATAAGTGGCTCATGGACGTGTGCGGCGAGGAGGACCTGCAGTTCCCCTCCCACCGCCGTGCCCTCTACCCCGCCTACGTTGACCGCCTCCGCCGGGTGTCAAAGTCGCGCCAGTTCATCGCGAACACCTTCGACTACCCCTCCCGGTCCGGCACACGAGAGGTCTTGGTGCTGCAGAAGACGCTGGAGGCTCTTGGTGCGGAGGAGCAGCGCGTGCGGCGCGAAATCAATCAGGTGCAAGAGAACGTGACGCAGGTGCGCCGCGTGCTGGATGAGCGCACGATGGGTGCCGCGTCGCTGGTGGAGGAGGAGAGGGTACAGGCCGCAAAGCTGGCGGAGATGCGGGCGGAGCAGGCGGCAAGGGCGGCAGCCGTCGCTACTCCCTCCTCCGCAGCCGCGACACCGAGCGCAGCATCTCCGGTCCCCCGCGGATACGCACCGCTGAGCGCTGCCACGCCGGTTGCAGTAGTGACGGCTCCGCCCCGCACGCCAGCCGCGAAGGCCGACACGCCGCTCCCCATGCCAGAAGGCGAGAACAGCGAGGCGAATGAATCCAGCGCGAACAGTTCCGTCTCCTCCCGCTCTGCGGCATCAACAACAAGTGGTCAGATACCAGTGAACACGTTTTCTGCCATCGCGCGTGCGGCACGTCGCGCCGACTACGACAAGAAAAAGGCGCTCTCGCAGCGGTACGTGGTGGAGGTGCAGCGTAAAGCGCAGGACGCGGCGAGCAGGCGGGCCGATGCCGAAACCCGTCACGCCGCTCTCTGTGCCGAGAAGCGCCAGCTGGACCAGGAGTACGAAGCGCTGCAGACGACGGAGGCGCTTGTGGTTGCGCGGCACGAGGAAGCCGAGGCCCACGAGCACGAGGAGACGGCCCTGCTGGCTGCGGAGGCGGCCGCCTACGCCGTTGAAGACGCCGCCTTTGCCACTGTGTGGGAGGAGGCCGAGGAGGGAGGAGAGGGACATGAAGGGGAGACGGCGGCCGCAGCGGAGGCGCACGCGGTGCAGCACGTCGACCCGGCAGCTGTGGCCAACGCGGACACCTCCCCGCTGGAGACGAGCACCTACGCCGACGACAGCGGCACCGCAGTCTCCGCCTCTCGCACCCCAGCCGAGCATGACACGTCGCCACCGGAGGCACTGCTCACGGCGAACCGCCCGCCATCGCACGGGTCGAACTCGGTGGCTTCGTCGTCACCGGCACACTCGCACACGCCGTCGCCGGTAGAGCGTGAGTTGCGACTGAACACACACGCTGTGGAGGAAGATGAGGAGGAGGAGAACAAAGGAGAAGCAGCAGCAGCAGCAAGCGTGGATCAGCCACCATATGGAGCCGCCACAGCTGTTGTCGCTGCCCCTGCCACGGCCCGCAGCAAGGAAGCTCGTCGTGCACAGCTCGAGGAGCTGCGCCACCGCCTCTCCGAGCTCGGCGCCGCCACGCAGGCGTGCAAGCGTCAGCTGCTCAACACCGCCCAGGTGCACATGGGCCGCTTCCGACAGGCGCAGCAGCGGCTGAAGGACTGGCAAGACATGTCGGCGAACCTGCGCGCCACCTATCACCAGCAGCGTGGACAGGTCGACGTGCTCACGACGGCGCTGCAGGATGCGGCGGCGCGGCTGGACTCCGACACCGCCGACACGACGTACACGCAGCAGCTGTACAAGCTGAACGCGGTGCTGAGGGAGCGATCGTATGAGACGCTGCAGTATTACATGGGCAGCGGCGATGCCGCGGCGACGGACATGATGTACGACGCCTCAGCGGAGGAGGAGCTGCGCGCGTTGCACCGCCCGTCTCCCTCGGCAGCCGCAGGCGGCATGTCACCGCTGCGTGGCGCCGCGCCGTCCACTGCGTCTTCGGCCGCCCCCACACGCGAGGGCTCCGTGTCGAGTGCGTATCACGCCAACGCGAACACCAGCAGCGGCGGTGTCACGGGCAGTGCCGTGGATGTGCCACATAAGCACCGCAGTCGGTACGAGTTGGTGCGGCATTTGCAGCGGTGGGAGGCCGCACTGCTGACCGATCGTCTTGCCATTCTGAAGGCGGCAAGCATGACGCCAGGACCGTTCAATGGTGCGGGCGCGAATACGCGGCGGGCGGAGGGTTTCAACGTCACGCGGTGCTATCAGGAGTTGCGCCACCTGCTGCTGCAGCCGAAGCAGTCGAACGGCACGACAGCAGCGTGAGGATCAGAGAGAGATAGAGTACGCGTGCGTTATGCCTCTCTGGTCGTTCAGAGCCTTTCTTTTTTCAACCATTTTTTTTTTCCCAGTGTCCTTATCAAATTGATTGAGTGTTGGTAACCGTTTTTTCTTTAGTCTGTGCGCGAATGCCTTCTTTTTTCTTTTTTTATGGGGCAACTATCGTTTTCTTTTTTGCCCTTCTCAGTGACGCTCTTCTTTCATCTTGCTCTTGCTTTGTTTTTCTTTTGTTTTCTCTTTTACTATTAGTATCTGTTATACCCAGATACGTCGTCGCCTTGTTTCCTCCCTGTACCTCTACACGCACGCTTCATCGACACCTCCAGCCACCACCACCTCATCAGCAGTGTCGTAGTCTCGAGGCACAAAAGATAAGTGCCGGAGCAGCGAACGGCGTGCTCTCTCTCCGCTCTCCCTCTCTGCGCGGCAGTCCGTGCCACGTCTTTTACTCGTACTGCTCCTCCCCCTCTTGTACTCCCTCCACTTTTCTTCCATGGAATCATACTAGTCCAGAAAGTACAAACACACAAGGACATATATTCTCTCTCTCTCTCTCTCACACACACACACACACACAGAGAGAGAGAGGCAAGCACGTCTTTCCCATGCCCTCTCTTCTACTGCGGCGTGCATCGTGCACTGCATGGACTCTTGCCCTCCGTCGCCCCGTACACGCAGCATCTCTCCCTCTCCCTCTCCTCCCTCTCACCCACCAGCGAGCAGCGAAGGGGGATTACGGCTTCAACGTGTTCCACAACTCCAACCCGCAGCATGGCGGCAGCTACGCCCGTCACGAGCGGCGCATGCGGGACGACGAGGTCGAGGACTTTCTCAAGTCTGTCAAGCACTGGGTGCCGGTGTTCGACGACGTGGCGAGTGGTGATCTGGACAACAATGATGGCGACGCAGACAGCACCACGCAAGGCACGTCAAGCAGTGCGGAGCCGCCGGCGCCGTCGCCGTTGCGTATGGGCGAGGAGGCGATTATGCGCACCTTCACCTTCGACACCTACCGCGAAGCCTATCTCTTCATGGGACGCGTCTGGGCGTTCTGCTACGGCAGTGACAAGTACCCGCACATCACGTGGGAGGGCACCTCTCTCACCGTCTACCTCTACTCGCCTTCCTTCCGCGGTCTCAGCAAGCGCGAGGCACGCGTCGCGGCGTTCCTCAACGATCAGTACAACATGGCCAAGAAGAGCAAGCAGCAGCAGCGCCGCATCGTCGATGGCATTGTGCAGAACGCGACGGTGGAGGAGATGATGGGCGAGACGGTGGCGCGGGCGTTGGCGCAGCGACACGCAGCGCGGACGGCGCCGCTGCAGGAAGTCGAGGAGGGGCCAGCCAAGTGGCGTGCGGCGATCAGTGCGGATGTCACGGCGAAGGCGGAGGTGGTGGGAGAAAAAGATGTGAAGGATGAGGTAGAGGCGAAGGGTGACGCGGCAGGAGTATCGATGCGCAGCCGCAGCCGCCGTCGTCGCCACGGTGAGGATGAGCGGTAGGGGCAAGGAGGCGGCTGCCGCTAACTAGATGACGTGCTAAGAAGTGCGGTATTTACAACTTTTTATTTTTATTACGCTGCAAGACCGCCGTCTACACAAAACAAACTACTAGGTAAGAAAAAAAAACATAGCAGAGAAGGTTTAAGAGGCCGCTGCAGGACGACGTTAAAGTGGCGGCGTATTGAAAGACTTCGCGTTGAGCGAAACCACGACTTTTTTTTCTTTTGTCTCCTATTTCAGTAATTATTGTTTCTTGAAGCCTACGCGAGTTGTGCTTCACGCGTTCTTTCTTCGATGCCGTACCGCTATTTTGTTTATTCCCTCTCCACTCTCTTTCTCTGTGATACTCAACAACTCAACTATCCACTACACCACACTCATACACCTTTAAAGCAGTCCAAGTATTTCATTTACTTGTTTCTCTTCTTCTCTTTACAGACACCAACAACAAGCAGCAGTAACGCGAAAATGGTCCAGGCACCGAACTGCAACGACCTGCTGCACAGTCGACCCTTCCCCCTCATCCTCAAGGTGCTGAACATCCTCGGCGCCTTCGCCTGTGGTAGCTACTCCCTCTACCTCTTCATCCAGCACCACTATGACAGCATCCGCACCTTCGTCGCGCTCATATACCTTCTTGGCTTCTCCATCGTTATCCCGGCTGCCGAGGCTGGGCTGATGAAGCACCCGCTGCTCTCCTCCTTCGCTCGCTTTATCGTCTCGCCAGTTGGGCGGGCCTTCCTGTACATCTTCATGGGTGGTGTGATTCTTGGAAACGGCCTTGGTGGGTGGATTATTGGCATCTACCTGTTCGCGATTGGCGTGCTGAACGTCATTGCGGCGTGCTTCCTGCGGCGGTAGACGAGACGTAAAGGAAGGAGGAAGAGAAAGAATCGATTGGGTCGTCTTTCCCCTCTTTTTCTCGTTGTGCCTCCGACTCTCCATCGCTCTCTCTTGGCGTTTGAGAATAAGCCGACTACAGAGCAGCATAGCGCGACGGTGTGCTTTTGTTGGCTCAGGCTTTTTCCTTTTATTTTCCTTCATTGCCTAGAACCTTACCGTGACTTCTTTCGTTGTTGTTGTTGTTGTGTTGCTTCTCGAATTCTTTCTTTCTTGCCCTCCACTTTGGAGGCGTCCCCTCTCACCCTCCCGATTCGTTGCTCTCTTTTTCTCTCTCGTCCACTAGGTACGATCGCACCCACAAGTCTCTCTGTGCTTTCTCCCTCTATCGTGAGAATTATTATTATTTTAGCCTTGAATCTTGGCTATTACTGCACATACACCCCGATCGCACGCGTCCTTGTACTCCGTGATGCAGCGACAATGGCCATCAGCGGCTGCCTCACTCGCTTGTGTAGCTCCCTGTAAAAAAAATAAAGGGAGCAGATTACTTGTTCGCGCTTCCCCTCCGCGGCGGAGGTGCTGTCACTGCCTTACCGATGAGTTCAGTGTGTGTGCCGTAGTCTCTCTCGCTCGCTCGCCCCACTACTTTCTTTACACCTCTCTCACCTCTCCCTCTCTCTCATCTCTTCTCCCCTTAGAATTCAGTTTTTTTTTAGTCTAGAAGGAAGAAGAAAAACTGAAGCAGTAAGTGAGCAATACGGATTCGTGCAGAACCCTGTCTACGCCCACTCTTTCCTTCCGCTGTGAAAAAAAATATATATATATATTAATTTGCCTTCTCCGTCGATTAATCGGCTTTTAATCCGTTTTACCCGTCTTAAACCGAAGCCTTTACATCTTAATTCTCTTTTTTTCTCTGTTGTATCTGGTCAACAAACGCACCTGCTGAATCCCGCACTCCTCAGGCCACCACTCCTCTAAGAAGCTTGACGTTCTTTTGATTTGAAAGATCCACACGCGCAAACATAACAAAAAAGAAATGTCGTCTACGCCCCACAAACCAGGCAAGCGGTCTCGTCAGAGCAGCCACTCTCTCGAGCGCGTTGGCTCCGCACTCACGACGCCCCAACGCTCTCCCGCACTGCAGCCCTCTGCTGCCGCCGCACTACCACCACCGCAGCAGCAGCAGCAGCAGCGTCCTTCGCTGTCTTCGTCGCTGCCGCGCAGCTCTTCCCCGTCTGCTCCTCTCGATGCCCCTCAAGCACACAAACAGAAAAAGAACAAGAAGGCGAAGGCTGAAGCAGCAGCTGCTGCGGCGAAGGCAAAGACAGCGCATACAGGCAACGGGAAGGGCGGAGACAAGAACAATAGCGCGGCTGCTGCAGCGGCGCAGAGCCGTCGCCTTCTTCAGTGCCTTAGTGAGGTGGAGCTGCAGTTTCAACTTGAACAGGACCGCACGCAGCGCACCACGCTGGCTCCGCGCGACCTCGCCAACCTCATTCTCTGGAGTGTGCCGGCGCCTGTGCCTCTCATCGAGTCACCACGCATTTTCTTCATCAAGAACAAATCACGTGTGCGCAACGTGACAGTGATCTATGTGAACGGGTGGTCATACGATGAGCTGCTGTGCACGGGTGTGGGGCTGCCGCGGCAGTCAGCAACATCCACGCCATCGACGCCAGCAACAACGACGAACACACAAAACGCCGCACCAGCTGATCGCAGCGAGGAGTGGGATAAGTCCCTCTGCAGTGCGATGCTGAGCCCAGTACGGGAGGCGCGGTGCTGGGCCCGGCCGGGCCGCGGCTCTGGGTGTGCCGGCGGCGTGCAGTACGCGCCGCTCACCATCCCCAGCACCCGCAATGAGCTGGAGAAGGATTTGTGGTGGCGCAACGACGCACCACGTCGCCCACGCGACGGCAGCAGCAGCAGCAGTGGTGGTGGTGGTGTGCGTGGCGTTTCTGGCAATCCGGCCACTACTTCCGTTGATGCGCAGGGCAGCGGTGCGGAGGCGTTCGACCGCACCGCAGCCTCTTCCCTCTTCCGTCTCGCCATGCAGTCGCACACCGCAGCAGCAGCAGCTACAGAGGGCACAGGGACGACGGAGAGCACGTCCGGCAACGGGGAGACACCTGCATCAGACAAAGCCACAAGTCCCTTTCATGCGCATCAGGATCTGTGGAGGGACAGAGCCTTGCTGACGACGTACGCGCTGCGACTGCCGACGCACGCCGCGGAGCTGACGGAGCTTGGCTTTACGCTGACTGCGCCACCAACATCTTCGGCTCAGCTTGACAGGAGAGATGAAGAGAGTGGAGAGAAGGAGACGCCGTCTGCGGTGGACGGTGTGGAGGAGCAGCAGTGGGCGTGCTTCGACGCACCTGTCTCCGCAGCTTCTTCTTCTTCCTCCACAGCTGGTGGTGCGAACGACGGCGCAGACACACCGCAACTGCGAGTGGTAGCCCTCGACTGCGAGATGGTGCTGGTGGAGAGCGGCGAGAGCGCGCTGGCCCGTGCCACGCTCGTGGACGTACTCACCGGCGACGTCGTCATGGACATTCTGGTGAAGCCGCAGCAGCGCATCACGGACTACTTGACCCGGTTCAGCGGCATCGACAAGGACATGCTCGACCCGGTCTTCACCACACTCGCAGACTGTCAATTGCAGATGAAGCGCTTCATCGACACGGCTACCTTTGTCATTGGGCACAGCTTGGAGAACGACTTTAAAGCTTGTCGCTTCATTCCCAACTGCGAGGTGCTCGACACGGCGTGGCTCTTCCCTCATCCCGCTGGTCTGCCGTACAAGAACGCGCTGCGCTTTCTCGCCCAGCGGTACCTAAACCGTCGAATTCAGCAGGGTGCCCACGACAGCGCGGTGGATGCGTTGGTGAGTGCGGAGCTGGTGCAGCTGAAGCTGGTGCATGGGCCGACCTTCGGCATTCGGCCGCGGGTGAGTGTCTTGAGTCTTATCACCGCAGCAGCAGCCGGAGAGGACACAGCAGCAGCAGCACCGCCATCCAATGCATCTTCCATTGCCGCCAGCACAGCAGTGGAGAACGCTCCTACTGCTGCTGCTGCTGCACCACCACCACCAATGCGTGCATCCCGCCCTGCCCCTGCACTGGACGTGCACGTGCACCTCTTCGACGACCCGGTGACGCTCACCGCCATTCTTCCCGCTAGCGATGCCGGTGGTCGCATCGACGCCGTTCCCGTACGCCACGACGAGGACGCCACGCGCAAAATCGTGCGAGCGCTGCAGCGACGCTCAGCTGAACTGCGGGCTGCCGACGCACGCGAAGAGAAGGCGCAACTGCATGACGGCGTGCAGATGACAGGCAGTACGGATGGAAAAGAGGAGGACGAGGCTGCGATGGCACCACCCAGCTTTGGCCTCTACTGGGTGCAGCTGACACAAACGAAAGTGGACGTGGTGCTGCCGAAGCTGAGCAACAATGGTGATGACGGTGCTGTGGGGGATGCCACGAGCTCCGCTGCGACCACGGCATCGAAGGAGCACACCGCCGCGCAGTTTCAGACAGTACACGACACTAACCGGCGCATTCTGCGTGTTATTGAGGCGTGTCCCGAGGAGACGGTCGTTGTTGTGCTAGCCGGCCGCTGCAACGGCGAGGCGGGTGGCAACCACTTCTCACGTGCGCAGGGGACGTGCTTTGCCTTCGTGAAGGACAGCACCGCACCCGGTCCGCGCGAGGACGAGATGGTGCGGCGGACCGCGGAGGATGAAGCTGCTGATAAGGCGCAGCACCAGCACCAGCACGGTGATCACAACGTGGCCAACGGTGCTTCGAGTAGTCTGAAGGCTTCGGCGGTGCTCGAGGCGACTCCGCCGGCGTGCCAGCAGCAATGAAAAAAAAAAAGGAAATGACCATCACACAAACACACATATACATACATACTAGCTTTTGTGCAGAAAAGGAAAAAGAAAGTCAGTTGCGATGGAGAGTGGAGTCCATAGGACGGCGGCACTCGCTGTAGTAGCACGCATCTCCTCATTCTTTCCCTTCTTCGCGAAAGGTGGCAAGGAGCGCCATGGCAACGTAGAGGTGAAATGGGAGAAAAAGCGCAGAGAGAGTAAAAGACCTTCTTCCCGCAAAAAAAAAAAAATGCGTCTCTCTTTCCGCTTTCTTTGGACTGTGTATCGACCCAGCAATAGAATTTGATGAAACATATACATATTTCCTCTTTCCCGCCGCTTCTCTTTCTCCTTTGCTCATGCTGTCTCGTGCATCCGTGGGTAGTCGGGCACCTACAGCACTCGATCGTGCACCAAATTCTGCTTGCTGTTGCCGTGTGACGCTGCATCTCGTACCAAACATACACAAATACACAAAAATAAAATATATTAGAAATCACACGTATCCACAAAGACACAGCACAGCCTTCTTTTTACTTTTCTGCTAGGACTCCTCTCTCGGTGCTTCGCTTCGTCTTCTTTCTTTTTTTACGATGTACACAACACGAACACCCGATATGCGTCCCGCACCGGCGCCGCCGCCCGGCCCACTACCAGAGCCCCCACGTGGCACCTCCAGCAGCAGCCGCGGTGGTGGCACGACGAAGCGAACGGCCGCCACCACCGCCACCCACGACGCGCCTCGTAGCGAGGAGGACATCACGCAGTACGTTCTCTTTGATGGCCTTCCCCTTGCCGGACCGTCGCTGCGCAACGCACGCGAGCGGCAGACACAGGCCTACCTGCACTTCACCCACCGCATTCGCGAGCGTGTCGAGGCCGCACACGCCGTCGTGCTCTCTGCGAACCCTCTCTCGCTCGCCGTGATGGCCTCGCAGCTGCGGATGTATCGCTGGCGAGTGACGGAGGCGCAGACGCTGCTGGAGACCACCTCCGTGCTGCAGGATCTGGTGATGGACGTGGCAAAGCACGGCTACCGGGTTCGGCGCCGCCCTGCTGCCCCGCGTGGCGTGAGCCGCTACGCCAACGGCAGAGGTGCGCAGGCGCTGAAGAAGATTGCGCAGGGGGAGCGGGAGAAGTTGGAGGCGGACACCGCAGGGGGGCTGCGCAGCGTGTCCACCGCGTCGTCCTCACAGCCCACCCGACCTCGTGCGGATGCCAATGCGCTGGCAGCCGATGGCACCACCAGTGCAGCAGCAGCAGCGCCTGTAAGCGGTGTAGAGGAGGAGGATGAAGAGGCGGAGGAGTCCACGTTGGGAGAGCGAGAAGAGGACCGCCTTCCGTTGCCGCCGCCAGACGCACTGCCGCGGCTCGTCCTTGTCGATGGCTTCACGCATGAGGAGTTCGCCGAGATCGCCCGCCACGTCCGCTTCGTGGACAACGAGAATGGGCTAGAGCTGCTGCTTGTCTTGCTGCTCCCCACAGACTCTCAGGCAGCCGCCGTGGCAACGCAAGGCGCCGGCGTGGTCGTGACCCCCGCGCACGAGGCGAGCGTGGCGGACGCGTACGAGGCCGGGTACGACCTGGTCCTCGCGCACAATATGGACAACCTCCTCGTCGACTTTCTCACGAGTGCCTTCGTCTCGTCTGTGGGGCGGTGGCGCAATGACGTTCGATCCAAAGCCGCTGTCGGCAACTACATGAGTGTGCGCAACGTGCTGCTAGGGGGTTTAGACACGGCCTCGCTGCAGCGTCTTGTGTGGGATGACAATACCGACGACGCCGAGGTGCTGGAGCTGCTCGGTGCGCAGTCCCTCTCCACGCAGGGCGGTGCGAAGCGCTTTGGTGCGGCAAGTCGCCAGCTGCTCGGTCAGCAGCAGCAACAGCAGCAGCAGCTGGAGCAGCAGCGGGCGAGGGCGAACGACGGTGGAAGCAGCGACGAGGACGTCGAGGGCGGCAACAGCAGCATTGGTGGCGGTGGCGGTGGTGGCGCGCGCAACAAGATGAAGCGTGTGGCCTCGAACATGCTGGGCAACGTGTCGCGTCTGCGCAGCCGCCCCACGAGTGTTGCCCACTTCGGTGTGCGTCTCCCCGCAGACCAGCGCAATGCCCACGCCCCGATGAGCACCTTCGGTCGTACACGCGACGTACTCGGTGGCGTCATGTCCCCCGCCGATCACGGCCCGCGTGGAGGTGGCGGTGGCGGCCGTCGCCGCCGTAACCGGCAGAACGGCGGGAGCGGTGGGCCGAGCGGCAGCGATTACGAGGACGAGGATGGAGAGTACTACGGCGACGGCGTGGACGAGGATCAGCGCATGCTGCAGGGTGCGATGGAGCGCGAGATGGGCCGCCTGATGGCCGAGAACGATGGGAAGCAAGCCTCGCTCGACGCCATGCAAAAGGAAGTAGAGAGCCTACACCGCACCGTGCGCATTTTGAAGCGACACGTGCCTGGTGGGGGCAGCATGAACCCCGACCTGGACAGCTCCGTCTCGCGCACCGTGGACCGGCCAGACAGTGGGTCGATGGTGCACCTCGCGAAGCAGCAGCAGATTTACATCTTAAAAGAGCGCCTAGAAGCCGCCAACGATCACATTGTCGCTCTCCTGCGTGACGGCCGCGGCAACGAGAACCAAGCCGCGTCCGGACGGGGACGCCCTGGGGCTGGCGGCAACAGCACCAACGACCGCACAACGCGTGCTCGTGGCGGTGGGAACACTGGCAGCGTGGGTGCCGGTGGTGGTGGCGGCTTCCCAGCTGCTGCTGCTCGCCGTGCAGCTGCCGGGGCCTATTCTCAGTCCTTCTCCCCCAACGTGTACCGTCGCCGCGCCTATGAAGCCTACCACGCCGCGCGCGAGGGGGAGATGATGACGCTGCTGGATGAAGACGCGCACTACGTGAACGCCACTCTCGCGCAGATTCCCCAGCAGGCGGCGGGGTCAGAGAGCCGTGGCGCGAATCGCGTGAGCAGTGCGATGCTCCAACGAAAAGAGCGCGAGGCCACAGACCAGGTGATCCACGCCATGCAGGAAGAGCTGCGCTTTCTTCAAGGGCGTCTCGACTCCCAAGACGGGCCGCCAGGTTCTCTCTTGAGTGGGGGCAGTGGTGGTGGTGGGGATTTGCAGTCACGCATGGCCACCCACCTGCAGGCCGCCGTGGAGCGTCTGGAGGCTCAGCGGCAGCGGGTGCGCCACCTGGAGGAGCTGCGTCAGACCGATCAGCTGCTGCTGGCCCACGCTGTGCGGCTCAACGAGCACGTAAAGCGCGAGCTGAGCGCAGCGCGACGGGCGGGTGACGGCGACAGCAACGGCTCGGGAGACGAAGGCCACGATGACGACGAGGGCAACGCGAACGCGGCGGGCAAGAGAGGCCGTCGAATTGCAAAGGGCGGCGCAAAGGCGCGCGGGAAAAAGGCAGGCGGCGGCGAAGACGCATCGACCACAGCAGAAAAAGGACGCAAGAAGGGAACAGCTGCTGCTGCTAGTAATGCTCTCAAGGCATCAGGAGGTAACGTGAACGCCAACACCAGCCGCAGCACCAGCGCTGGCACAACACGCAGCGGCGGTGCAGCCGGTGGAGGAGCAGCAGGAGCGGGTGCTGCGACCTCCTCCGGCAAGTCAAAGGGCCGTCGCGGAGTTGCCGACGCGAATCTGCTGGACCCTGCGGAAGTGGAAGACCTCATCGCAGCTGCCGTCACCGACGCTGTTGCCGCACGCAACCGCATCTTCCAACGTCAGCTCGGCGCCTTGGTGCAAACCTGCCGCACCCAGCTTACACGTGTCATGCTCAAGCACCAGAAGCCACGCACCATCGCCTACGTGCAGATGCTGCAGGAGGAGCTTCAGCAGGCCAGACGAGATCAGCGAGCCGCCGTCATGCGCCTGCAGTTCACGCTGAGTCATCTCCGGCCTGACCAGTACGACGCCGCGAGCGTGCCGCCGCAAACGGAGAATAGCCGCAGCAGCAAGAGCCGTAGCCACAGTCGCGCTCGCAGCAGCGGTGGTGGTGGTGGCGGCGCGGACGGCGATGACTTCATCAATGAGGAGACAGGGGAAGGCGAAGAGAGCGGGTCAATGATTCCGCTGCGTGCCGTGACGGACGTCGATGTCCGCCGTGCAGCGGAGCGGGTGGCGCGTGAACACGCCGCCTACGCGATGCGTGCTGCCTACATGACGGCGGAGCTGCAGCGCGTGCAGCGGGCACAGGAGTCTGGCGCCAGTGCAGCCGGCACCCCGTCCAGTTCTCACAGAGGCGGCGGAGGGAGCCGAGTGCAGAGTGCTGGCGGTGGCGGCGTAGGTGCCTCCGCGGCGTCGATCTCTGCGACGGCAGCGCCGTCTGTGGCGCCAACCGAGAAGACCCTTCCTCCATCCCGCCCAGCGTCCTCGTCTGTTGCCACGCCGGCCTCGCCGGATCAGCTGCTCCGCGCGTACCAGCAGGCGACCGAGCACGTGAAGCAGGCGGTGGAGGCGGTGAGCCCTGTGCAGACGTACCTCGATGCCGTGCAAGCCGAGCTGGAGGCCGAGCAGCGTCTCAGCCCGTGGTGCGACGTGGACTACATGCGCTTGTTCCAGGCCCTGCCCACGCCCTCGTCGAACATGGCCATCGCACCGGCGCCGCATCTCGCGTTGATGCCCACGAACCTCCACCACGACTTCCCTTCTGCCTCTGAGTTCACGCTGCACTCGCTGGAAGACGGGGAGCCGCTCTACCTGCCCGATCTGGATGGCAGCGTGCGGGACGTCGCAGATGTCTACGGCACGCTGCTGCGCAGCTTCGTCTCGCTCGGTGAGGGGTGGGGCAACGCGCTCCGCTTCGATGAGCTGACGAGCGCCGCGATGACCGTCACGGGCAGCGGTGGCAGTGGCAGCGGTGGGGGCAAAGCGGCCGCGCGTGTGTCACCCATCGCCGCCGCAGCAGCACCAGCAGGAGGAGGAGTAAAGGGCGGTCGGACATCTAATGCAAAACATGGGCGGCCGGAGACGTCGCTGGAGACGGCCGATGATGGCGAAGACGACGGTGGCGCCGCGACTCTCGCAGCGGAAGGTGGTGACACGAAGGGGCATAAGCAGCAGAGCCGTCGACGCCGGCAGCAGCAGCAGAA
Source organism: Crithidia sp. LVH-60A (assembly GCA_030078075.1). Lineage (NCBI taxonomy): Eukaryota > Euglenozoa > Kinetoplastea > Trypanosomatida > Trypanosomatidae > Crithidia > Crithidia sp. LVH-60A. The sequence continues at coordinate 85,518 of CP119647.1, forward strand.
GCTCAGCCTCGCGCTGCCTGAGCCCGTCACTTTCCACCAGGCCCTCGCCATGCTGCCGCTGGGGCCGCCCAACGTCTCCCAGTACCAGGGCAGACTCACGTACCTGTACAGTGCCGAGCCGCCCTACAGCCCTGCGCAGCGCCGCCTCTACGAGATTTTGCTCCAGGCGTATCAGCAGCGGTGCATCCACCCCTTGCACATGGCAGGCCTTGAGGCGACGGTGCTCACCGCCAACGACGCCGCAGGCGGTGCGGCCACCTTCTCTCTTCTCGAGGCAGCGTACGCGCAGCACCGAGAGGTGGTAGGGTTGTTGCAAATCACCGCACCCTTGGCCACTCCCGCGCTCTGCAGCCTGGTGCAGCAGGTACAGCAGGCGCAACACCTGCTGGAGCGCGAGGCCAGCGGTGGCTACGGTGCAGGGCTTGCAGCAGCGCGGTGCACCTCGGCGAGCTTTCTAGCTGCGGTCGATAGCGCATTGCTGGGCTGTGTGGTCGACGAGCTACGGTGGCGGCGGTGGCAGCATACTGTGGCCGCCGCCGCTGCCAGCATCACCCAAGGCGCCTCTGCCGACTCGCCAACGTCACCGACGTCAACGCAGCGCCAGCAGGACGAGGACATGAGGAATGCGCGGCTGCTGGAGGCGCTCGTTGCCGCACGCGCGTCCGCAACAGGAGCCCTTACTTCCACCTCTTCGGCCTCGCCTCTGGTGGATGTCGGCACGCAGCAGGAAGATACCACCGACCCGCGTGTGCTGGACCACTACGCGATGTTCTGCGGCGCACGCGTGGGAATCGTGCACCCCGGCAGCTCCCAGGCGCTCGACGTGGCGCTGCTCTCCCGCGCCGATCTCAGCGGCCACCACCCCGAGGACCTGTTCAACTTCTCGAACCTCTCCGCACCGCCAGCGGCCGCGACGAGTCCTGCCAGCTCGGAAGCATATAGGCGCCTGGCGTCTCTCCTGCCGCGTCTCAGCGGCTCGACCAGCGAGGCCGACGCCTCCGGGCAGATGGTCGCACGCGAACTCGCCCACTTCTTCGGCCGGCGTCGCGCGAAGATGAGCGGCACCGAGGACGACGCCGAGGCAGCAGAGGCAGCAGAGGCGGCGCTGCTGCGTGACATCTACCTCGATGACGGGACGGAGGGTGGCGGCGGAGGCGATGCGAACATGCAGGCCATCCGGCGCTTGCGGATGGAGCTGGAGTACATGGAGACGCTGCGCCGTCAGCGCATGGAGGAGCTGGCGACGCGCTGCGACTGGCGCCTGCAGGGCCGCAGCGGCGAACTCCACCTCTCATCGGACGACGGCCTCGAGAGTGGGTACCACAGCGGGCAGGGCAGTCGTGGCGGCAGCGGTGGTGCAGGCGGTGTTGGCAACGGCAACGGTGGTAACGGTGCGTATCCGGCCATCGACCCGGAGCGTCTAAACTTCGCCGTGAAGTCCGGCACCTCGGCGTGGTACGGCATGGAAGCCGCGAAGCGCGTGCGTGCGATTCTGCGCCGGCGCGCTCGCCCCGATCAGATCATCGTAGGAGGCGGCCCAGACGGCGGTGGTGTCGGCATCGAGCTGAGCCGCCGCACTGCACAGCCCGCTGTGCCGCCACCGTTGCGCACCGCAGCCCCGCAGAGCGCCGCAGCGGCAGCCACGGCAGCGGCGGCGGCTGCAGCGGTCGCGCGCACCACCCACGGCGGAGCCGCCACCACCACCGCTTCTGCTACCGTGGAGGATGAGAATGGGTATGCGGTGGAGGACATTCGTGACTTCCGTGCGCCGCGGTACGAGCGCCGCGCCGCGCCATCGCAGCTGCCCTCCGTCGCCTCCTCCTCCTTTTACCAGCCGCATCGTGGCCAAGCCACCGCAGCGCCGTCGTCCGTCACGCACCTACCGCCCCTGCGGCCACCCGGCGTGTCACGCGCGCAGTACGCCCAGGACGGGCGGACACGGCCGACGTTCATGGAGCAGGTGGAGAGCCGCAACGTCAACGACGACGGCACGCCGCGGCCGCAGCCCTACGTGTCGCCGCGTGACGCGGTGAGCCTCAGCGCCTACGCCAATCTTGCCGGCAGCTACGACGACGGATTCAGCGCTGGCAGCGTAGAAGACCTGGGCAGCCGAATCATGGCCTACCGTGCCGAGCTGACACGTGCGGCGGGACGCCTCTCGCCCTCCTCCACGGCGACTTATGCGAACGGGGCCCCGTACTGCCTGCCGATGGCCACACCGCCCGCAACACACGCACAAGGCGACAGTGCCTTGGCGAGGACGACGCCTGGCGCACGCCCGCGAGCCCCGCTGCCGTTGCAGACGTCGTGGGTCTACGGCGTCCCCACCACCAACGCCTCCTCCCTCGTGCAGCAGCAGAGCACCATCGACCCCAATCAGCCACGCGACACGCTGCTCTTCATGCCACCACGCACCCGCTCCTCGATTGCAGAGACGGCAGAGCGCAACACGCAACACCAGCGCCGCTTCTCGGCACGCTTTCTTGCCGGTGCAGCGGCATCGAGTTTGCCCTACGCGACGCCCGCAGCGATGGCGGCGCAGCGGCTGCAGTCGATGCTGACGGCCTCGATGGTTGATCCCTCGGTGATGGGGCTGACGTCTGCGGCGGCGCTCCGCCAGCATCAAGAAGCAGCAGCAGCACAGAGAGGAGGCAGCTATGCCCCGCCGCAGCAGCATCCGGAAGGCTCGTCGTCCGCACCACCAACGCCACGTGCAGCAGCGGGCGTGTCTTCGTCAATGCGAAGTGCGTCAGCGCGTGAGCTGCACAGCCATGAGTGGGGAGAAGAAGACGATGCTGCTGCTGCTGCTGGTGGTGGTGGTGGTGGTGGTGCGCGGCCGGAGCGGTCCATGTCAGTCGCGTCGGAGACGGAGCAGCCGGTGGAGTTGGACACCACGATTGGGCCCGGCGTGCGTAGAGTGCCGTACGCGGACGACAGCGATGAGTGACGCCTGCAACTTGTTTCCGCTTCTTCTATTTTTATCATTTTTTTCTTTTGCTTGTTTCGATGTACAGTGTGTGAATCTTAATACACCTCCTTTTCTTCACTCTTCATGTTTTGCATTTTCAAATTACAGTGATTTATTTTTCTGGCATTTTGCCCCGTGGCATTCGCGCGGTGTTGTACCACTACTCCAATGGATCAACACAGCGATAAACGCGAAAAGTTTTCCCTTTTTGGCTGTTGTGCCGTCGCCGCTGCTTCTGTGCGTGGCGGAGCCGTGCAAACTGGAGAGCTCAACTGTGGCCAACGCAGCGACGCCAACCAATATGTGCGCGTTTCATGGAAGCTTTCCCATTGCCTCCCTTACTTAAATGCGAGATAATGCGGCCTTTTATGCTAAAACCCTTTCACCCCATTCTTCCACTTACTCTTACTCTCTTATTCTCTCCTCTCTAATACATTGTGTTTCTAAATCACCGCTGCCTGTTGTGTTGACTTCCCGCTTTCCACTTCCTCGACAGGTCTCGCTACAAAACACACAAACACGAAAACATTTTCCCCCTTTTCTCTCTCTCTCTTCTCTTTTTCTTCCTTCGTTATCGCAGCTTCGATACCTCTTTCTTTTTCCCTCTCTCTCTCCCTCTTTACAGCCGTCATGTTCCGTCGCATCTCCGCCGCCTCGGCGAGCTCGGTGGTCGCCGCCCGCGCCTTTTCCAGCACGAGCGTCTGCCTGGACAAGCGCATCAAGGTCAAGAACGAGGTCGTCGACATGGACGGCGATGAGATGACGCGCATCATCTGGACCCTCATCAAGGAGAAACTCATCCTGCCCTACGTCGACGTCCCGATCAACTACTTCGACCTCAGCGTCACGCACCGCGACGCAACGAACGACAAGGTGACGGTCGACGCTGCCGAGGCGATAAAGAAGTGCAACGTTGGCATCAAGTGCGCCACCATCACCCCCGACGAGGCACGCGTGAAGGAGTTCAACCTGAAGCAGATGTGGAAGAGCCCCAACGGGACAATCCGCAACATCCTCGGCGGCACGGTGTTTCGCGAGCCCATCATCATCTCCAACATTCCCCGTATTGTCCCGCAGTGGAAGGAGCCTATCGTGGTGGGCCGTCATGCCTTTGGCGACCAGTACAAGGCCTCTGATGCCGTGTTTGGGCCGGGTAAGCTGCAGCTCGTGCACACCCCCGCTGACGGCGGTGCCCCGACTGTGATGGACGTCTACGACTACAAGGGCGAGGGTGTCGGCATGGCCATGTACAACACCAAGGAGAGCATCGAGGGCTTCGCGACGAGCTGCTTCCAGTACGCCCTCAACCGCAAGTTCCCGCTGGTGCTGACGACCAAGAACACCATCCTGAAGAAGTACGACGGCATGTTCCTCAAGATCTTTCAGAAGATGTACGACGAGCAGTACAAGGCGGAGTTCGAGAAGGCTGGCATCGACTACAACCACCGCCTGATTGATGATCAGGTGGCGCAGATGATCAAGGGCGAGGGCGGCTTCGTCTGGGCCTGCAAGAACTACGACGGCGACGTGCAGAGCGACATCGTTGCGCAGGGCTTCGGCTCGCTGGGTCTCATGACGTCGGTGCTCATGTGCCCAGATGGCAAAACGATCGAGGCGGAGGCGGCGCACGGCACCGTGACGCGCCACTACCGCCAGCACCAGCAGGGCAAGGAGACGAGCACCAACTCGGTGGCTTCCATCTACGCCTGGACGCGCGGCCTCGCCCACCGCGGCAAGCTCGACGGCAACAGCGATCTTGTGAAGTTCAGCGAGACGCTGGAGAAGGTGGTGGTGCGCACGATCGAGGAGGGCCACATGACGAAGGATCTCGCCCTCTGCGTGCACGGCTCCAAGGGCGTGAAGCGGGAGCAGTACGAGACGACGGAGCAGTTCCTCGACAGCGTCGACGCCGCCCTCAAGAAGGCGATGAGCGCTTAAGAAGAAAAGGAGAGAACAGTCAAAGAAAGAAAGAAAGAGAAAAAAAAATAGCAAGAAGAGGCACGCTCGGCCAACAGGTTCCCTCTCCTTCTCTTGTGGTTTTTCTTGAATTCGATCGAGCTTATATTTGCAAAAAAAAAAAAACGGAGGACTTTACGCAAAACATAGCCTCAGATGTTTTTTTTTTTTAAGACGCATCTGTATAGGTTCTACTCCTTTTTCTTCCGCAGTAAAGGAGATGACGGTGAATGAAAGGGAGAGAAGTCCTGCTAGTTGTATCTTCCTCTTTCGTTCTTTTGTTGTCGCTGTTGCAGTTGTTCATCTACCCCCCGCGCGCTGTGTCTGTGCCTTGTGTGCGTGTGTGTTTCTGAGTAGATTGCTGGGAGGTGTGCCTCATCATACACCCATGGGTACCCTTCCCAATCAACAGGACTCACACCTACGCACAACAGCTGCAACGCGCATCCGCTGATTGCGTTTATTCTTCGCCTCGCGCTGCTGTCGTCGTCTCGAGCAACGCAGATGATAGGTGGTGTACTCCGCGTTTTCCCCCCTTAAATTTCTTCACGACTGACGATGTGTGCGCGTGTGCCGTTTCTATGACAACAATGGTATGTTCGCGGGGAAAAAATCGAGAGGGAAAGAGGAAGAGAGCACGACAAGGCATATGCGCTTCTCTGCCGGTAGTAGTGCACGTCGGCGATGGGGGTGTGAAGGGCAAGAGAAGACTCGCAGAGCTTCTACAATTGTCATGAGAAGACAGTGCAACAACATTAAACAGCAAGGAACAAGAAAAATTGCGAGGAGTGTGAGAACAAAGAAAAAAACGCGTTTTCTTCACCTTTGCTCTTTCTTTCTTTCTTTTTTCTCTTTTCCTTCGTCCCTTTTTTTCTTCCTTCATCTTCACTAGCGTTGTTAATGCTTGTCTTTTATCTATAAAAAAATGTTTACGGCGGCACCCCTTCTTGATACGAAACGAATTAGGTCGTTCGATAGAGGAGAGAGAGAGCAAAAGCGAGGAGAGAGACACCACCACGAAGGTGCTTGTTAACTCCCTCTCCTCTACCTCTTCTCCCTCTCTTGCTTTAACACGTATGCGTGCGTCGCGTTAAGGAAAAGAAGAAAAAAAATGAAACAAAAAAAAAGAGTGAGAGTCGCGTAGACAAAGCTGATCTCTCGGCGACTCCTTAAACAGGTGCGATTGATGTCGTTAAAGAAAGAGGAGAGACGAGCGTCACGGCGTTGTGTTGAGGTGGGCAATGATTTCTCAACGCTCGCTGCCTTCGGATTAAAAAATAAATTGGAGATTGCTGCATCCCTTTCTCATTGTTTTGGACGTCGTGCTTCACAGCTCGTCACGGCACCGTCAACGATAGCGGCGCGTAACTGCATGTGTGTGGGTGTTTCTGCTCCAGAGTCGCTGATTACCGACAAGTCGCACGCACTTTTTCTTGTTTGTTTGCTTTTCTCGTTGTCTTTGATCTCCATCGCACTCCTTCCACCTCCTTCCCCTTGTACTCGCCGTGTCTTTTTCCCTTTCCCTCTCTCTCTCTCTTTGACTTCGCTCTGCATTGCCACTACAACCCCAGCGACCAGCAGCTTTCATAGATCCGGTGGGGGACACTGCGCAGCACAGGCGGCGGCTACCCGTTGAGAAGCCGTATCGAGAACCTTTCTTTCTCTCCTCCTTTCTCTCTCAGACACATATACGCATACTCGACGTTGCAAGCAACAAGTTCAGAAAACAGAACAAAAAAAAACCCGGCGAGAAGACTAAACAATTTGCCGGAGTAGATTTTCGTTTTTCTTTCTCTTCACTTGGGAGACGAGTCGCACGATCAGAAGGGCTGTTTTTCCTTTTTGTTTCCGGGATAGGCGTAGTTGCTCTCCTCTAACCTTTCACACGCACACATTAGACCGATCTACCCCTCGAAGCCACATTCCACCATAGACGCACAACAGCCACAGCAGCAACGCGAGTTTCTCATTTGACGGAGAATACATCCATCCTGCCTCGGCCCACAGCATAGACACTAGAGAGACACCCCCGGCATCCACATACACACACACGCGCGCGCTCTTCGCATCCTTCTTCTCCACTATCGGGTTGTTACAAGCTTACAATAGAGAGAGAAGCGGTCGACGAGGACGCGATGAGTTCCGATGCACAGGCGCTGGTGCGCCAGCTGACGGAGAACCCCGAGGTACTGGAAAGCATGCAGCATATGCTCTCTCTGCTGCGCGCCAACCCCCCGAAGCCCTCCTCCTCTGCAGCTCTGAACAGCGGCGGTCATCAGCAGCGCGTGACGCGCCAGCCACGGACCGGCAACACAGACGGCACGAACGGCAACGTCTACACCAGCCACCACACCAGCAGCAGCAGCAGCAGAGACCACGGCGGGCCACCGAACCGTTACTCGCAGCAAGAGCAACACTATTACAGTAACGACGCAGAAAGCGCTACGTCAGCCTCACCGACGCTGACGCTGGCGGAGACGGAGCGCCGTGGGCGGCGGAGTTCTGCCTCTGGCCGTCCGCAGCAACAGCAACAGCAGCAGCAGCAGGTCTCTGCTGTTGAGAGCGAAGCGCTTCTCTCTGCGTCGAAGGAGTTGTTAGATGCACAACGCCGCATCACCGAGCTGGAGAAGGAGCTTCAGCGCACCACACAACGCGTCGAGCACCTCGGCGACGTCGTGCAGCGGCAGAAGACAGAGCTGCAGGCCGCGCAGGACCGGCACGTGCTGGAGATGGAAGAAACGCGTCACGCCTACGACGCCGTGGTGCGCCGCAAGGATGAAGTGCAGGAGGAAGCGCTGCGGCAGCTGATGAAGTCGCGCCAGTTGATGGTGTCTGCAGCCAAGTATGAAGCTGTCGTGGCGGCGAAGCGCGCGGAAAAGGAGAACGCCTCTTTTGTGAGCGACTACGCGGTCTCGGCGGGTAAGGGAGGAGGACGGGACGCGGCGGTGGCGGGTGGTCTCACGCCGAGCGCGACGGCGGTGAACGCCCGGCAGACCGCCACGCCGTCTGGCAGCGCAGTGAAGCGTGAGCGTGCAGAGGACCCACTGAAGGACGACTACGCCGTCTCACCGCAGAGCCTCTATTCGCAACACCAGCCGATGAAGCGCGCGGCGTCGGACGCGTGGGGCACACCTACACGGCAGAATAGACGCACGCAGCAGCAGCAGCAGCGAACGACGAGCACCTACACCAAGACAGAGTCACCCGAGTTTATCACCTCCCCGACTCCAGCGGGGAAGGCGTCGACGGCGTTGGTGGGTGGTGCGCGTACGCAGTCGCGGAGCGGGCGGAAGCGGCGCACGCCCCGCACGCCGAGTCTCACGAACGCCGACCGCATCGCCTCCACTCACAGCGGCTACAACGACGACAACATCGGCAAGGCACAGAACAGCGGAGCGTTTACGTTATTCTCCGCAGCCGCAGCAGCCTCGCAGCGGCAGCTACCCGGCACGTCGTCGCTGAAGTTGGACAGCCCTACGCCGGTGGTGAGTACCGCGTGGACGATGGGACGGTCGCTGACGAGCAGCCGCACCCCGCCGCCCGCCGCCCCTCTCCCCTTATCCACCAGCAACTACAATACATCACGGCCGCAGCAGCAGCAGCAGCAGCCACAACAGCAGAACGTTTCTCCACGGCTGCATCCCACGCGTCCGCAGCTCACACAACGCACAGCGGGGCGTCTTGCTGGTGTCGCTGGCTACCTAAACGCTCTCCCCCGCGCCGTCCCCAACACGATCAGCAGCACCTCATCGGTTGCTGCGGACGGCCCGACGCGGTCACCCTCGCCCGTGAACCCGAAGCGCGGCAACAGCGGCCCTCGCCGCTTCGTCTTCACAGGCTTGAAGGATGGCGAGCCGCAGCAGCTGTCCGCCGCCATCGCTGCGGTGGGTGACGACGCGGCGGTGCTGGCAAGCGAGCTGGATGAGGTGCCGCCGCGGTCCACGACGCACATCGTGCTGCGCGGTACGCCACGCAGTGTGAAGGCGCTCTGTGGTGTGGTGTCGGGCAAGTGGCTCGTCTCTCCCGACTACATCGCGAATAGCGAGGCGAGCGGGTTCTGGTTGGATGAAGGGGAGGAGGGTGGTCTTCGCATTTTTCCCCCGCCCTTGCAGGGGCAGCGCTTTCTGTTGACGGTGACGCACCCCGGCATTCGTGGTAAGCTGGCGCAAGTGGTGGAGTACGGGGGCGGGGAGGTGTTGCCGGAGCAGGGAGGAAAGGTGGCGCAGGACGTGGTGGTGCTCACCTCTGGCGACGACCTGCTGCGCTACGCCACTGAGGGGCACATGTAGTCCCTTTATGTCTAAATAAGAAAAGATTCTTCTTTTTGGTATCCACTGCGTGCTGGGTAGTGAATGCCCCCTTGATCTTGTGTTTGTTTGTTGGTTTTTGTTCTGCGTCTGTTATCAGTGATGAACAGGCATGGAGAGCGGGGTTTGTGTGTGTTTGTGAGCACGCTGTACTAGACTAACTAGAGTATGAAGAGAGGTAATAGAGCACGTCGCCTCCCAAGCGCTGAGGGTGTATATGAACCCGTTTTTTTTCTCTTTTTATTACTTCCCCCCCTCAATTGTCTTCGCTTTTTTCTCTTTTTTTTCTAATGCTTGATTAGATTAGCAGCGTAGAAGAAGAAGCGCGGCGCGTTGAGTGGGGCGGGTGCAACACAGCGGACTAGAAGAACGGAGCTGCCGTTCATAGTTGTTGTTGATTCTTCTTTTTTCTTTGTCCTCCTGATGCGCATCGCATCCTCTTTTTTTTTTTTCTCTTTTTTTCTTGACTCGCTGAAGGCGGAGAGGTGGACGGAGAGGGAGTTGTGAGTGTTTATGTGTTCCCTGTGGCGCCATAGAGTGATGGTGTGTCTCACCCCCTTTTCCCCCGTCTGAGTCCCTTTCGTATCTTAAGACATCTGTTTTGTTGCCCCGTTCATATTCGTTCTCTGATTATCACTACTACTATTATTCTCTCTCTCTTTTCGAGACCTCGTCGAAAGAAGCAAACACGTAGTGGACGGCACACTCCACAAGGCCACAAAGGTTTCGCCGTGGAAACGTTGCGAAGCGCGGTGAGGCCGTGTTGTGGTGTTGACGCATATGATGGCTTCTCACCACAGCAGACACGGACCGGTGCAGCGCAGCACTTTTGAACTATTCTTTCGTTGTTGTGGTGTGGGATAGTGCTTTCGTGAGCGCTGTTGTTTTCCATTCTCGTCCACCTCCTCGTGTCATATTGTACGTCAGAGAAAGCGAGATAGACGTGCTGCAATGCCCCCTACTCTCTCTTTCTCTCTTCCCCCTTCTCCTGTTCCCGCCACAGTCTCATTGATATCGGAACGCATTCTTTTTTTTTTCTTTGTTCCGTCTCTTTTTTTTTTTTTCCTCTTCCCACTCCTCCCCCGCTGTTACCTGTGTTGTCTCCCTCTACTTGCTGGGCGAGGCAGGCAGCACACACACACAAACACTGTAGCGAAGCCCACCAAAAGGCCATTCATCGAATCCGCATCAACTGCCTTATTGAACACATTTTCTTTTCTTTCTTCAAGTCCTTTTTTCTACTCTTCTATCACTGTGGGTGTGCGTGTGTGTTCTTCCCACTGGTGCCTCTGCAGTCGCCGACACGATCCTTACTGCTCAGGAGGAAAATAAAAAAGAAACGTGCCTAATTTCATATATCGCTGGGCTTTTAATCATTTTTGCTGCTTTCTTATAGCTTCGTCATTGTTCTTGCCGCTGTCTTCAAAAGGGAGGTATTGTAGCGCAGTGCGAGAGGCGAAAACGAGCAAAGGGAAGCTAGAAGACTTTGAGACGCAACTTGCAAGAGACACGCAGAACAACAACAACAACAACAACAAAGATGACGTACAACCCGTACTATAATCAGTACGCGGCACAGCCGACCACCGATGGCGGCTACTACGGCAGCGCACAACCCACGCAGAGCGGGGCGGCAGCACCGTCGTCGATGCTGGGCGGCGGTGCTGCCGCTGCTGGTGCTACCGCGGGTGGCTACGCAAACACCAGTCCGTACGGTGGCGTGAACAGCGCACCACAGCAACAGCAACAGCAGCAACAACAGTACTATGGTGCAGCTGCGGCGGCTCCTGCTGCTGCAGCAGCATACGACCCGTATGGTCAAAACAACGGTGGCGGCGGTGGTGTCGCAACGAGTGCGTCTGGCGTGTATGGCGGCGCTGGTGCTCCGCAGGGCAACAACAACGGATACACGCAGCAACAGCCACAGCAGCAGGGTTACTATCCTGGTCAGCCCCAGCAGGCCATGCCGTTACCGTCTCAGCAACAACAGCAGCTGCAGCAGCCTTTACCACCGCAGGGCGGCTACAATAACTACGGCGGGCTTGCGGCTGGTGCTGGGGGAAGCAGTTCCCCTCCCGCGATGCATCTTCAGCCTGCTCAGCCTGCTCCGCCAGCGGCCAACGCAACGGACGAGAACGGCCTGCGCTGGACCTGGTCCTGCTACCCAACAACGGTGAAATCCAAGCAGAAGGAGAATTTGTCCGCTGCAACCGTCGCCCTGCCTGAGATGGTGATCCCGATGAGCTGCATGTACACGCCTCTCTGCCCCATTGAACCCACCCATCTGGTCCTGGGTGCCAGCATCGACGAGCTGTGCTGCAAGAACTGTGGCGCCTTCTGCTGCGTCCACAGCCAACGCGTCGAGGGGCAGTACTGGGTCTGTCTCTCCTGCAAGCGGCGCAACCCCTTCGCCCAGAACTCCACCGTTGCGGAGCAGCAGCACCCCGCGCTGCTTTACGAGACCGTAGAATACGTGCTGCCGCCCTCGCAGACGCTCGCGCAGATGCAGATGGCCCCGGCAGCGCCGGTCTTCATCTTCGTCGTGGACACGTGCATCCCGGCAGGGGAAATGGCCTCGCTGCGCACGAGTCTCCTCGAGTCCCTCCAGCAGCTGCCCCGCAACACACTGGTCGGACTCATCTCGTTTGGCGCGACCGTTTCGGTGTGGGAGCTCAGCACCCCGGCAGCAGGGTCGAGTCAACAGCTGCCCTGTGCGATGCGGAAGTGCTATTTGCTGCGCGGCAACACGGCGAACCCGTCCGAGGCCTTGCACAGCATGCTGCAGGTGTCCAACGCCAACCCCGTGCGCGGGCGTTTCCTTGCCCCGCTGCAGGACGTGGAGGCAACGCTCGTGTCGCTGGTCGAGGAGCTCGAGGAGGACGGGGCGGCGGTGCCGGCCTCGAAGCGGCCGCTGCGTGCGACATCCACCGCGGTGGAGGCCGCGGCCTTCTTGATGGAGGCGCTGGCGCCGCCCCACCTCACGCCCCAGCAGCTGCAGCGCGTGTACGGCAACGACAGCAGAGCGGCGGCGGCGGCAACAGCAGCGGTGGCGGCGGCCGCGGTGAAGATGGGGAAGATTCTTCTCTTCACCGGTGGCCCGTGCACGCGTGGACCTGGCGCGGTGATCAGCACGGACAAGGCGGACATGATGCGCTTCCATCGCGACATCATCGAGGGCGACACCCCGTACTACACGGCGGCGTACAACTTCTACAGCGCGCTGGAGGCACGGCTGACGGCGGCGAACGCGTGCCTGGATGTCTTTGCGCAGTCGCTGGATCAGGTCGGTGTGATGGAAATGCGCCGCTGCATCGACAACACCGGTGGCAGCTTGATAGTCGAGGACGAAACGACCGATGTCATGTTCCTCGAATCGCTCGCGCGGTACTGGCAGCGCTGCGACCTGCGTGCCTGTGCGGGCGCCGCTGCCGCAGATGCCGGACAGGGAGAGCAGGCTGCTGCAGCTGCCTCGCCGCCGGAGGACTACAGCGCACCATGCGGCTTTGCGGTGCACATGGAGGTGAACACGTCGTCTGGCACGCTGCTCCGCGGTGCCCTCGGTCCCTGCAACGTCGACGTCGAGGCAAACAAGAAGCTGCCGGCTCGACAGGCGTCTCCGCTGGAGATTGGCGTGGGCGGCACCACACGCTGGTGCGTCAGCGCACTGGACCAGGGCATGACGCTTGCCTTTTTGTTCGACACAGCCACCGCGGATGGCAAGCCAGGCAGCGAAGCCGCGCATGAGCAGCGCTTCGTGCAGTTCGTGACGCGCTACACGACACCGCGCGGGGAGCAGCGGGTGCGGGTGACGAGCAGCGTGCAGCCCGTCGCCCCGTCCACCGCGACACCGGACTACTTTACCCAGGCGAGTGCCTTTGATCAGACCTGTGCCGCCACCATCGTGGCGCGGCTTGCCGTGAGCATCTTAGAGCGCCACCCAACCAAGTGGGACGACGCGAAGCGGTGGCTGGATACGTTGCTGGTGCGCTTCGTCCGTCGGTACGGCGCCTTCACGGTGAACGAACCCAGCACGCTGCAGCTCCACCCCTGCCTCTCCCTCTTCCCCTCCTTCATGTACAACCTGCGGCGCTCGGAGTACTTCATGGTGCTGAACATCTCGCCCGATGAGACGACCTTCAAGCGGCACTGGCTGATGCGGGAGTCGGTGGACAACTGCATGCTAATGATTCAGCCTACGCTGGACTCGTATGACATCGAGCACCCGTTTGCGACAGCGGTGCAGCTCGACAGCAGCAGCCTGCGGCACGACAACATTGTCTTGATGGACGCCTACTTCAACGTGCACATCATGTGGGGCAGCATGATCTACCAATGGATCGAAGCGGGCTACCACGAGAACCCAGACTACGCGAACTTTGCGGAGCTGCTCGAGGCTGCCGAGCAGGATGCGCAGGCGGTGCTCGCCTACCGCTACCCGTATCCCCGCTTCTCGCGCACGGACGCGGACGGGTCAGAAGCGCGGCACGTCAAGACGCGCGTGAACCCCGCCACGACGTACCAGAACTCTGGCTTGCAGTACGGCGGTGGCGGCGGGCCAAACGGCGCGCCAGACCAGGCGGACGTCATCTACACAGATGACGCGTCGATTCTGACCTTCATGACGTCGCTGAAGAAGGCGGTGGTGACGCCTGACGCGAAGATGCCGTCGTGAGCAGACGACACAGTGTCCTTTTTTTTCTTTTCTTATTTTGTCCTTCTCCGGCTTGTGCAACACGATGAGTGCGTCTTTTTCTTTCTGTTTCCGCGTGTGTTTTTCTTCTTTTTTTTGTGGTTTGTTGAGTGAGGGATTGTGTGGGACGCACGTGCCGACGTGCGCTGTCTTCTCCGTTTGTACGATCTTTTGTTCGACGTTCTTGGATTGGCGTGTGAGCGTGCGTGCGCGTGCGTGTGTGTCGTTGTGGTGTTCTGTGCGCGAGTTGAGAGCGCCAGGGAACAGGTTTTTTCTTTCTTTTAGAGGAGTGGTTGCTGCACGTTGGTGTGGCTGCGTGTTTGTGTATGAGAGGGGAAGACCGGCTGTGGTGCACGTGCGTTCGCTGAGCGTCTCTCGCAATACACACACGCACACGGCGACCTTTTTCCTTGAGATTTGATGGCGTGGTTGGGCACTGCGGCTCGTCTCCAGTGCGGACAAGAACACAACGTATGACTTTAACTTACTTTCTTTAACCCTTGCCGACTCAAACAAAAACAATCAAAGAAGATTCACGAAGGAAGAGTGGCGACTGTGCGCTGATACTCGCTCTCTCAACGGGTACAGCGAGCGGCAGTGGCTATGTGAGTGGCTGCCCTTGTGCGTCTCATTAAAGCAAATCTTTTTTATATTTGCTTTTCTTAGAATGTCCGTCTGTGGGTCTAATGGAGTTGGTGGCGAAGGGGCAACCAGAGCAACACAAGGCTCAAGTGCTCATGGTCTTTCAGCTGTTGCGCTGACCGGCAAAGTAGTTGAGGAGTCAGTACGCGCGCTGTCGCGTCTGTGCTGCCGACTGGCGGCGTCAGTGCATCAGATACAGTGACCTCTTTTTTAAATATGGTAGTGCTTCCTTCACGTGGCGCGTACTTGGTAGCCCACACGCTCTCCATCTTGCACCGTTCTCGTCTCATCACTCTCTTTTTTTTTTCCGTGCTTTTGGCTGAGACTGTTCCCGTCTTCCACCGTAAGAGTGATGAAACGTGAAGATACACTCACACATATACATACACGCTGCTGACAGCAACAAACCCAAAACAAAAACAAAACGCTGAGAGACTTGATTTAGAGACTACACACACACGCGCACACAAACACGCAGTGTAATTCCATCCTTTGTTTAGTAAAAAAAAAAACATTTTGCCTTTCTCTGTGGGCTGACTCAGTGACACACATATAAAACACCTGTCTCTTTCCCTCCTTCTGTTGCGACCTGAAGCGAACTCGCATCTGCTGCTGCTGCTGCTGCTTTTTCTAAGTTTCTCTCCTATTTTTCTTTCCTTTTTTTTAGCAACCGAGATCGAACGCCACCACGGCGTGCCACCCTGCTAGCGAAGTGTTCTTTAGTGTTCTTTTCCTCTCCTTTTATTCGTTGAAAGGCCCTACTCTGCTCTCTCTGCTCTCTCTTTTCCTCCCATACCGCGTTTTTTAACGAGTCTTCTAAATCCTTGAAGAAGACGCAATAACAACAAGAATAACATCACTCTGCTTGCACTTCCACACACCACTGACTCACAAGCCCCACAGAATCAAGCATCGTTAAGGTGGCACCGAGCCTTTCTTTTTCTTCTTGGTTAAATCTTTGTAGCCGCGCTGCTTTTCCAAAACGTTTCTGTATTGCATTACATACATTTTTTTTTTCTGGTTCGTTTGTTCCGTTGTGGCTCTGCGTGTGTGTGTGAGTGAACTACCTCCGAGGTTTTTTTCTTCTTCTGCCGCATCTTCTTCTCGCTTCGGTAACGACGGACAAGGGGCAACAACAGAGGAAGAGCCAAAAGGCGTGTGTGTTGCTGCTCATCAAGCACTCACACTCACTCACATACACACACTCTCTCTTCACACGTCCCTTTCTCCCTGACGCACCATGGCCATCGCCACCTCCTTCTCCTACGCACTCCTCTGTGTGTTTTACGCCTGCCGCGCCACTCTCCGCTTCACCGTCGAGTTCCTGCTCTTCCTGCCCTTCTACTTCCTGCTGGAGCGGCATGATACGCAGAGTCGGTGGTTTGGCCGCCGCGGCGAGGCGCAGCTGCAGCCTTTACTGCCCACCGCGTTTCAGTATGAACGAGCCAACGCCGCAGAGGCGGAGAACGGGCGAGCGATCGAGGAGGCAGTCTTTCCCACGACAACAACAAACGCTGCTGCTGTGGTGAACGGGCAAGACGGGGTGGAGAAGAATGCGTCTTTGAGCCTCGACAGCCCAGCCTGCTGCCCGTCACGCTGCCGACGCGCTCGCGACGCTCTCTGCCGCGTACACTCGCTTCGGGTGTCAACCGCGGTGCTGTGGCGGCACGCGAGTCTGCAGAATTCGCTGGTGCACAACGCACGCGCCTACACGCCAGGCTCCTCGTGCATCTCAGACGCGACGCTGCAGGATTCGCCGGCTGCTGATGCTGTCGAGACGACGAGCACCGACAGCGTTGAGAGGCGTGTGGAAGACGAAGAAACAGGACAGCGGCAGTGCAGTGGAGAGGCTGCGCTGACGCCGCGGCGTGACGTCACCGACGCCTTTTTTCTTGACGGCGTGGAGGTGAGCGTAGACGTGGATGAGGCATCGATGCGTGCGGCCGTCCCGGCATGGTGCACCGTGCATTTTCATCGGAATAGCCTTCGTTCGGTAGATGGACACGCGCCACTGCAGCGGCAGGCTGGGCAGTACGGTTTCCTACCGCCGTGGTACGCGGTTCACGCGCGCGCGCAGCTGCTGTGGGCTCATCTCGATCCACTCTACCGCATGATAGCAGAGCTGCTGTGTTTGCGTGGCTGGGCGTCCTCCACGTCATCCACAGCAACACGCACGAGCGATGCGGGCCCAGCCGCCATGCTTGCCTCTCCCCTCTCTCCCGCAGTAGCAGAAAAGTCGCCAGAGAGCGCCAAGGAGGTGCCTGGTGCGGCATGGTACCAGCCACTGCGTGTGTGGGGCAGCGCGTCGCTGAAATTGCCATCGTTCTCTCTTCCCACTGCATCCCCAAAGTCACCAACACTTGCCTCTCCATCGCAAGCGGGTGCTGATAGACGCAAGAAGCGCACCGACAACAACAACAAGAACAACAGCAGCATCATCAGCGGCAGCAGCAGTGACGCGCAAGCGCTGATGGCGAGGGGCCCACTGCGGCGTTGGCGTGTTGCGCTGCGTAGAAGCATGGACGGCTACGTGGCGGACACTGGGGCAGTGTTTGAGGCGTTCGACGTGACGGCGGTGACGATCAAGCGTGGGGAGGGGTGGCCGCTGCAACAGCAACAACAACAACAGCAGCCGCAGCCGCAGCAGCGAGTTACGCCGACGACTGCGGCCTCTCCTGTAACAGCAGAGTGCCGCCGCTCTCTCGGCGTCTACTGGCTGCACAACCGCCGACCCGACGCCCCAACGCACGTCACCGCGTCGCCCTCGCCTCTTTCCCCGCTGGTCATCTTGCTGCTCTGCCCCTCGCTGCTGCAGGGCAACGGTCTCTACCCCTTCACCGTGGCCCGCATCAGCCACATTTGTCAGCTGCTCTCCTTGGCTGGTCAATGGCAATCGCCGCCACAGGCCAACAGCGACGACGGAGAAAAATCAGCTGCGGCGCTGTGGTACGCCGCTGTGCCCGTTGTGGAGCTACGCGCGAGTGCAGCCGCAGCAGCAGCAGCTTCAGGCGCAACACCGACGTCACCGCGAGCCACCTTGTCCTCGCAAACAACCGGCGCAGCCGCAGCCGATTTTGTGTCGATGCCGCCGCTGACGTTGAAGGATCTTCGTGTGATTGTTGCCCGTCTGCGTCGTCTCGCTCGCCCGTCAGCACAACAACCACCATCATCGTCGTCGTCTCCTTCCTCTGCCTCGCGTAAGGTGGTGCTCGTTGCAGTGGGCTGGTCGGAAGCTGCGAGTCCGCTGCTGGAGCTGGCCATGACGCAGCAGCAGCAGCAGCAGCAGCAGAGCAGCCAGCGGGGCGATGCGGAGGCGCGCCTGGATGGACTGGTGTGTCTCTCTCATACTCTCTCGTCGACCTTTCAGCTGCTGCCACAGCAGCGTGATGCCACTCTCGCACTGCGGCGGCCTTTTCATTTAAGCAACTCCTTTACCTCACAGCGTAGTCACGCCACGAGCAGCAACAGCAACGGCTACGCAGAGCGTTCAAGCAGTGCAGACGGCACTGGCTCCTTCTCCGCGTACGCAAACTTCTACACTACGCCGCACATCCCGCGCGTCTTGTCACACCTGACTACCGGGCCGGCACGTCTACTGCTGCTGCTGACGCGGCTGCAGCTCATCGCGGACAACCTCATCGCGCAGCGCCATCAGCAGAATAAGGAGAGGGCTGAGAACGGCACGCGGCTGGAAGGGGAGTTGATACCCTCCCTGTCGCTCTCCCTCCTTCCATCCTCGGACCCGTTCTTTTATGGTGCCCTTCAGCGATTCAGAGAAGCCCGCGAGCGAGCCAACGCGACGCAGCGCGGCCTCGACGCCCCGACGCTCATCTGGAGCCACGCACAGCAGCGCAGCGGGCAGCGGCACAGCCGCCGCGTGGCACCGTCGTTGACTTCCGCGAACAGCAACAACAACAACAACAACTACACCAGCACCAACACGAGTCGCAGTGAGCGCAGCAGTGCACGTCACCCTGCGGCCGCCGCGGAGGCAGAGGGTGGAGCAGGTGCCGCTGCGCTGCCGCACACACCACCGACGCACCTGCAGCCGTCGGCCCGTCCTCCACCCGCCCTCACCTCCCACGGCCTGCAGGGTATCCCCATGGCGGCAGCACCGGCCCTCTCGCCATGCGAGACACGTCGCGCGAATGCTGTGCGGGCCGCAACCACTCCCGTATCGGACACACCAACCGAGGAGATAGTAGCAGCCGCAGCAGTAGCAGGTAGCAGGCAGAGTGGCGGCGGAACTGCAATCACGAGTGTTCCTCCTCACTTTGCTCAGCAGCAGCAGCAACAGCAACAGCAGCTGCGTCAGCACACCTTCGCCTCGCCCTTCCAAAGTCCCGCCATCGGTCCACAGTGGGACCCCGCTGCCTATCGCGCGGCTCTCCCGCATCTCGAGACACTGACCGACTGGGAGGAGCTCGTGCGATCGGACGCGATGGCGGAGCTGCAGCTGCAGCAGCGACGGGCCGCCGCCAACACCACCGCCGCCCGTATGCCCACTCCACCCTCGCTCGGCTCTCCTCTTACACTGTACACCGCCGCCGCCGCAGCCGTGGCGGCACGACGGGAAGAGAACGAGGAAGTTGGGAACCGCAGCACGAACAGCAGCCGTGGCTTGTTCGGCGGCGGGGCTGGCAACAACGGACGTAGCGTGAGTGAAGGTGCCTTGCTGGGCTTGCGGCCACCCCAGCCGCCCTCGCGTGTGGCCAGCCCATTGCTGCCCGCTCCCTCCCAGTTCAGCCAATCGCTGCGCAGCATGCAGAGCCACATGTCAACCGAAGACGTGGTGGCCTCCTGTACGCTGCAGTGCGTCACGCCGACGTCGCGGCACACGGCACGCTACCCGGAAGCAGCGCGGAGCAGCCCCAGCTACAACAACAACAACAACAACAACAACAACAGCAGCAGCGCGAGCTGCAGTGGCAGTGGTGTTGGCCGAAGCATGTTCAGCCCGTTGCAGCCGCATACGGTAGAGACGAATGCTCAGAAGATGCTGCGGACGAGGGAGGGGAATGCGAGCCGTGCGAACCGCTGGATCGTGCCACGAGGCACAACACCTGCGGCTGCCAGCACGGCGGCGACGTCGCGCGACGGTTGTGAGGAGAGAGAGGAGGTGGAGGAGCAGCAGCAGGATAATGATGCGGGTCGGCCTCCGAACCTCTCCACCGCTGTTACTGCGGACCACGCAAGTAAGCTGGGCGAGGACGCGTTCTACAGCGCACTCACAGCCGCTGCCGCCCCACAGCCGTCCAGCACGCTCACCGACGTGGCCGATGTCTCCTTCAGCTCCCCGTACTCGTTGGCGAGGGGAAATCCATCGGCCCTTTCCTTTCACAGTGCGCTGGTGGCAGCAGCAGGAGCACCACAGCAACAGCAGCAGCAGCAGCAGCAGCAGGGTTCTCACTTTGTTGATGCCACCGGCGACGATTCTGCTGGCGCCACGGCGGAGTGGTGGCTGACCGAGGCGGCCGCTGCCTCGTCTACTCCCTTGCACACAGAAGCAACGAACATCATCAGCAGCAGCGACAAGGGAATTGTTGAAATTCTGAACCCGCCGGCTACCACACCATCAACAGCAGCAGCAGCAGCAGCAGCGGAAGTTGAGGGCTGCGGCGCCGCGGCGGCAAGGAGTACTACAGCGGAGCCGCGTCTTCCCCTGCACTCCTACACGATTTCCCCACAGATGGAAAACACCACCGCCGCTACCACTCCTGCCACGCTGTCCTCCTCGTCACCGCCGCCACCGCAGTCACCCATCCCGTACCCGCCCCCCGCCCCGGCACGCACGCGCGTCTTCACCTCTCAGGCGGCGGCCCTCGTGGAGCTACGCGTGCGCAGTGCTCAGCACGCTGCACTGATTCAGCGCATTCGCGTCCCCACCCTGCTGCTGCACGCACGGGACGATCCGGTCGCCCCGACGTCGACCGTGCCCTTCTCGCTGCTGCAGGCCAACCCGTGGATCACGACGGTGCTGACGCGGCGCGGCAGCCACGCCACCTACATGGAAAGCGCAGCCGAGGTGTGGCGACGGCCGTACCTGGTGATTGTGGGGGAAGCACCAGGGGCGAAGACGTGCGCCTCCGCTGCTCCTGCCACCGCTGCGGCCACCGGCGTAGCTAGCAAAGGCCTGGAGAAAGGTGTGAGTAGCAGCGCGAGCAGCAGCAGCTGCAGCGGCAGTCTCTCTCTCAGCGATGCCACCGAGAACGACGGCGACTTCTGCTTCAACTCGAGCGGTGACGCAGCGGATGGGCTGCCGTCGTCGTCGTCGCTGTTGATGCTGCCAGGTGCGCGTCGGTCAACCGACCTGTCGATGCCGCGGCGCCGGCTGCGGCTGGAGGGGACGACGTGGGTGGAGCGTCTGCTCTTCGAGTATGTCGAGCGGGTGGTGCTGACCGCCGCAGCAGAGGTGTCTGGATAAAGAAATAAGAAGGGAAAGTGCTGCGAAAAGGTCTCTGCTTTGACACCTGTTTTCTATATTTCTCTCGATTATTATTATTATTATTCTTTTATTGCTGTTATGTGTGTTGCTTCCTGTCTGTGCGGGCAACTTAGAGACAGGTGCAGTGCGCGATGGCTTTCCATGTCTGTTCATCTACCGTGCCAAACGCCGAAAAAAAAGCTTTTGGAAAGAAAAAAAACCCGGACCGGTTGTGTTGTTAATGCGCTGTGCCTGTCGTGCGTAATTGTCGAAGATGGAAGAGATGATGACGCGTGCTGATAGAAGTGAGAAGTATCTCAACGCACGCGGAAGCAACAACGGCTCAGCCACCCTCTGTCTCAGTCCCCTCTCCACTATTTTTTTTCCTCTTTCTCTCTGCCTTACTTTCCCTTCAACCTTCTGTGGCGCGTGTCTCATGTACCTGCTAGTGCCATTCTACCCCTTCACACATCCACACGTGTGCTCATCGCAAGCGTGAGAAAACAAGAAGGCACGCCTCGACTGCGTCCTTCAGCTTCTCTTTCTTCGATGCACTTGAACCTGTTTTTTTCTCTCTGCTGTACGCCTGTCTGGTCCATCGCCTCTCGTGGTGCTCTTTGAATCTTCCCCTTTTCTGTTTTTTTGTTCTTTTTGCTTCTAAGTTCATTTCTTTTTCTTTTTTCCCTCCTTTTTTTTTTATGTATCTTGTCTGCTTCTGCTCTTCCCCCATCAGCACTGATGCCCTCTTCATCCCTGCGGAGCGACAACGCGGGAGATGGCCGCCCACGCACCACACACATGGATGCTCAGCGCTCTCCCACCTCCTCCCCACTCATCTCATCGCCGCGTCCCGCCCGCCGCACGCCACGTCAGCGCTCCTCCAGTGTGGCGCCGCTGCCCACCGGCCTCAGCTCCGCTACACCCAACCCGCCCCCGTCTGCACTGCCGAGAGGTCATCATCATCACAATTCCTCGCGTAGTGACTTACGGCGTGTGGATGTGGAGGGCAGAGGTGGCGGCGGGCGCTACAACAACAGCAGCTACTACAACAACAATAGCAGTCACATCAGCGACAGCAACGACGGCTCTGCCAGCGAGGCAGCCTCCTTCGGCGACGCATCGAGCGTGTTGTCGTGTGCCATGTACCACCCAAATCGTGCGCGTTCGTCACGCCGTGGATACAGTGGCGGAATGGCCCCTTCTCATTCGCACTACGCCAACGCATCGGTTTCCTCTTCGCTCGCGTCGTCTGCGGTGCGCCGGCTGCCTTCTGCGTCGCGCAGTGGCCTGTTTGAAGGGCGAATGTCGCGTCGACTCGCCACGCCGTCGCAGGATCTCTCCTTCGACAGCGCCGAGGTGACCAGCAGCCTTCACTCCTCCAACACGCCGCAGTCGTCGCGCGGATCCTTCTCGGGGTACCAGAGCACTCCCCTGCGACACCACAGCGCGGGTGGCACGCGTGCATCGAGTGGTGGTGGCGGTGGTGGTGGCGCTGTCGTCTACCGCCCGCCCGGTCGCCGCGCCTACCGAGCAGAGGCGGTGAGAGGTGGGATGCGGAGCACCGGCGTGCAGCACGATGCCAACGCACCGATGCCGCACCGGGTATTTCCCTCGATTGCCACCCCGATCCACAGCGGAGAGAACTCGCTGTCCGCGTCAAGCACGGCGTCGAACTCGGCGCTGGTCTCGGAGACGTCGTTCCCCCCGCCCGCTGCGCAGAGCTCCCCTGAATTAAGAAACGACGCAGCAACAGCGGCAGCAGCAGCAGAAGAAGGAGGAGGAGCAGTGGTGGCTGATACACACACACGCACACCAGCCGGCTCCGCCGCCTTCAACATCGTCGCCTCTGTCACCCGCTCCACAAACCAATCGACACAACAACGACGCAAACGCAGCAGCAGTAGCACGAGCGGACATGAAAAGCACAACGGCCAGCGCAAGTCCTCGCCTACCTCGTCCTCCACTGCCTCTTCCACGAGCGCGAAGCACAGCGGGGGTAGTCGGCGAGCGCGTTCCTCGTCCAGTGCAGCAGCAACGCCACCATCACCATCCCAGGACGATGATCGGCGGCGTCGCGGACGCAGCCGCGGCAGCCGCCACTCGCTCCGCAGCCGCGCCGACGACGCTGCAGACGTGCACGCCGCGTTGGCATCCGCTGCGGCCGCCACGCATCGCAGTGTCGCCGCACCGCTGTCCCGCTGCCCCGTCGTCACGTGGCGCTCCAACGCGCGTGTGTGCGCCATCGCATCGGTGCCATCGGGCCAAATTCTGACTGGAGGAGACGCAACGGGTTTGATTGAAGTGTGGGACCGCCGCACGGGCCGCCGTCTCTGCGGCCTCGGCGGGCACCAGGCGCCGGTGCTGTCCCTCTTGATGATTCCCAACACCTCGTTGCTGCTCTCCGGTGGCGCCGACCGCACCGCGCGGGTGTGGGAGCTGCGCACGCTGCAGAACACGCTGGTGCTGGAGGGCCATCGCGGCATCATCACGGCGCTGGAGGCGCTGTGGCTGCCCGACGCCGGGCTGAATCTCTTCACCGGCAGCGACGACGGTACGGTGCGGCAGTGGCGGGCAGCGACGGGGGCCTGCGTGCACGTCTACCGCGGTCACCGCGGCCCGGTAAACGTGGTGGCTGCGCTGCGGCCCGTCAAGTACATCGCGACAGGAGCCGGGGATGGCTACTTCAAGGTGTGGAACGTGCAGACGTTGCGCTGCCTCAGCACGATCGCCGCCGTGCCCTCGCGAACATCGTCCTCGTCGACAGGCAGTGCAGGTGCTGGTGCTGCTGCTGCTGGTGGGCCTTCCGCAGCGGGTAGCGGAGGCGGTGGCGGTGGCACTGCGGGAGAGACAGCTGGCGGTGGCGGCAGGCGGTCACGTGTCGCAGCCACATCGTCAGGAGCCACCGGTAGCAGCAGCAGCAGCAGCAGTGCGGGTGCGGTGTGGGACATTGTGCAGCTGCACGACGCCGACAACTCGATCGTGACGGCGACTGACGACGGCGCCGTTCGATTCTGGGCCTCGCACGGCAATCAGCATACTCTCCTGCTCAAGGAACTCTACCTGCCTGGTGTGCTGCTGCGTGCTCGCAGTGCCGCGCGGTGCTTGCTGGCCTGCGGTGCGTACCTCTTCGTGGGCGGTGCGCGGGGCGAGCTGTATGTCTGGGACACCTCTGTTCTCCCCTACGCCGGTACGGTGCGCACCGGCGGTGAAAGCCAAGCGGAACATCTTCTCCGCGCTGCGAGTGGTGGCAACAACCCCAGCAGCGGCACCAGCTCGTCGGCACATCGCGCACTGGCGGCTGCAGCGTTGAGCAGCGGGGGCCGGCGCAATCTTCTCGGCACTGGCGGCGGTGCGTCTCCGTCTCCGCACGCCGCTGCTGTTGCTGCTGTCATGGGCAATGCAGCTGGAGAAGGCCCTGGCGACAGCGACGAGCCCCCCGAGCTATTCGAAGCCACCTTCCTCTTCCACACCGCCGCCATCACCGGGCTTACCCGGCAAGGCGCGCAGCTCTGCAGCAGCTCGCTCGACCACACGGTGTGTCGCTGGAACCTGCACGACCTTATCCCGTTGGAGGCCATCGCATCGGTTGCCTTCAACGGCGACGGAGCCCTGATGATGGCGGCGCGGCCGGCTTATCTCTGGGAGGATGGCTGGACCGTGCCGTCGCCGGCCATGTTAGCCGCGGTGGGAGGGGGCAGAATAGGGGGAGAGGGGAGCGCTGCATCTATGGGCTACGGCAGCGGTGGTTCTTTCGGCATGGGCGCCGGTGTTGTCGCAGGCGAGGCCGTCGCGGGTGTCCCTCTCTGGCCGACGATGAGCAGCGGTGGCGCCGGCGCTGGTGCTGGTGTGAGTGGCATGGTGCTCGGCGCTGCTGCGGTAGGGGTCCTGCAGCAACAGCAACAGCAGCAGCAACAGCAACAACATCACCCTCTCCTGCAGTCCGCCGTCACGGCGCCGTTCGCCTCACCGCTCGCGTTGCTGCGCAATCCGAAAGAGATGCTGGGGGGCGACGCTGCCGCTGCTGCTGCTGCTGCCGCCGCAGGAGCAGACGAGAGCGGCACGGCGAACTTCTTCTCCGAGCTGAGCCCGGCGGAGGCCGCTGCCGCCTACACGGAGTTGCCCCTCACCTTTCTCATTGAGCACCTCCGCTCCGCTGCGATCTCGCCGGTGGACCTCCGTTCATTAGCCAAGGCCCTCTGCCTTGTCCTCTTCGCCATCTTCTTTGTCCTCTACTACGCGGTGGTGCTGGCACCGTGCGTGAGTCAGAGCAGCGACGTGACGAATGGTGTCTTTGCGCAGACGGCGACGTACCCACTGCCGAGCTTCGCACGCCCGCGCACCTTTGCGTCCATCGCGAGCCCGGCGCAGCTGGAGCGGTGGCTGATGCTGATGATGGAGCAGGTGAGCACGCTGGCGGCGCCGGTGCAGATCGTTGTGAAGCGGCGAGAGCAGCAGAACAACAACAATACCAATGCAACCGACGAAGAGAGCAGCGCGGCGTCCTCAGCCGGTGTCCAAATATTTGACAGCGGTACTGGCAGCGATGCGAGTCCGCCCACAACCCAACCAGACCCGAGCAGCCTGCCGCAAACGGAGCTGCTGACGCTGCCCGCACTGCCTGGCGGGGTCGCTTTTCTCCGCCAAATCCGCCTGCGTGTGAAGCACGTCACGAACACCAGCTGCCAGTGGAACCCCCACCTCCTCCGCCCCGTCACATCGACAACGCCGACGGCGGCGATTGGGCGGGAGTGCTTTGGCAAGCTGCAGACCTCCACCGAGTCTTGTGCGACGCTCTGCCCCGAAGGGTCTGATGTTGGCGGCATGCCCTTTCCCCCCTTGGGGAACGCCTCCGTGTACTCCACGGGCATCGTCAGCGGCGACTGCCTCGCGCACTCCACGGACGGCGCCGGCATTGCATTCTACGGCCTTTTTCAGCGCTACGACACGGCAGGCTACGCAATGGACCTTCCTTTCTTCACGGACGGCACGAGCGACGCCGAGGAGTTCTATCAGCCGCTCAGGATCATGCGTCGTCTGCGGCTCGTCGACGAGCAACGCACGCGTCTCGTCGACGCCATGTTTTTCACCTACCACATTCACTCGCAGATCTTTGTGCGGCTGCACTACACGTTGGAGATGCCCCGTGGCGGCACGTGGATGGCGTCGACCAGCATGACGCCCTGCCCGCTTTTCAACTTCTCCAACGGCTTCCGCGGTCACCTGGCGCTGGCCTGTGCGCTGGTGCTGCTGCTGCTCGCGCTGCTGCTGCTCGGGCTGCAGCTGTACGACGCGGTAATGGCCTTCTACGTTGGGAAGCTGCTGCGCCACCTCTTCTCCTTCACCGCCTTCACCGACATCACAATCATCACGCTTGGCATGTGTGTCGTCGGCTACAGCTTTCGCTGGATCGTGGCGAGCCGTGCGGTCGACGTGGACACACTCCTGCGGGCCTCCGTCGCACCGCTCACGAAGTCGATGCTGCTGCAGGCCTATGGCATGCGCACCGCCCCTCCGGAGTACACGCAACAAATTCTCCGACTCAACCACGTCACGAGCGCCTTTTATAGTTTGACGATGTGCGCCGCTGTCGAGGCGGTGATTCTCTTCCTCACGCTCGCCATCACGGCCGGTCGCCTCTTCACCTTTCTGCAGATCATCGAGTCGGCGGTGCGGCAGATTCGCCTGCAGCTGCTCACCGCCGCGGTGTTGATGCTGCTCGTCATCTTCGCCTTCGCCCTGGCCTTCCACGCTCTCTTTGGGGGTCGGTACTTCGCCTTCGGCACGGTGCGGCTCTCTTTCTGGCACTTTTTGCTCTACTCGACCGCCAGCCAGAGCGGTCCGATCGACGTGTTGAACCCCACGACGACCGATAGACGGGTGGTGGGGAAGTTTCTCCTCTTCGTCTTCAACTACATCTGCCGGCTTCTCTGCTTCGTCTTGGTGGTGTCGCTCGTGATTGAGCGGGTGCAGGCGGTCGCACGCATCACACCGCACATCTCACTGCGGGCCCTGCTAGCAAAATGGTGGCACGACGTGCAGTTCCAGGTGGCCCTGACGCAGCAGCGAGGACCGGACATCGGGACGGGAAGCAGCGGTGGTAGTGGTGGTGGTGCAGCTGCAGCTACAGCAGAAGAGAGCGAGCGTCATCACCAGCACCATCATCAGCAGAAGCGACGGACCGCAGGTGAGAAGGCGGACGAACTTAACGAGGCATCGACGCAGTCGCAGCGCACCGCCCTTGCTGCCTCGCTCACGACGAGTGGACACCGCCGCGTCGTGATTGAGCACATCTGGCGCCGGCTGCGGCGTCTGCAGCACGAGCAAGAGGAGGTGATTCTGCAACGCCAGGAGCAGCGGCAGCAGCAGGCCACCTCGTCTGTGTCCTTGTCCGCGTCCGCGCCGCTCGCCGGCTACGCGCATTTATTGAGTGAGGTGGAAGGCATGAGAGGCGGCCGGCAGACATCCTTCGCGTCTGTGGCGCACTTCTTGCAGCGGCAGGCGGACGTGATGGGCATTGAGGGTGAAGTTAATGGTGATGGTGGTGGCTTTATGAACTCTGATGCTGCCGGTGGTGCAGCGGAGGGCGGGCAGCTTCGCAGCCGGCAGGGGCAAGGTGAAGTGCGAGGCACGCGGTCCCCTACAACGGGTGCCACAGCAGCAGCAGCAGCATCAAAGACAACAAATACAAGTGGTAATGGTGCAAGCACGTCGAACCGTTCCCAAAGGACGGGCAGCGTGAGCGACACGCACAACACCGCCGAAGCCTCTCTTGACCACGTGCGGCTGCGCCTCACGGACCTGCTGCTCTTGCTCTCCGAGGAGGAGCGGACACCGTTCGCGCGCAACGTCGTTCGGCACGCGTGGGACACACTGGCGTGGATGTACCACTACCACCAGCAGCACGCGCTTGTGCAGAACCCCGAGGAGCGGTGGCGGCGGCTGCGGCTGGAGAGCGGCATTCACGAGGCACGACTGCGGCTGGAGCCGCTGCTGGCGGTGGTGCGTGCGACGCAGGCGCGACTGGAAGCGCACGAGGCGCGTCTGCGTCCGCTTGCAGAAGCCGTTGTTGCGGTGGCGGCTGGGGAGCGGTGAGCTGTACACGGTGGAGCCGCGGCCTTTTTTTTTTCTTTTCCTTCCTTCCAGGTGCGTAAGGGACCCCGAATGTCTTTTGGTCGTATTACTATAATTATTGCTCTTGATACTCGATGGAGGTACTGCTTTTTGTTTTGTTCAGAGGTGTGTGTTTATGGATGTGCATCACTCCATGTACTACACACACTCTCTCTTTTGTCTCTTTTTTTTTTTTGTACAACAACAGCTACAAGTTTAAGGTCAAAATACGAAAACTGGAATAAATGCATTTTGCAGTGTGGGCTTTTTACTACAACCAGCATCGAAGCAACAACGCCTTTCTAACTGCTGTCGCTCTCTCTCTATCTCTCTCTATACATTCATCCCATTTTTATCACATTTTCTTTCACCATATTCGTCTTGACAACATGCGCATTGCTCTTGTGCGACACAGACACGAGAGCCAAAGGCATTACACAAGACAGGGCTTTTCTTTTCACCACGCCTTTTCTCGATTCAAAAGCTCCTTTATTTTTTCGTTTTACGTCTTCCTCGCTTTTGCAGCGTCGACACAAACACACACACACACAGTTGAATACACGCAGAATTAATTCTACCTACAGGTCTACGTCTCGTCCCCACTCTCAGCTCCCTCGTCATCATGCCCCGCATCGACGACTCCACCAAGACGGACGAATACCCGACAGCAACAGCGGTACCTTCCGTCCACAGCCACGCCTCCGCGCCATCGCGTGACGTGGCGATGCCTGTGGCCAACGATGCAGCGCGCATCCACCCGACGGCGGCGCGTCTTTTTGCGCTCTGCCCGTGGTTGCGCCACTTCCCAGTGCTCGGCAGCGCTCTGGAAGGCTTCGGTCCCGTCTTCTGCTTCTCTCTCGGTGCGGTGGACTTCATGACGAAAGGCGTTGCAGAGAACACCATCAACCTGTCCAGACAGCCGATGTTGGTGAAGCGGATGGGGGTGGACGCGACGCGCTACCAACGCCTCGCCGGCATCGTGTCGATGGGTGCGTCAATGAAAGTCGTGATGGCGGTGCTGTCTGACACCGTCGCCATCTTTGGCTACCGCAAGCGGTGGTATCAGCTCGGCTCGTGTGTGATCGGCTTCTGCTTCTGCCTCGGCTACGCGCTGCTGCCCGCCAAGCCCGCCTCGGCCGACTTGGCCGCCGCCTTCCTGTTCCTCTGCACCTTCAGTCGCACAAATGTGGATATTCTGACGCAGGGCTTCTACAGCCGAATGATTCAGCGCAGCCCGCAGCACGGCCCTGCACTCATCAGCTGGAACTACTGGCTGGTGCTGCTCGGCATCATCGTCGCAGCTGCCATCATGGGACCGCTGGCCGACCTGAACAAGACACGCGACGGCGTCATCGTTTCTGCCGTCTGCCATCTGTTGCCTGCTGTAGTCTTCGCCTTAAATTTGTATGGTGAGCGTCCGAACCGGGAGGAGCGACGTGAAGATGCGCTGATCAGACGTCGGGCAGAAGCAGACAAGGCAAATTTGGCGCAGGCGTGTCTTCCCGCCGTGGACGCGCATGAGCCAACGACACCTGGTGGTGGAGCAGGGGATGCGGCGGGCTATCCGGTGAAGCCGACGTTCACTGCTGTCACTGTTGGTACTGCCGTTGTCGACGCAGACGACTTGGACGCTGCGGTGCGGAGAGGAGACGATGAAGCGGACCTGGTGGGCTTCTCTAACGCCGGCGGAGCCGTGACATCGCACAGCAGCACCTGCACCGACGAGGAAGCCGACAACGATGCATCGTGCGCGGACGCTGGCGTGTGGGCCTCGTCCTGCGGTGTGGCGGAGGTGAACACGGCTGTGCTCCGCGACAACTGGAAGATTGTCTGCTACGCGCTCGTCATGACCTGCAGCGTTGTCACGCTCGCCTGCGTTACGATTCTCGGCACTAAGTGGCAGCTGCTCTACGCCAGCATTGCCGTTATCGTCGCGTGTGCGGTCTGTGCCTTCCTGACGCTGCCCCTCGTGATTGCCAAGGCGAACATCTTCGTCTACTGTGACATGTTCTTCTACATTCAGCTGCCCGGTGCGCTGGACAGCTTCTACCTGGCGAACGAGACCTGCCTGCCTGGTGGCCCGCACTTCTCCTACGCCTTCTACAACACCGTTGGCGCGGTTATCCAGAACATCGCCGGCATCGTTGGCGTGACGCTCTTCGCCTACGTCTTCTCGAAGCAGCGGTACCAAGTGGTGATGCTGTCCACCGTCACGCTGCGCGTCGTCGCCTCCATCTTTGACCTTATCATTGTGGAGCGGTGGAACATCGCGATCGGCATCCCCGATCACGCCATGTACATCTGCGGCGACGCGATTGTGTTGCAGATTGTGTACATGCTCAACTACCTCCCGGTGCTGATGCTGCTGTCGCGTGTGGTGCCGCATGGATCGGAGAGTATGGTGTACGGGCTGATGGCGGGTATCGGCAACCTTGGTGCTTCCATGTCAGGCACGGTTGGCTCGCTGCTGATGGAGATGGTGTGGCCGGTGGACACGAAGTCGAGGCCGTGCGACTTCAGCAACGTGCGGTGGCTGCTCATTACCGGCCACCTCGCCTCCCCGTTTCTGATCGTCGTGGCCGCCTTTCTCCTCTTGCCGCGTGCGCGGGTGAGCGATGCGCTGGACGTGAATGGAAAGGTGATCCGCGACGAGGCAGAGAAGGCTGCTGTTGCGGCGCCGGAGAATACAGCGCAGGCGGAGTCGAAGATGACGAAGACCGTGTGAGAAGGCATCGGTGCTGGTGGTGCTGTTTCACTGCCGCAGTGTGCGCTGCGAAATCCTTCCTATAAGTATCTCCGTTGACTTTCTTTTTATCTTCAATAAATCAAAATTCATACTTTTCTTCGATTTTTTTTTAGCGTTGCTTCTGCGGGTAGCCTCGACTTTTGTTTCACCCCTTCGCTGTATTTTTTTTTTTTTTATCTTTCTCGATTATATTTCTCTCATACGCCTCTCTTTGTTGAAGCTCCACAATACAAGTTTTTTTTTTTTACACCAGAGCTGCACGAAGCCTTGAAGCTTTCGCTGATCCCTCGTACTTTCTTTGTCCCTCTGTTCTCCCTGCCCTCTCTCTAATTTGTTCTTTTATTCGTTTCTCTTGGTAGCGCCTTCTTTTCTCTCTTTATTTATTTCAGACGCCTCACACTCCGTCTCCGAACGCCTTTATATGTATACTTTTTCTTTCGTGTTGGCGTGGTTGCTGTCTTCATCTTCTTTTCTTTACGTGGTGTGTCTTTCCAACTGCTACCATGACGTCATCCCCCTATCGAACAGGGGCGAACAACACTTCCCGTCTCTCTCTTTTTTTTTTTTTTTATCTGAAGTGGAAGAATGCCCCCCGTCTTGATTGACAGAAAAAAAAAACATGACAAGATTACCTATTCATGACTTTTTTCTTTACCGTTGCCTTCTCTCATTTCTTTTTCTTTTTAGTTGCCACTTCAATTATCTTTTCATTCAGCTCTTTTCAGTTGTAATTTTCTTGTCGTGTTTTTACTACTATTTTTTTGTTTAGGAAAATGTTGTACAATACAAAAATAATTCCTATTATTCCCCTCTTTCTCTCTCCAAAGTATTTTTCCCCGGTATTTCTTTTCTGTTTTGTTTCTCTCTCTCTTATCCCCTCTTACCCTCGATACCAATCGTCGTCTCCCCGTCCCTTTACTGAAAGGGAATTGTTGCGAGTGTGAAGAGCGTGCCAGCCTGTGAAGGTTCTCCTTCTTCTCTATTTCTCTAACGATCTGTAGTGTACGACTACGTGTGCGTCGCGATCTTCCCAAAGCCACACAAACAATCCTCGACTTTTCTTTTCTTTCTTTCTTCTTCATTGATTTTTCCCTCACCACTTTTCTTGGTTTTTAAATTTTATCGCCCTCTATTTTTTCCCAGTGAGCACACCGACTTACACGACTGTTGTATTCGCACACGCACAATTAAGTAAGTTGAGTGACCGCCCGACTCGCCTATGCCTCTTCATACCACACACACAATCTCCCTCTCTTTTGTGATTTCTGTTATATATTTTTTTCCTTTATTGGCCTCTCAGTTTTTTTTTTCTTTGCGCTCTCAACGCCTTTTTTCACTCTTTATATTCTATTCTGAGTTTGTTTTGTTTTTCTGTCAGCGCCAAAACAAAAACAAAAAAGTAATGGTATGCGCGTATCGTAGCGTCACGGAGAGAGTGAAAAGATGGACGCAACAACACCTGCAAAAAATATTGATGGCGATGGGATGGTGCGCGGAATTACGTCTGGTGGAAGTGCTCACGGTTGCAGACGGCTGGAAAATACAAGACATCGACGCACACACACATGCTCTTTTTCCCTCCTCTTCTCCGTCCTGACTCGTCACTCTCGTCTTCGGCGCACCGCTTTGCCGCACCTTACCCTTCCTCACCACATCTGCTGTGCACATCCTCGCAGCGATTCAGCACAGCTTTTTATCACACACGCACACTCAAGTATACCGAAGCGAAACAAAACAAAAAAAAGATACGTTTTTACAACATGTTCACCACCACCACCACCGCGGTTGAGGTGCATCCTCTTGTTCTGCTGAACGTCGTCGACCACGTCACCCGCTACGACCTCTCCCACCGAAGCGCACCCGCGCCACCACCGGGCTGCTTTCTCAGAACGGCTGGCCTGTTGATGGGCACCGTCAGCCCCGCCAACGCCGGAGTCTGCACCGCGGTCCTTTCTTCCTCCTTTGAGCTGCCCTTCCGGCTCAACGCACACGGGGAAGCAATCGCACCCGTTCCCGCCACGAACGGCGACGGGGAATGCGACGTGGTTCACCTGCTGGAGAGTGCGGTGGATTGGGCCGCTGCCCTGCAGCACCGGGAGCAGCTTTCTGCGGTGATGCCGGAGGCAGAGGTGGTGGGCTGCTACGTGGTGTGCACTGGTGTACGAGAAAATGTGCAGCAGCAACACAGTAGCGCCGCTGCTGCTGCTGCTGTTGCTAAAAAGCCACGCAATGAGTCTTCAGCCGACGCCGATAGCCCTCTTTCTACGCCTGCCTCTTCGTCTTCTCGTCACATTGTGGAGGAGGTCGCACAGAGCGTGGCCACGTCTCTAATTAAAGCGCGTCTCCTCCCCGCACCCACCACCGCGAACACCACCGCAGACGACAACGGATGTGTGGTGCTGGTTGTCTACGACGGAGAGGTGGCTCAGCAGCAGCAACAGCAGCAGCAGAAGAGCATTCAGCAGCACCGACTGCCCTTCGATGCGTGGTGGGTGGCGACGAGGGAGAGCAGCAGCAGCGCCGCTTCCCCCACCACCGCAGCAGCGGCAGCACCGGCTCCTGTCACGGTCAAACCTGCCGAAATGGAATGGATCGGCCTGGCGCTTCCGTCTCCTGCTGCGCTGGAAACGGCGGGCACGGCGCCGTTAGCCAAGCCGAGCTTCTTGCGGCGGTGCAGTGCGGCACTGCTCTCAGCAGCCACCGCAACAACCGCAGCGCCAAAAGAAAGCTCCGGCACGTCCTCACCAACGGCTACGTCCCCGCCGAGTGCAGGTGGCGCAGGTGCTGCTGCGGCATCAACAGGAGGGCCCTTGTCGCAGAGCCGTCGATCCGCCGAGAGTCTTCTCACCTGCCTGAACGTGCTGACACGTGTGGTGGACGCGGCAGCCAACGCACCGGTAGACACCACAGCGCGGGACAGCAGCAGCATGGGCACAAGCGCGGAGCTGCTCCGTTCCGTTGCCACCTGCATCCGCAATGTGCCGAATGCCGGTACGACGCCCTCACAGCCGCACGGCGCCACCATGTCCCCCTCACCATCATCACCATCCGCATCATCATCACCATCATCACCGTCGTCTGCGGCGGCGACAGCGGCAACAGAAGATCTGCTGCGTGCTCTTCTTGCGATGGAGGCGCGGTCTGCAATGCGGCTGTCGAAGCTGCAACAGAAGCAGCGCAGCGTTGTAGTATCGCGCAAGGTGGCGATGAACTCCGCGTCGAGCCGAAGAGGAGCCGCCGTGGCCCCACCGCAACAGCAACTCGTAGCCGGAGGCGGAGGAGAGGGAGTGCTTTCCCATGTCTCGACCAGCGCCAATGCGAAGCGTGCGGCAGCGGCGCATCCGCAGGCCGGGACGGGTGGTGACGGAGCTTACGTGAGTTACCGAGGCGACGGGAGGGCGAGAGGCGCAATGCATAAGGTGATCTACGGCCACGTGTGGCATTACGACACGTGAGAAGGTGATAAGAGAGCGGAGGCTAGAAGAGATGGAAAAAGGACATTTAACACTGCTTAGAAGAATTCTTTTGTGTTTTCTATCTGTCCAGAGACGACACCTACCGGAATAGGAAACAAAAAAGAATTGACAGCGCTGTAGAATCAGTGCTGGGCATCTCTTAAGGTATCTGAGGTGGCAAATAAAGATGGAAGCTCTGCTGCCGTCCCGCCTGCGTCCTTCGACGGCTACTCTTTTTGTTGAGAAGGGCTCATAAAGTAGTGGATGGGGAGGGCTGATGGAAGCGGTTAGCGTCTTCGCTGCCTGCGTGCCCGTGCAGATCTTGTACAGGAGAGCACCGCGTAGGCGCCGCATGTGGTATTTGAAGCCGTCTGCACTAAAATCTCACCCTTCCCCACTAATTTTTTCTATACCACTCGTCTCTCATCTTTACCTCTTGAACCAACGAAAACAAAAAGAAAAGCCTCACCACACCAGTCTACACACACTCTCTCTCTCTTAAGCTTTTTCCCACAAGCTCCATCACCACCACCATCTTCACCATCCCCAACAAACATGGTCGCCTCAGAGCGTGGCAGCCACCGCGAGGGTGAGCGAGACTCGGGCAGTCACTACACCGAGCCCGACGTCGCCACGCACAACCCAACTGCCGCCGATGCCGCGGAGCACCACCGCAACGCCGACGGGCACCTCGTACTCGCCAGCGGCGCCACCGTGCATCCCGGTGCGGAGCGCCTCTTCGAGCGCTGTCCCTGGGTTCGCAACGTTCCCGTCTTTGGCCAAGCCATCGAGGGCTACGGACCTCTCTTTGTTCTCGCCCTCAACATGTCCTACTTTTTGTGCAAGGGCATCGCCGACAACATCATCGCGTTCTCGCGGCAGCCGATGATGACGCGGCGCTTTGGTGTCAGCGGGGAGCGCTACCAGCGCCTGGCCAGCTTGTACAGCATGGGCTGGGCTATCAAGGCCTTCATCGCCATGATGACCGACACCTTCGCCTTTCTCGGCTACACGAAGCGGTGGTACATGTGCATCTCCTGCATCGGTGGCGCTGCCTTCGCCCTCGGCTACGGCCTGCTGCCCGCCCAGGAGAGCTCGGCGAACATTGGCGCCGGCTTCATCTTCCTCACCTGCCTCGGTAAGTCGAACGTGGATATTTTGTCTGAAGGCCACTACAGCCGCCTGATTCGCCGCAACCCCGTCCCCGGCCCCTCGCTGGTGAGCTGCATCTGGTTCTGCATCCTCACCGGCACGCTCATCGCCTCCGTCATCCAGGGCCCGCTGTCCGACAACAACAAGATGCAGGTCGGCGTCTTCATCTCCGCCGCCCTGCAGTTCATCACGAGTGTCTTCTACATCTTCAACACCTACGGCGAGAAGAAGAACCGCGAGGAGCGCCTGCAGGACATGCTGGACATGAAGGCGGCGCTGGCCAAGGCACAGGCGGCTGATGCGCCGGACAACGTAGCGGACGGCTCGAACTCCGACGTGGGCGATGCCTTCGTGGAGCAGGTGCCGAAGAAGAACTTGCATCCGGAGGTGGACGAGGCGATGTACGACCCGGTGCAGCGCGGGGATCTCAGCCTCGTCGGCATGGGCGAGTCCGTGACGACGAACAACGCCGCGGCGCCTGGACAGAAGAACGCCGTTGCCGTGGACGTGATCGACAGCGACGACGACGACGCCGAGATGGAGCTGCAGATTCAGACCTGCTTGTGTGGTGCCTTTGAAATTAACAAGGAGGTAGTGGTGCGCAACTGGAAGGTGGTGGTCTACTGCGTGGTGATGACCTGCAGCGTGGTGACGATGGTATGCGTGACGATTCTCGGCACCACATACGACCTCATGTACGCCTGCATTGTGCTCACGGTGGTCTGCATCGTGTGCGCCTTCCTGACGCTGCCCCTCGTGATCGCTAAAGCTAACGTCTTCACCTACGCGTACTTCACGCTCTACATCGCGCTGCCCGGTGCGCTGGATGGCTTCTACCTGGCGAGCGAGACCTGCCTGCCTAATGGCCCGCACTTCACCTACACCTTCTACAACACCGTCGGCGCCGTTATCACGAACATCGCCGGTATCATCGGCGTGACGCTCTTCACCTACCTCTTTTCCAAGATGAACTACCAGGTAACGCTGTGCGTGAGCGTCTCGCTGATGATCCTGGCGTCCATCTTCGACATTATCATGGTGGAGCGGTGGAACATCGCGATCGGCATTCCCGATCACGCCATGTACATCTTCGGCGACGCCATCGCCTACAACTGCTGCTACATGCTCAGCTACATGGCTGTTGTGCTGCTCATGTCGCGTCTCTGCCCGCGCGGGTCGGAGAGCATGATCTACGCGCTGATGGCCGGCTTTGCGAACCTCGGCCAGACGATGTCGAACACGATCGGCTCGCTGCTCATCGAGCTCCGCTTTCCCTTCAAGACGACGCCGCCCTGCGACTTTAGCAACCTCCGCTGGCTCATCATCATCGGCCACATGGGCATGCCGCTCGCCATCGTGCCCCTCTCCTTTTTGCTGCTGCCGCGTGCGCGAATCTGCGACGACATCGACGTCAACGGCCACGCCATCGCCGCGCAGCTGAAGGAGGAGCGCAAGCGGGAGGAGAAGAACGCGGCGAAGAACGCGGGCAATGGCGCTGCTGCTGCTGCTGCGACGGATGACAAGTTCGATGACAACGAGCCCTGCACCGAATCAGGGAGGGGCAAGAAGTAACAGACGCGCGTGTGAGTGTAAGTGGGTGTCGATCGCGATCTCTCTGGTGTCTGTGTGTGAGTGTGGCGGGATCGATGAAGGAGGAGAGACGGAAGCGACCTTCCGCCGGCCAATAGAATGAGTGGGGAGAGATGAGAGAGAAATGAGGCAACATCAGTTAACGGAAAGGATACCTCCTTTCTTGATGTTGCCTTCTTTCTCTCTCTCTCTCTCGAGCGTTTGCTTCTCCCTCCTCTTTCATCTGAGTTCGTACGCGTTTGTTTCCTCTTCTGTTTCTCTCTCGTACTCTTCTGTGTGTGCGTATATGTGTAAGAGGGATAGATTTAGCTGTGTAGAGGGCCACGCGATATGATTCGCGCAAGGCTGCCCGCACACACAAACTTACACAAACTTTCAAAAGGCACTTGAACGTTTGTCTCTTCCCTCATTTAATTCTCCCTTTTTTCTCGGATTTTTCTTGATTAAGTAGTGCTGCCATCGTTAGCGTGGTGAGAATAAAGTGAATCCTTAGCGTCTGCTTTTCCGTTTTCTTGTGTTTGCTATTTTTATCCCTCCTTTTTCCCCTTCTCAATGTGGTCGTCACTCGCTCTTCTTGCGTTTACCATTATGCTCTTTTTTCCCTGTTTATGTCCCCATTATGCTTCTAACATTTTTCTTTTTCACTCATCTACTCCCTTTTCTTTTTTCTGACACGTGTTCACGCTGCAAAAGAGAATAAGAAAACTAAAAGCGAAGGTGGCGTGCGTGCGCACTTGCGACGTCTCCTCTTCCTTTTTTCCCCCTTTTTTTTGTGAATACACTCAGGTTTAATTTGATGATAGCGCTAAGTCTTCTCTACACCTAGGGAAGAAGGAACCCACACTACAGTCTTCCTCTGCGCAATACACGCAAATGATCCCTATCGCCATTTCTTTCATTTGTTTCTATGTGGTGTATTGTGTAGTTCACAATTCGGCGGGACTGTTTAATTCTTCTCTTTTGTTTATATATTCTATCGCGACGGACGCTTCGAATGCTCGAAAAATTTTATATATTGTTTTGTTTTGTTTTCCCCTCTTTTTTTATCTCTTTCTCTCTTTGACTTCCTCCACACGTACTTTTTTTTATTATTTTTTATCTTTCTGCGTCTCGTCATCTCTTACTTTTTTTTTCTTTTCCATTCATGAAGAGGAAAAAAATGGCTTTTCACTTTCCACTATTTCACTAAAGTGTGCGTGCGTGTATCCTTCAAAAAGCAAGGTGGTCAACACCCTTTCGCTTTCCTCCATGGGATTTTTTTTATATATATTAATATTTACAATTCATATCTCTCTCTCTCTCTCTCCTTCTCTCTCTCTCTCTCACTTATGACGCCGGTCTGTCGCAGTGTGTGTGCGTCTTTGCGCGTGCGGCGGTTCCGTCGTGAGCGTTTTTCTGGTTGAGCGAGGGAGAGACGATCACCCTGGCCGGCTACTTCTGGTTTCATGTGCCATTTTTATTTTTTTTTTTTAAGGTGCTTTTTCTAATGCCCCCATTAACAATTTGCGAGCGAAAACAATATAAGGAATTGAAAAAAAAAGAAAAAAACGCGCACATACACGCGCGCGCAGAAGAAAAAATATATATGCAATCGACTAACTCACCCTTTCTATTGTAGGGGCTTTCTTCACGCCTTTTATTATTTATTTATTTTTAAATTAGTCTGTTCTACCTGCCCTCTTCTTCAGCATCGTGTTGTACAAGTGCTTGTTGCTGACGAGAAAGGCATGAGACGTGACCCCTTCTTTGTTTATTTCATTTTTTTCCCCTACATCTTTGCTTCTCCTCTATCTTTATTTTTTCCGGCAGTGGGGGTGTTGTTTTCTTCTTTGTCTGCTGCCGAATGGAATGAAACACATTCGCTGGCGGACTTAAATTTAAAGGAAAATGAGCCGTAGTTTTTTTTTTTCGTGGTGGGTGCTGATACGATGAACGTACACTGCATAAAACAAAGGGAGGGGAAAATAGAGGAAGTGAATTATTTTTTCTTCTTCTCCCTTTACGCTCCAACAAGGAAAAGAAAACATATATAAATACGAGTTTGGCACATATGATGTTCTATCCAAGCTCCCCAAGCCTGTGCTTTTTTCCTTTCTCCGTTGTCCACCTTATAATTCTTTTCCTTTTGTTGTTGCTTTAGCGTGGCTCCCCCACATGTATCGGCATCCTGACAAACGAGTACGCAGACACAAACAGGGAAAGGCATCCTTTTTTGTTCGCAGCTTTGGGCTCTGCGTCTGCGTGTGTACCTGTGTGTGTATCAGGATAGAAGCTATTTTATTTCTTTTTCCTTCTCTTGCTCACCTGCAACTGAGACGGGCAGCGGGAAAGGGAGAAAGTGCCTAGCGTTTTTATTTTTATATTTTCACTTCCTTCTCTGATCAAAGTCGTGCGGCGACGCTGCACTGTTGCTATTTTCTCCTCAAATTGCTCATTATTATTGGGTTTTATTTCTCTGTGGCTTTCCATTAGTGGCAAATTTTTGTTTTTGTTTGTTTCTGCTTTTCTTCTTTGCTCGTCCCGTATGGCATGTCGTGAAAAAGAAAAAAAAACCTCTTACTGGGTGGCTATCTCTCTCTCTATGTGCCTTGTGTCCTCTCGCCCGTTTATTGTTGTTCATGCACACGTGGTTTGCAGCAGAAAACAAATGAACAAAATAACATAGGATGGAGGAAAGCAAGGAGAAGTTAGACGGGAGTGCGCTTCGTTTGCGATGGCCCGCAGTCATATCTAAGTGGAGAGCGACATCGGGGTGGATGCCTGGAAAAAAAAATTCGTCTGCCGCTTCTCATCCTTCGATGTCCGCTCGCTCAACACGATCCCTTATCGCTTGCTTTATTATTATTTTATTTTATTATAATCAGTGTGTATGTGTGAGTGGCGTGTGGTGTGCGAGAGCACTATCCGTTGACTCTTCCTGCGTTGTTCACACAACAGCAATCTCTCGCCGTGTGAAAAACACGATGCTGTAACGACGGAAAAAGGAGGAAGAAAAGGTCCACTGTAGAAGACTCGAATAGGAAAAAAGAAAAAAAGTATGAACGATTTCGGACGTAGGGCGTTGGCAAAGCTCTCCTCCTGATCGCTTCTATCTTCTTTTACCCTTCTTCTTCTTTTTTTTCATTATCAAATGCCAGACATCGATTTGGCTGTTCCCTTTTTTTTTTCTCTCCCTCTCTTTTTGTTTTTGTTTTGAAGATTCACGCTCTCGCGTACTGATTGTCTTCAGCTTTTAGCTTCCTCCTCCCTACTCCCCCTACCTAATTTTTTGTTTTTTATTCCTCTTTAAGGCAAGTGTGAGATGAAGTCTTTTTTCATTTCTTTCTTCTTAAGCACTTCTACTGTCTAAATCGCCTTTTTTTTTTTAGTCGTTGTCGCTGTCGTCTTGTACGTGTACTTACGCCATGCTCTTACTATGTTTCCCCCTTCTTTCGATAGCTCCTTGGTGTTTTGAGTGGACTCGTCGCGACTCTGCACACACACACGTGCACAGACAGATAAAGAGCATTTTAAGAGAGGAAGAAATAACAGCACGTGTGGACCTGCGGGATATGCCTTGCCGTGCACTCACACAAGCTGCACACGCGCACAAAGAAAAGCTGAAGACAAGACCTAGGGTTTCCTCTGAGCGAAGGAAGCCGTTTGCTCTCTCGCGTGCAAAGTGAACGAGAGAAGGGCACACGCTGACGTCTGCCTGTTGCGTGAAAAAAAAATTATTTGAAGAAACGTGATGTCCCTCAAACCCTTCTCCTTCGTCTCTCACCGCCTCTCCCTCTTCTACTCACCACCCCATCTTCGCCGTACCGCTGCTGCTGCCACGTCTACGTGCAGCTCGACAATCAACTGGACGCGAGGACCACCCTAGAACGCAAAAAAAAAAAAATAAGTCACGAGAAGGAGAGCGAAGGAACACCGACCATCCCTCCCCGCGCTTCTCTTCAAATAATCTGCCCATCATCTAACACCACCATCAGCACAATGCACTCCCATCATCAGCAACAGCAGCAGCAGGACGAGGGCAACGCGCTCGACGACGCTATTCTCATGGCGACCGACGACGCCTACTCCGCGGGCCAGGCAACCGCCGACGTGTCCGACCCCGTTGTGGACCGCTGGACAGACGAGACCCCGCATGAGGGTGCGCGGCGCATGTTCCGTGCCTGCCCCTGGACACGCAGCATTCCCATCGTCGGTGACACCGTCGCCGCCTTCGGCCCTAAGTTCACCTCCTCCATCGGCGCGTTCTACTTCATGAACAACGGCCTCGCCGAGAACATCATCTCCGCCTCGAAGCAGCCCATGATGATGAAGCGCTACAGGATCGACGCCCTCCGCTACCAGCGGCTCGCCGGTGTCGTGACGATGGGCTCCTCCATCAAGGTCCTCATGGCAACCGTGTCGGACACCTTCGCCATTTTCGGCTACCGCAAGCGGTGGTACCAGCTCGGGTCGTGTGTGATCGGCTTCTGCTTCTGCCTCGGCTACGCGCTGCTGCCCGCCAAGCCCGCCTCGGCCGACACGGCCGCCGCCTTCATCTTCCTCTGCACCTTCTGCCGCATGAACTCGGATATCCTGACGCAGGGCTACTACAGCCGGCTCATCCGCCGCACCCCCAAGGCTGGCCCGCAGCTCGTCACGTGGATTTACTGGATGATTCTGCTCGCCACCCTCGTGGCCGCCGTTCTCATGGGTCCGCTGGCGGACCAGAACAAGACGGTGAACGGCATCTTCGTCTCTGCCGTCATGCACCTCCTGCCGGGCATCATCTTCCTCTGCAACGGTTACAGCGAGAAGACGAACCAGGTCGAGCGGGTCGAGGACGCGCGGCGGCTGCGTGAGGACCTGCAGCGTGCCCGTCGCCTTGCCGCTGGCCGCCCTGACCCGGTGGCCACGCCGTCCGAGCTGAGCGGCGAGGACGTGCAGATGGGCATTCCGCAGAAAGGCTCCGACCACCTCATCAGCGACGGTCTTGTCGACGCGGCGGGCAGCGCTGCCGCTGGCGGGGCGGACGCGCACGACGCGCTGACCGCTAAGGCGCACGTGGCGCCGGAGACGGCGAGTGGGTCGCCCGACGCGAACGCCGTCGACACGCTGCACTGCGACGCCCACGAGGCGGCGGAGTGGGACGACGAGGAGTACGTTAACCGCGACCTCCGCTCCTACTGCGGCGGCAACCTCCAAATCAATCGCGAGATGGTGCTGCGCAACTGGAAGATTGTGTGCTACAGCGCGCTCATGATTTGCTGCGTGGTGACGATGGCCTGCATGACGATTCTCGGCTCCACCTGGGATCTCCTGTACGCGAGCATTGCTGTGTCGGTGGCCTGCATTGTTGGTGCCTTCGTGTGCCTGCCCCGCGTGATCGCCAAGACCGAGGTGGCCGTCTTTCTCGACTTTGTGCTTTACATCCAGCTGCCCGGTGCGCTGGACAGCTTCTACGTGGCAGATGAGGCCTGCCTGCCCGGTGGCCCGCACTTCAACTACAGCTTTTACACAACGGTTGGTGCGGTTATTCAGAACGTTGCCGGTCTGGTCGGCGTGACGCTCTTCGCCTACGTCTTCTCGAAGCACAGCTTCCAGATGGTGATGGTGACCACCGTCATTATGCGCATGGTCGCCTCCATCTTCGACCTCGTCGTCGTGGAGCGCTGGAATCTGGCCATCGGCATCCCCGATCACGCGATGTACATCTGCGGCGACTCGATCATCCTGCAGGTATGCCATCAGCTGAACTACATGCCCCTCGTGCTGGTGCTGTCGCGTGTGGTGCCGCCGGGCTCGGAGGCGATGGTGTACGCGCTGATGTCGAGCATCGGCAACCTTGGCATGACCATGTCCAACACGATCGGCTCGCTGCTGATGGAACTGGCCTGGCCGGTGGACACGAACTCGACGCCGTGTGACTTCAGCAAAGTGCCGTGGCTCATCATCACCGGTCACCTGCTCACCCCGATCCTGATTATTCCGGTCTCCTACCTGTTTCTCCCACGTGCGCGCATGTGCGACGACATCGATATGAACGGCAAGGTGATCAAGAAGTACCTTTCAAAGGAGGAGGAGCAGCAGAAGAAGGAGCAGGGGGCGGGGCTGCGCACGACGGCGTCGGAGCCGCTGCACGAGTCCTCCAGCGACTGATGACGAAGACAAGGATAAAGCAGCATTAGGCACAAAAGAAAATCAAAAAGATGAGTGTATAGCAGCCGGCACGCCAGCACGCAGTAAAAAGGCGGGGGTAACACGATGGGCAGCTTTCCTTCAAATTTCTTGTTGTGGCAGCGGAACTTCTCTGCGTCTCTGAACGCGAAGGGGAAGTCAACGGTGCCGCTCGGGAAGAATGGATTGCCGCCCCTTGTTTTTTTTCCTCTGTTTTTTCTGCTGCTGCCTCGCTGCTGTACCCGTTACGCAGCACCTTGGCCACATCCACCTTAACATTCCATTTTTTTTTTGTTAGGTAGGGCAGCCTTCTCCAACATCCACAAACGTGTGCACGTGTCCCCTCCAACATTTACTCCGGAGGTGCATATGCATTTGTTATTTTTTTTTGCTTCTTTTTAAGTAACTAAAACTATTGTCTCCGTCTTTGCTCTTGTGCTTAATGGTGCGTCTTGCGCTTCTTTCCCCTCTCCTTCTCTCCTCAGTCGAAATGTCCTTGCGCAGTGAGGCGTGAGTCGTATTGGCACGAGGGAAGAGCGAGAGGGAAAGGCCGAGCCGGTGCCT
Source organism: Crithidia sp. LVH-60A (assembly GCA_030078075.1). Classification (NCBI taxonomy): domain Eukaryota; phylum Euglenozoa; class Kinetoplastea; order Trypanosomatida; family Trypanosomatidae; genus Crithidia; species Crithidia sp. LVH-60A. Next base: position 129,275 of record CP119647.1, read on the forward strand.
CGCACTCCATATATATCATTTGTTCAAAATCTGTCTTTTTCTTTCTCTCACAGTGTAGCTTCTTCAAGGACTCACGCACATAAGCCTTTTTTTTTTCTCACTTCATCTCTCCCCTCCCTCCCATTACTCTATCTTTTCTCTCCTCTCGAACTAACGTTACTCCGAATTAGTATTCTATATATCTATTTTAGTTTTATCAAATTCTGCCGGCCTCTTTCTGCCTCTTGCCTTTATTTCTTTTAATTTTCGCTTTTTTGCGATTCCCTCCTGCTGCACAATGTCACGCGAAACAGTAAGACGAAATCCGAAAGAAAAAATGAGAAATGCGCAAAAGCCGAGGAGGTGTTCCTTCTCTCCAGCGCCACCTCTCTCTCACACACACACACGCAAATTTTTTTTTTTTTCTAGTCTGACCTTTCTCTCTTTTGATTTAAAAAAGGGAAGAAATCAAGACTAGCGTCTGTGTCATGTTGTCGGCGCCGCGATGAGAGGGTGAGCGTATTTCGAGGGTCTGCCACGGAGAATGTCTTTTTTTTTTTTTTTTTTGCGAGAGAAGGAAAAAGGGAGGCAGGTGCCTGTCGCGTACTCCGATGCGCTGTGGGGTGTCTCTGTTCTCTCCCTTTCTTGCCTTCACTCTCAGGGCACATCCATCACGAGCTCTTCCCCTTCTTCTCTTTAAGTGCGTGTTGAGAGCTGCCGCACACACGCACATACACATACAGAGGAAGACAGACGTCTACTGTCTCTTTAAACCACCTAAAAGCTCTTTTTTTTTGCCTCTTTCACTAAATGATTTCTGTAATTCACCCTCCTCCTCGTTACTTTTCTTTATTATTATTTTTTTCTCTTTACACACACACAGCTATACATATTTGTTTCCCTCTTTCTTTCATGTCTTTCTTTCTTCGACTACGGCCGCTGTTGATACAAATTTGTTTATTTTATATTTATTTCTTTTCTCTCTCTTTTAGGCATTTTCTTCTACCTTCGTTATGTTGTACGTCATGTCGGCTTTTATAATTTTTTACCCAACAGTCATCGATGGTACATGCGCATTTGATGCTTCCAGATCGACGCGCCGATGCATTCGGCACACATCCGTGTAGGTCTCCAACGAAGCTTCTTGCGAACATTCTCGCAGCAAATCAAAAAAAAAAAACACTGAAAAACACAACTTGAAAGGCCGCAACTGCCTTTTCCCCTCTGCCCGCTTCTACCTCACTCTCCCGCTTTTCCCCTTCGCCTCCGCCTTCTCTTCTCCCATCGCTGTCTGCTCTCACCATCGCCATCTTCCCTCCCCCAATACACTAACACTCTAGAAAAATAACGTTAATTTACCTTCTTTCTTCTTCCCCCTTTGTTCACTGCCACCAAACATCAGCCGAACAAACCCTGTTTTTTTTTTTAATTCTCTCTCTCTCTTCAAGAACAACCAGTACAACTCAAACAAGCACGCATCATGTGGGACCCATCCGACGAGCGACGTGCTGCCGGTCAGCCGGTGTCCCGCGAGGACGCACCGGTGGACACGGCGGAGGACTGTACGGTGGAGAAGTCGATTCCGGAGGCTGTGGAGGCAGGCGAGGCTGTCGCGGGACCAGTGATCCACCCCGGGGCAACCGCCTTCTTCGGTGTCGTGCCGTGGGTGCGCAAGTTTCCGGTGCTCGGCCTCGCCATTGAAGCCTTCGGCCCCGTCTTCATGTTCTCGCTGGGTGGCTGCTACTTTCTGATGAAGGGCGTGACGGAGAACATCGTCACCTTCTCGCGGCAGCCGATGATGATTAAGCGCTACGGCATCGACGCCATCCGCTACCAGCGCCTCGCTGGCATTGCCAAGATGGGCACGTCCATCAAAGCCTTCATCGCCGTCATCACCGACATCTTCGCGCTCTTCGGCTACACGAAGCGGTGGTACATGGTTGGCTGCTGCGTGATCGGCTTCGCCTTCACCCTTGGCTACGCCCTGCTGCCCGCCAAGCAGAGCTCGGCCGACATCGCGTCTGGCTTCATGTTCCTCTCGGTCTTCGCGCGCGCCAACGTGGACCTGCTGTCGGAGGGCCACTACAGCCGCCTGATTCGCCGCAACTCGACCGCCGGCCCGGCCATGGTGAGCTGGGTGTGGTGGATGATCATGGTCGGCTCCATCATCGCGTCCGTCATCCAGGGCCCGCTGTCCGACAACAACCAGATGCAGGTCGGCCTCTACATCGCGGCAGCCCTGCACGCCATCCCGTGCATCATCTTCGCGATGAACTGGTACGGCGAGAAGACGAACCAGGTTGAGCGGCACGAGGACGCCGTGCGGATGCACGAGGAGATGCGCGTTGCCCGCCGCGCGCACCGTGCCAAGGTGCGCCGCGACGCCGCGGACGGCGAGGGCAACGCGGTGCCTGGCTCCGGTGCGAAGGAGGCAACGGAGTACAGCCCCGAGGATGGCAAGATTCGCATGGAGCCGCTGGAGGGCGAGAACGACGACGACCTGGTGGGCTTCTCCAACGCCGTGGCCATCCCGGCCGACGACGACGACGTGAACCGCCAATTTGACGACGACGAAGACGACGACGGTGACTTCCAGGAGCCTGCGATTCGCAGCTTCTGCAACGGTGCCATCGAGGTGAACACGGAGGTCTTCTTCCGCAACTGGAAGATCGTGGTGTACAGCGCGATCATGACGGCGAGTGTCATCACGATGGCGTGCGTCACGATCCTCGGCACGATCTGGCACCTGCTGTACGCCTGCGTCGCGGTCTCCGTCGTGTGCTGCGTGTGCGCCTTCCTGACGCTGCCCCGCGTGATTGCCAAGGCGAACGTCTTCACCTACTTCGACTTTGTGCTGTACATCTCGCTGCCCGGCGTGCTGGACACCTTTTACGTTGCAAATGAGGCATGTGTGCCCGGTGGCCCGCACTTCTCCTACACCTTCTACAACACGATCAGCGCCGTTATCACGAACATCGCCGGCATTGTTGGTGTGGCGGTCTTCTCGTACATGTTCGCCAAGATCCGCTACCAGTGGGTGATGTGCATCACCGTCATCCTGCGCGTCGTCGCCTCCATCTTTGATCTCATCATGGTGGAGCGCTGGAACATCGCGATCGGCATCCCCGATCACGCCATGTACATCTTCGGCGACGCCATCGTCTACGAGCTCTGCTACATCGTCGGCTACATGCCAATTGTGCTGTTGCTGTCGCGTGTGTGCCCGCGCGGGTCGGAGAGCATGGTGTACGCGCTGATGGCTGGCTTCGGCAACCTTGGTGCGTCGATGTCCGGCACGATCGGCTCGCTGCTCGTTGAGCTGGTGTGGCCGATTAACACGAAGGTCCGCCCGTGCGACTACTCGAACGCGCGCTGGCTGATCATCACCGGTCACCTTGCGGCCCCGCTGCTCATCATCCCGCTTGGCTTCTTGTTGCTGCCGTCCGCGCGCCTCTGCGAGGACATCGACATCAACGGCCACGCCGTGAAGCAGCAGGTGAAGGAGGAGGCGAAGGCCGCAGAGGCGGCGGACAAGAAGCGCACGTCGCCGACCGGCAAGAAGGTGGACAAGATGGAGCCCTTCGAAAGCTCCGAGACGGACTAGACTACAAAAATGGAGTGCGCAAGAGTGCGAGAGTGAGTGAGTGTTGCAACGCGATGCGGCCCGTTGCCCGTTGTGGAGAAGGTCTTTGATTGCTCTGCTGCAATGCGGTGAGTTGTGCGGGCCCACTGAGCAAAACGTCTCTCTCTCTCTTACTCTTCCTCATCTCTTTTTTTTTACCTGGTTTTTCTTCTGCTCGCAGTCGTCTTATTCTATTCTTTTTTCTTTCGTTTTCGCTTCTCTTCTTCTCCGCTCTCTGAGCAGCGCTCCCCATCGATCTCTTTCTCTCTATCTATCGACTGTGTTTCTTCAGTTACGGCCTTGGCCTTTTCGACTGTTTCTTGTCTCTGTCTCTCACTCTGCATAGGTCGTACATCCAGAGGGAAAAAAAAAAATTCTTTTTCTTCATCTTTTTTTTTTCTTTGGTGTTGCGAGTGCGCAGGTCACCACGTTGTGTCACCCACACGCGTGTGTGTGTGTGTCGGTTCCGTGTCTCCCCCATTCAGGGCACCGCCACCACTCCCCCCCCCATCCTCTCTTCCCGAGTTTCTCAGTTCACCCGTGAGGCAACTAGGCAAACTCAGCGAAGAAAAAAAGAGAAAAAAAAAAAGACAACAGTACCCAAAGGTGCGCTAACCATTTTTTCTTTTATCTTTTCTGATTGAAGAGTGCTTCTGTTTCGGCGAGGTGAAAAAGCCGCTAATACAAACAGGAAGAGTAAAAAGCTGAAAAAAAAATATCGCGAAGAGTATTGAGAAGTCAAGTAGGAGAGGAAACAGAAGAAAGAAAAAAAACTAAGCACATACACATACGCATACACACACACACACAAGAACGCACAAGTCATACCGGGCTGCATGCACAGCGAGAAGATGTGTGCTACCAGAAGGTGGGGTGGGAGAGAAAAAAGTGGAGTGTACCGACGCTCACATCTCGTCACGTGCATTCCCTCCTCGTACTCTCCTACCTATCATTTTTTTTTCTTGGTATCAGGTGTTATGAGTGAAGTAGTTGCGTGTTTTTTTTTTTCGTTTTTTTCTGTCTTTCTCTCCCCTTTTCCTTTCTCTCTTTTTCAGTATATATTTTTCTCCAATTTTCTCTTTCTCTTCGGCTGTCTTCCCTCCGAGTCTTCCCTCTTCGCCTCTCGAACTCCTTTTGTTTTATTCATTTTACAAATTTCAGTGTCTTCTTTTGTGACCCGTGGCTGATAGAGATATTGCGAAAAATAAAATAAAAAAAATAACGGAGAAGAAAAAACCGGAGCGGCGATTCTGAAAAGGTCAGTGAGTGGACCATATTCTTTCTTCTATCGTTCAATTGATGCTCTTTTGAGTTTTGTTCTTCTCTATTTATTATTATTATTTTTTATATTTTCTCTCTCTCTTTCTTCTTCTCACTCTTCAATTCTTATCGGTTGCAGGTGCGAAGCCACACTGTCAATGACGACTCCGAGTTTTAAGCTCCCTCCCTCCCCCCGTTGTCCCCTTTTTTTTCTTTTTTTGCTTTCTTGTTTTCTCTTTTTTATGGTCAAATACTTCGTGATGGTCGTCCCTCCTCTTCCGTCATTCTCTTCTTTTTCTTTCTTTCTCTCTGAAAGCCGAACTCTCTTTTTTATGTCATTACTTTTTCTCTTGTCTCTCTTGATTTTTTTTTTCTATTGCTCCTCCACTTTGTCTTCGGACACCACTCTCTCTTTCTCGAGCCTTTCTTCTGTTTTTTTTTCCCCCCGTCGTTGTTGTTTGTCGCCCCTGTTGTACACCGCCCTAACGACAGCACTTCGTTCTTTTTCTCCAGGTTTTTTTTTCTGCGCACTGATTTCTCTCCTCTGTCTTTTTTTTTTCTTTTCTCATCTTTCGTTGTCGTTGTAGTTTATGCGTTTCGGTGTATACGGGCGTGTGTGCTTTACTTATTTTTTTTTTGGTTTCGGTACAATCCCAAAGTGATGCAAGGGGGAGAAAAAAAGGTACACACACACCGACACCCGTTACGGTACATATTTGACACGATAACTATATTTATATATTACGATATATATATACTTGTTTCATTCTAGCGGCTGAGTCGCCTCAGCCCCTATTTCCTTCTTTCTTTCTTCTGATGAAGGACGCAACCACTTTTCTCTCTCTTTAATTCTGTTGTTGCCTCGTCTCTTCTTCTTCTTTTGTTACTTTCTAAGCGAACCTCAGCGTCTCACTCTGTTGTATACGCCACCGCCCCTAACTGAACCTGCATTCGCCTCTGTCTTTTTTCTCATTAAGCGTTGTTATCCAACTCTTAATTGTTTTTTTCCGCGTCGACCATCGCAAGAACGTAAAAAAAAAAAAAGCGGCGAGTACAAACGCAGATACTACCGGTAAATGTAGTCTGGGTGGTCAGTACACCGCGACGCAAAAACGCGTTTTTTTCCCTTGTCGAGCGGCACACACGTGCTTGCCTCATTCCTGACGGTGTCCGCGACGAATCTGAGCTACCACGGCTGTTAACTGCGAAACCGAGAGAAAAGGGAAAGTATTTATTTCAGCTGACGGCTAGTTGAGATGCTGAACATGCGAAGAATAACATCGTTCGTGAGAAGCCGTGAAGGAGAAAAAATACGACCGTGTCGGCACCGTACCGTGCCCAGCCGTCCTTTTTTTCCTCTTAAGTAATGCATGAGCACTTTTAAAAGAAAAGTATCAGGTGGCCCGAAGCAGCTTTTCCTTCAAAAGCCCCTCAAATACGTGCTAAAAAAAAAAATCTCGGTGCGGCCACACATACGTACACTCCCTAAATCTGCTCCTCTCCCCTCCCGTTTCTCTCTGCCTCGAATTCTTTTCCATACCCGACCACTCCTGTCCCAAATGTGTTGCGTACATAGATCGCTTTTCACCCTTAAACGCTCTCTTTCCGCAACCTTTCGCTCGACTCTTCTTATCTTCGTAATATTCTTTTTCTTTCTTTCATACTCTTTCTTTTTTTTTCTGTTCTTCGGCTTCATTTTCTTTATTACCACTATTCTCTCTTCTTCCCTTTTATTTTTTTTTTCCGTGCACACAACAGTACCTCGCCACAGCCACCAAGACCAGTTCCCCCCACTTACACACCAACAGCCACACAAAATGGCGAACACGGAGCCCACTCACCACAGCCGCGAGGAGCAGCTAGAGGCCGGCCGCGAGGCTCCGGCGAACAACGATGGCACAATGCACACCAATGCGGAGCCGAAGGATTTGGGTGTGCCCTACGTCCACCCCGAAGCTGCGCGTCTCTTTGCCATCTGTCCGTGGATGCGCTACATCCCCATCTTTGGTGAAGCTGTTGAAGGCTTTGGCTGGCAGGTGGTGTTGTCCCTTGGTGGCAGCTACTTCTTCTGCAAGGGCATCGCCGACCAGATTCTCAGCGGTCAGACCTTCGCCATGATGGTGACACGCTACGGCATCGACATCCCCCGCTACCAGCGCCTGTCTCCGATTTCTACGATGGGCTGGTCCATCAAGGCCTTCACGGCCATGCTGTGCGACGGCTTTGCCTTCCTCGGCTACACCAAGCGCTGGTACATGTTCGCATCTTGTGTTGCCGGCGCCGTCTTTGCCCTCGTGTACGGCCTGCTGCCCGCCAAGCAGAGCTCTGCGGACACAGCGTGCGCCTTCATCTTCCTGTCCAGCTGGGGCAAAGCCAACGTGGACATTCTGTCCGAGGGCCACTACAGCCGTCTCATGCGCGCCAACCCGAAGGCCGGTCCGGCGCTGATCAGCTGGATCTGGGTATGGATCATGGTGGGTGCCATCATCGCCACCGTGATGAACGGCCCCCTGGCCGACCTCGGCAAGCCGCAGATCAGCATCTTCATCTCCGCCGCCCTGCAGTTCATCACGTGCTTCTTCTACCTCTTCAACATGTACGGCGAGAAGAAGAACCGCGTGCAGCGCTCCGAGGACGCGCTGTACATGCTGGAGGAGACCCGCAAGGAGCGCGAGCGTCTTGGCCTCTCCACGGACGCGGACGCGTTGCAGAAGGACGTTGATGCGAACGCGAACGCGGAGAAGGCAAACCCCGAGCACTCCAGTGCTGACGACGCGCAAGCCGCCGTGCAGGATGCGCTTGGCGACGAGCTCGTGCAGCAGGACAACGACGACGATGAGGACGGCGAGGCAGAGGCGGAGCCCGAGGTTTACTACGGTGAGCCGCCTGTTCCCTGCCTGTTTGGCATCTTCGAGATGAACAAGGAGGTCATCTCCGACAACTGGCGCATCTTTGCCTACTCGATCGTCATGACGTGCGCCGTTGTTGCGATGCTGTGCGCCAACATCCTGTGCGACACGCTCGGCCTCCTCATTGTGTGCGTCATCGTCTCCACGATTTGCTGCTCGGGCTCCTTCTGGGCTCTGCCGCTCGTAATTGCACGGACAAACGTGTTTGCCTACCTGAACTCGGTCGTGTTCATCAGCGCTGGCAGCCCCATCCAGGGCTTTTACCTCAACACGGGCAAGTGCCCTGGTGATTTCCCGAACTTCAACTTCACCTTCTACAACACGGTGGCGGGCATCATTGGCAACATCGCCGGTCTGATCGGTGTGAGCGCCTTCAACTACATCTTCTCGAAAGCTAACTACCAGCTCACATACGTTGTGACCACGTGCATGCAGGTGATGGCGGCTGTCTTCGACATCATCATCATCAAGCGGTGGAACGAGTACATCGGCATCCCAGACCACGCCATGTACATCTGGGGTGATGCCGTTGTGCAGCAGGTGGTGTACATGCTCGGCTTCATGCCGCTTGTCATCCTCATGTCGCGTCTGTGCCCGCGTGGCTCGGAGAGTGTGGTGTACGCGCTGATGGCCGGCTTCTCCAACCTCGGCCAGACCACTGCTTCTTCGATTGCCGCCATCATCATGGAGTACGGCTGGCCCGTCTTCGCCGACAACGCCCCGTGCGACTATACCAACCTGCCCTGGCTCATTTTCACGTGCAGTGTGATGACGCCGCTGCTGGTCATCCCGCTGAGCTTCCTCCTGCCCATCGCGCGCATCATCGACGATATCGACGTGGACGGCCACGTGGTGCGCAAGCAGGTTGACGAGAAGGTGGTGGAGGAGGTGCTGACGGAGCACGACGACTCCGAGCAGGAGCCGATTGCGCCACAGAACGCGACGGACAGCAAGCACGCGTAATTATTATTATTTTCGTGCTTCTTTTTTTTTTTCTTTTGTTGTTTGCGTCGACCGGTATTTTTTTTTTATCCGGAGCGCAGGCACACGCGCACACACCGCCCCCGCCTGCGTTGTTGCCCGTCTCTGCCCGTGTTCGTTGGGAAAGGATTGAGAAACTTTGGCGCGGAGTACAGCGTATGTGAGGGATAATTCGCGGTACTGAGAGGATATGATAAACGGGTAGTCGTACTGCTTTCGATCACCATTCCTAGTGTTTCTTTTATTATTTTGTTTTTTGTTCTAATTCCAAATTGTTCTTTCGTCAAGAAGACACGAGTGTAGATCTCCGTCTTTCTCTCTCTCCCTCTTCCATTCTGCTTCACCTCCCTCCCTCGTCAAGTTAGCGTCGGCACCACGCGGGATTAAGAGCGGGCTTCTGTTCAGCAGTGCGTGTGTGTGTGTGTGTGCGTGTGCACCTGACCGCCTCAACAGCGAAAAGATTATATATTTCCGTCTCTACGAAGCAAAAAAAAAGAACAAAAAATGTTGATTTACCCTTTTCTTTTGTATTTTTTTTTTGTTCTTTATTACTTTTATTCATAAAGATTCATATTTTTTTTTCTCTACGTTCTCCTGTAAGCAGCGCCACCCGTAACGATAGTGGTACGCTCACGCATACCTCTTGGGTGGCACCCCTTTTTGATTTTCTCCTTTAATCTCTCTCTGTCTCTCGTGTTAAAAGTGACTCCTCTATCCTTTTCCCTCTGCAACAAACACACACACACGCACACGCTCTCTCTTTCTCTCTCTCTCTCTCTCTTTTACGAGCATCACTGCAACGGCAACCGCGGCAGTGCAAGAGTGTTGAATGTGTGCTTCTTGCGGATGTAGCACTCAAGAGGGGTGAGTGGGGCAAACTATTCGCATTTAAAAAGCGTTTTTCACAACGAACAAGCGTGCTGTGGAAAGACTTTATGTTAAACAAAAGCCCCTTTTATATATGTGTGTGTGTGTGTGTGTGTATGTGTGTGAAGCGATAAACTCAGCGGACGCCATCTTTGTTCTGTTGTGTTCTTTTCGTTTTTTATTTGACTTTTTTGTTCTTTTCTCTCTTCTTTACTCTTTTACACGCACTAACTTTTCAAAAAAAAAAACTTGAGAGCAATGAACATCGTCTTCACGCTTCTCTTCTTTTCATGTCTTTCTATGCTTGTGCTTCGGATTCCCTTTGCGAGGGCCCAATTTTACTATTTTTTTATTTCTCGCCTAAAGTACAGCCGTTGTCCTCTTTTCCCCGCGGCTTCCTCTGTTCTCCTGATCCTTTTTTTTTTCCCTTTTCTATGTTTCATGGGTTTTTTTTTCTCGCAGACGAAGGCTCAAAGCCAATTTTTTTTGCTCATTTGCTACTGTTCTATTGCACAGCCCCTTAGTATTGATCGTGGACTTCTTTTTGTCTCTTTAGTTCCTTACGCGACGAAAATTGAGGCTTCATCTACCTATTTATATATATAATAGTGTGTGTCCTAAGACCTCTCCTGTACTTCGTTTTTCTACTTTTTTTTTTTGTTTTCGCACTCCTCACCGCCGCTGTGCTGGAGCGCATTCTAATCCGTGTTGTACCAAACCCATTTACTTCTTCTCTTACTATTATGACTGATATTTTTTTTTGGATGTTTTCCTTTTTTTTCTTCACTTTTAAAATAGAAGCCAACCATACGTGTTGTTCTCTTTTTGTTTGGTTTCTTGCCTTTCTTTTTTATTTATTTTTATTGTTGTTGTCCTATCCCTCTTACCACATTCTCGCTTCCTTTTTTTCCCCCTCTATTTCAACTCGTTTTTTTTTTTCTAAAGCCTCCTTGACTGGACTAGTTTCTTCGTTTTTCTTCTTGATGCTTCGCTGTCGACGCGTTTGCACTATTACTTGGATAATATATACATATATATGCATTCCCACCTGTCTTTCCTTCTTTTCTCACTTGTGACATTGTCACGTCGGTCACTACCTTCATTGTTATATACGTCGCTCGACTTGTGATTTTTTATTCTCCTATAGCTGCTTTCTTTCTTTTCCCCATTTTTATTTTTTGTTGTTGTTGAAGTTTCTTTTTAATGGACTCCATCTCTTCGTGCATTTTCTCTGTGACCCTGACGACTTCAGTTCGTTGTCTCACGAACACTGGGGAGTAGCAGCGGCTCGCCGCGCACGCTACGTTCCACACCACCACCTCTTTTTTTTTTCTTTTTTTTTCTCTCTCTCTCTTTTTCTGTGGGGCACAGTATACTGTTGGTAAAGGCGAGGGAAAAAAGGAGGGCGGGTGATGACACAATATACTCAACACCCCCCTTCCTCGGCTCCCTCCCTCCCCCATCGCGACCGATCAGCGCCGTGCGGTGCGGCAGCGATGGTGGCGGTCACATCTGCGCTTCGCTGCCGCACTGCCCGCCTGCAGGTACACCTCCCTCCACAGACACATACAGGCACACAAAAACACACTTACACACAGACAAATGCGGAACATGCAGTAGGACCTTGTTGGAGGCGGTGGCACCGGTCAAGGCGCGTGCGCGGTCCCCTGGAATACAAGCAACAACCCCAAGAATAAGCATGCATGCCTGTGTTGTGTTTATTAAACTTCTGTCAATTTTAAAGCAGCAGACAACGCCGTATAGGGGCGGCGAATTAAGCAAAGGTGAAATAATACAGCCACCACCGGTGTGCGTGCGAACATGGTACCTGCTTTTCCCTTTTCTCTCCCTTTCTTTCGTTTTCCTTTTCTCGTGTTTCACGCGTGCACGTCGAGCCTGCATCCTGGCAGTGCGACTGGAATCTCTTCCACAGGCTCCCCCTCTGCCCTCTTGCATGCGCGTGCCTTTTTTTTCGTCTTTTTTCCCCCGTAGCGCGTGTCATTTTGGGAGACGGGTGCGGCCGCCTCGGTGGCGGTGTGTGCGGTGTTGTTGCCGACCCCGTGAGCGCGTCCCCCTTGTTGTACAGTGGACGATGGGGAAGGCGCACCAGCACCAGCACACACACGCACAAACACACCCGTGTTCCTCGTCTTCCTCCTCCTGGATTCTGCCCTTTTCTCTTCTTTTCTGTTTTCCTGGTGCACCAGCGGTGTGCGCGGCGGGGATGAGTGCTGGTCGGGCAGCTGCATGCCCAAACACACGCACCGGTGCGCACGAGAAGCGAGGAGCCACCTCTCACACGCGCACCGCCACGTGTGTCGCTGTGCGGCCACGGCACGCTGGCACGCCCGCACCCCCTTCCTCCGGAGCAGCCCCCGGACCCCGCAAGCAACGACGCGGCCCGACCGCCCAGCGCCTCTCACGTGGACCTTCTCACCTCCCCTCCCTCTCTCTTGGTGGGGTGCTTTGCGCCACACGACGGAGCGGGGAAGAGGGGTGCGGGGATGGGGATGGGGGAGCGAGAGAAGCCGCGGCGGCAGCGAGGCGCTCCTCTGCGGGTCTGTGCTGCTGGTCGCGGCACGGCCTCTCGTGCTTCTTTTCCTCTCTTCGCTTTTTGTTTTGTTTTGTTTTGTTTTGTTTTGTTTCTTCTTCGCACTTTCCACTACTGGACTATAACTGGCCGCCAGTGCACACCGTCCTCAGTGGCAGGCACTGGCGGCTTCGCCGGCAAACAGACCAACGCACTTCTCCCGTGCTTTTTATTACTATCCTTATTATTTTCGGTGAGCGCAACGCCCCCGCGTCTCGCAACGGAGCCACAGGGAGACGTCCGGGGCAACGCTCCCCCACCCACCCCCCGCGCACGCTGCACACGTGTGCCTCGCGCGGCTCGCTGCGGGTCTGCGCTCCGCCAAGGGTACGTGGTGGCGCTGCAGATGCTGTGCCCGCCGACCCAGCTTGAGGCGCCTCTGCCGGTGTTGCTGCTCCCGCGTCTGCCTCGTGTTCCTCTCTCTCTCTCTCTCTCTCTCTCTCTCCCACGCTGAGCCTCTCCCCTCCCTCTCCGCCTTTCCTGTTGGTGCTGCCTCGCCGCCTTGCCCACACCACTCCACGCGCCACCGCCGCCACCACACCCGCAGACTCGCTTTCTCCTCCCACCCTTTAACTGCGCCTCCGCACCTCCTCGCTCGATAAACTCATCTCCGTGTGTTCCCCCTCTTGAAGCTCGTCGTCCTTCGTCTCTCTCTCCACGCCCCCTCTCCCTCGTTCTTCTCCCGCCTCCCCGAGCCGCTCTCCGCACGCACACCGACAGCCACACAAAAATGGCGAACACGGAGCCCACTCACCACAGCCGCGAGGAGCATGAGGATGCCGGCCGCGAGGCGCCGGCGAACAACGATGGCACAATGCACACCAATGCGGAGCCGAAGGATTTGGGTGTGCGCTACGTCCACCCCGAGGCGGCCAACCTCTTCGCCAAGTGCCCCTGGACGCGCAGCATCCCCATCTTTGGTGAAGCTGTTGAAGGCTTTGGCTGGCAGGTGGTGTTGTCCCTTGGTGGCAGCTACTTCCTCTGCAAGGGCATCGCCGACCAGATTCTCAGCGGCCAGACCTACGCCATGATGGTTGACCGCTACGGCATCGACATCCCCCGCTATCAGCGCCTGTCCCCGATTTCCTCCATGGGTTGGTCTATCAAGGCCTTCACGGCCATGCTGTGCGATGGCTTCGCCTTCCTCGGCTACACCAAGCGCTGGTACATGTTCGCATCCTGTGTCGGCGGCGCCGTCTTTGCCCTCGTGTACGGCCTGCTGCCCGCCAAGCAGAGCTCTGCGGAGACCGCGTGCGCCTTCATCTTCCTGTCCAGCTGGGGCAAGGCCAACGTGGACATCCTGTCCGAGGGCCACTACAGCCGTCTCATGCGCGGCAACCCGAAGGCCGGTCCGGCGCTGATCAGCTGGATCTGGATGTGGATCATGATGGGTGCCATCATCGCCACTGTGATGAACGGCCCGCTGGCCGACCTCGGCAAGCCGCAGATCAGCATCTTCATCTCCGCCGCCCTGCAGTTCATCACGTGCTTCTTCTACCTCTTCAACATGTACGGCGAGAAGAAGAACCGCGTGCAGCGCTCCGAGGACGCGCTGTACATGCTGGAGGAGACCCGCAAGGAGCGCGAGCGTCTCGGCCTCTCCACGGACGCGGACGCGTTGCAGAAGGACGGTGATGCGAACGCGAACGCGGAGAAGAAGGCAAACCCCGAGCACTCCAGTGCTGAGGATGCGCAAGCCGCCGTGCAGGATGCGCTTGGCGACGAGCTCGTGCAGCAGGACAACGACGACGATGAGGACGGCGAGGCAGAGGCGGAGCCCGAGGTGTACTACGGTGAGCCGCCTGTTTCCTGCCTGTTCGGCCTCTTCGAGATGAACAAGGAGGTCATCTCCAACAACTGGCGCATCTTTGCCTACTCGATCGTCATGACGCTGGCTGTCATTGCGATGCTGTGCGCCAACATCCTGCTCGACACGCTCGGCCTCCTCATCGTGTGCGTTGTCGTCTCCACGATCTGCTGCTCGGGCTCCTTCTGGGCTCTGCCGCTCATGATCGCACGAACAAACGTGTTTGCCTACCTGAGCTCGGTCGTGTTCATCAGCGCTGGCAGCCCGCTCAGGGGCTTCTACCTTAACTCGTACAACTGCCCTGGTAACCTGCCAAACTTCTCTTACACCTTCTACAACACGGTGGGTGGTGTGATTGGCAACATCGCCGGTTTGGCGGGTGTGAGCGCCTTCAACTATATCTTCTCGAAGATGAACTACCAGATGACGTTCGTTGCGACCACGAGCATGCAGGTGATGGCGGCTGTCTTCGACATCATCATCGTCAAGCGCTGGAATCAGCACATCGGCATCCCAGACCACGCCATGTACATCTGGGGTGATGCCGTTGTGCAGCAGGTGGTGGCCATGTTGGCCTTCATGCCGCTTGTCGTCCTCATGTCGCGTCTGTGCCCGCGCGGCTCGGAGAGTGTGGTGTACGCGCTGATGGCTGGCTTCTCCAACCTCGGCCAGACCACCGCGACGTCGCTCGGCGCCATCATCATGGAGTACGGCTGGCCCGTCTTCTCAAGCGCCGACCGCTGCGACTACAGCAACCTGCCCTGGGTGTTGTTCGTGTGCAGTGTGATGACGCCGCTGCTGGTCATCCCGCTGAGCTTCCTCCTGCCCATCGCCCGCATCATCGACGACGTCGACGTGGACGGCCACGTGGTGCGCAAGCAGGTTGACGAGAAGGTGGTGGAGGAGGTGCTGACGGAGCACGACTACTCGGAGCAGGAGTCGACTGCGCCACAGAACGCGACGGACAGCAAGCACGCGTAGCCGCCTTCTCCGTTGCTGCTCCTCACCGCAGACAGGCGTGCCATTGGGACACGCAACTTTGGCAAAAGACGCATTTGTACATACATATGTGTAGAGATGACCTCCGCGGACGCCAGCAACTTTTTTTAAATTTGTTTCACTTTTAAATTGTTTTGTTGCTCCTTTTTTCTCCTCCCCTCACTTTTAAGTGTATTGACTACAAAAAAAAACGGTAAAATATGAAACTTTTATTTGTGATTTGTCACCAATGCTTCATGTGACTCTCACTGCCTCCCTTCTTATGTTTCTCCCTTTTTTTCAAAGCTCTTTCTTCTGGTTTTATTTCTCCTTAGCTTTATAAAAAAAAAATAGTGTCTACTTTTTTTCGCAAACTTCCCTACTCGACGCACACCTCTGTTGTACATCCTCTCGTGCCTCAGCTCAGTTACAACTTTAATTGTTGTGGGATTTTTTTTTTCGTAGTGGCCTCTATTAGTTGTGTTTTTTTTTTGTTGTTGTTGTTTAGATAAATATAGTCTGAGTCCACGGCGCTTTACGATGGTGTGTTTTTGCTCGTTTCCCGCCCTGCCGCGAGGGAAGGTGGCAGGGTGGGAAACCCCAAGAGCCCCAGTGCTGGGAAATTGAGTTTCCCGCTGCTGTCAGTGCAAGAGAGAATGAAACACTGGAGAAGGAGCGAGCAGAACGGTTCCTTCGAGTGGTTGCAGCTGCGCACCATATTGCCATGGCACGTCTTGTCGAACACGCTGAGCAGCTCTGGAACAAGTTGTTCTTCCTCACCAGCATCCTTCCTTCTCCTCTTCTCGCAGAGCACTGTACCTCCACCAGAAAAAAACAAGATGGGAAAGGCACAGTTTTCATTGACTTCACTCTTATCTTTCTTTTTTATTCCCCCTCTTCTCATGCATCTGCTGAGAAATCTCTCTGCGAGAATCCAATGGTTTTTAACCTTGAAATGCGGCCGCCGTCCCTTTTCCGTGCGGCTTCCACTATTCCTTATCTTCTTTATTTTTCTTGATGATATTTCTTTTTCTTCGCAGACGAAAAAAGCTAAAAGCTGATTACTATTTTTTTTCTTTTGCAACTGTCGTATTGTACAGTCCCCAGTACTGAGCGTGATTTTATTTATTTATTTTTTCGACTCCTTTATTATTAATGAGATGAGGATAAAAAGCCATCCATTCCTTTTTTTCTTTTTTTTTTTGTTTTAGGCATACGTACTGAGCTCTCTCCTGTACTTGGCTTTTCTGGTTTTCCACTCCTCACCGCCGCTGTGCAGGAGTTCGTTTCAAGGTGTGTTGTACCAACCCCCTTTTCTTCTTCTTCTTCTTTTTTCGCTCTTTTCTTTACGTCTCTGTCGTAACACTTCTGTTTCTTCTCCGTTTTTCTCCCCTTCACGCTAACGCGCCTTGACTGGACTCGTTGTCCTCTCTCTCTTTCTCTTTACTAAGCGATTCGCCGTCGATGCGTGTGCACTGCTGCACACACACACGCCTTCGTCATCTCTCACTTCAGACAGCCTTCACGTCGCCCGTCTCTACACTCCTGCACGTCTAACGTTTCTCGTCCGATATGTTACGCGCTGGTCACGCTGTGTCCTTTTTTTTTTCTCTTTCTCTTTCTTTCTTTCGTTTTCCTTTTCTCGTGTTCCACGCGTGCACGTCGAGCCTGCACCCTGGCAGTGCGACTGGAATCTCTTCCACAGGCTCCCCCTCTGCCCTCTTGCATGCGCGTGCCTTTTTTTTCGTCTTTTCCCCCCGTAGCGCGTGTCATTTCGGGAGATGGGTGCGGCCGCCTCGGTGGCGGTGTGTGCGGTGTTGTTGCCGACCCCGTGAGCGCGTCCCCCTTGTTGTGCAGCGGACGATGGGGAAGGCGCACCAGCACCAGCACACACACGCACAAACACACCCGTGTTCCTCGTCTTCTTCCTCCTGGATTCTGCCCTTTTCTCTTCTTTTCTGTTTTCCTGGTGCACCAGCGGTGTGCGCGGCGGGGATGAGTGCTGGTCGGGCAGCTGCATGCCCAAACACACGCACCGGTGCGCACGAGAAGCGAGGAGCCACCTCTCACACGCGCACCGCCACGTGTGTCGCTGTGCGGCCACGGCACGCAGGCACGCCCGCACCCCCTTCCTCCGGAGCAGCCCCCAGACCCCGCAAGCAACGACGCGGCCCGACCGCCCAGCACCTCTCACGTGGACCTTCTCACCTCTCCTCCCTCTCTCTTGGTGGGGTGCTTTGCGCCACACGACGGAGCGGGGAAGAGGGGTGCGGGGATGGGGATGGGGGAGCGAGGGAAGCCGCGGCGGCAGCGAGGCGCTCCTCTGCGGGTCTGTGCTGCTGGTCGCGGCACGGCCTCTCGTGCTTCTTTTCTTCTCTTCGCTTTTTGTTTTGTTTTGTTTTGTTTCTTCTTCGCACTTTCCACTACTGGACTATAACTGGCCGCCAGTGCACACCGTCCTCAGTGGCAGGCACTGGCGGCCTCGCCGGCAAACAGACCAACGCACTTCTCCCGTGCTTTTCATTATTATTCTTATTATTAGTGGTGAGCGCAACGCCCCCGCGTCTCGCAACGGAGCCACAGGGAGACGTCCGGGGCAACGCTCCCCCACCCACCCCCCGCGCACGCTGCACACGTGTGCCTCGCGCGGCTCGCTGCGGGTCTGCGCTCCGCCAAGGGTACGTGGTGGCGCTGCAGATGCTCTGCCCGCCGACCCAGCTTGAGGCGCCTCTGCCGTTGTTGCTGCTCCCGCGTCTGCCTCGTGTTCCTCTCTCTCTCTCTCTCTCTCTCTCTCTCCCACGCTGAGCCTCTCCCCTCCCTCTCCGCCTTTCGTGTTGGTGCTGCCTTGCCGCCTTGCCCACACCACTCCACGCGCCACCGCCGCCACCACACCCGCAGACTCGCTTTCTCCTCCCACCCTTTAACTGCGCCTCCGCACCTTCTCGCTCGATAAACTCATCTCCGTGTGTTCCCCCTCTTGAAGCTCGTCGTCCTTCGTCTCTCTCTCTCCACGCCCCCTCTCCCTCGTTTTTCTCCCGCCTCCCCGAGCCGCTCTCCGCACGCACACCGACAGCCACACAAAAATGGCGAACACGGAGCCCACTCACCACAGCCGCGAGGAGGGGAAGGAGGCCGGCGCTCCTCCGGCTGGCAACACCGCCGAGGCGATGCAGCAGCCGAAGGATTTGGGTGTGCGCTACGTCCACCCCGAAGCTGCGCGCCTCTTTGCTAAGTGCCCGTGGACGCGCCGCATCCCCATCTTTGGTGAAGCCACAGAGGGCTTTGGCTGGCAGGTGGTGTTGTCCCTTGGTGGCAGCTACTTCCTCTGCAAGGGCATCGCCAGCCAAATTTTCGGCGGTCAGACCTACGCCATGATGGTTGACCGCTACGGCATCGACATCCCCCGCTTCCAGCGCCTGTCCCCGATTTCCTCCATGGGCTGGTCCATCAAGGCCTTCACGGCCATGTTGTGCGATGGCTTCGCCTTCCTCGGCTACACCAAGCGCTGGTACATGTTCGCATCCTGTGTTGGCGGCGCCGTCTTTGCCCTCGTGTACGGCCTGCTGCCTGCTAAGCAGAGCTCTGCGGACACAGCGTGCGCCTTCATCTTCCTGTCCAGCTGGGGCAAAGCCAACGTGGACATCCTGTCCGAGGGCCACTACAGTCGTCTCATGCGCGGCAACCCGAAGGCCGGCCCAGCGCTGGTGAGCTGGATCTGGATGTGGATCATGATGGGTGCCATCATCGCCACCGTGCTGAACGGCCCGCTGGCCGACCTCGGCAAGCCGCAGATCAGCATCTTCATCTCCGCCGCCTTGCAGTTTCTCACGTGCTTCTTCTACCTCTTCAACATGTACGGCGAGAAGAAGAACCGCGTGCTGCGCTCCGAGGACGCGCTGTACATGCTGGAGGAGACCCGCAAGGAGCGCGAGCGTCTCGGCCTTGAGCAAGGAGCCGCCGATGCGAACGCGAACGCGAACACGGAGAAGAAGGCAAACCCCGAGCACTCCAGTGCTGAGGATGCGCAAGCCGCCGTGCAGGATGCGCTTGGCGACGAGCTCGTGCAGCAGGACAACGACGACGACGGCGAGGCAGAGGCGGAGCCCGAGGTGTACTACGGTGAGCCGCCTGTTTCCTGCCTGTTCGGCCTCTTCGAGATGAACAAAGAGGTCATCTCCGACAACTGGCGCATCTTTGCCTACTCGATCGTCATGACCTGTGGTGTGCTCTCGATGACCTGCGCCAACATCCTGCTCGATACGCTCGGCCTCCTCATCGTGTGCGTTGTCGTCTCCACGATCTGCTGCTCGGGCTCCTTCTGGGCTCTGCCGCTCATGATCGCACGGACAAACGTGTTTGCCTACCTGAGCTCGGTCGTGTTCATCAGCGCTGGCAGCCCGCTCAGGGGCTTCTACCTCAACTCGTACAACTGCCCTGGTAACCTGCCAAACTTCTCTTACACCTTCCTTAACACGGTGGCGGGTGTGATTGGCAACATCGCCGGTATTATCGGTGTGAGCGCCTTCAACTACATCTTCTCGAAGATGAACTACCAGATGACGTTCGTTGCGACCACGAGCATGCAGGTGATGGCGGCTGTCTTCGACATCATCATCGTCAAGCGCTGGAATCAGCACATCGGCATCCCGGACCACGCCATGTACATCTGGGGTGATGCCGTTGTGCAGCAGGTGGTGGCCATGTTGGCCTTCATGCCGCTTGTCGTCCTCATGTCGCGTCTGTGCCCGCGCGGCTCGGAGAGTGTGGTGTACGCGCTGATGGCCGGCTTCGCCAACCTCGGCCAGACCACCGCGACGTCGCTCGGCGCCATCATCATGGAGTACGGCTGGCCCGTCTTCTCAAGCGCCGACCGCTGCGACTACAGCAATCTGCCCTGGGTGTTGTTCGTGTGCAGTGTGATGACGCCGCTGCTGGTCATCCCGCTGAGCTTCCTCCTGCCCATCGCCCGCATCATCGACGACGTCGACGTGGACGGCCACGTGGTGCGCAAGCAGGTTGACGAGAAGGTGGTGGAGGAGGTGCTGACGGAGCACGACTACTCGGAGCAGGAGCCGACTACGCCACAGAACGCGACGGACAGCAAGCACGCGTAGCCGCCTTCTCCGTTGCTGCTCCTCACCGCAGACAGGCGTGCCATTGGGACACGCAACTTCGGCAAAAGACGCATTTGTACATACATATGTGTAGAGATGACCTCCGCGGACGCCAGTAACTTTTTTTAAATTTGTTTCACTTTTAAATTGTTTTCGTTGCTCCTTTTTTCTCCTCCCCTCACTTTTAAGTGTGTTGACTATCAAAAAAAAAACGGTAAAATATGAACTTTTATTTGTGGTTTGTCACCAACGCTTCATGTGACTCTCACTGCCTCCCTTCTTATGTTTCTCCCTTTCTTCAAAGCTCTTTCTTCTGGTTTTAATTCTCCTTAGCTTTATAAAAAAAAAAAATACTGTCTACTTTTTTCGCAAACTTCCCTACTCAACGCACACCTCTGTTGTACATCCTCTCGTGCCTCAGCTCAGTTACAACCTCAATTGTTGTTGTTGTTTTTTTTTTTCCATAGTGGCCTATACGAATTTTTTTCTGCTGTTGTTGCTTTTTAAATAATAATGTCTGAGTCCATGGCGCTTTACGATGGTGTGTTTTTGCTCGTTTCCCGCCCTGCCGCGAGGGAAGGTGGCAGGGTGGGAAACCCCAAGAGCCCCAGTGCTGGGAAATTGAGTTTCCCGCTACTGTCAGTGCAAGAGAGAATGAAACACTGGAGAAGGAGCGAGCAGAACGGTTTCTTCGAGTGGTTGCAGCTGCGCACCATATTGCCATGGCACGTCTTGTCGAACACGCTGAGCAGCTCTGGAACAAGTTGTTCTTCCTCACCAGCATCCTTCCTTCTCCTCTTCTCGCAGAGCACTGTACCTCCACCAGAAAAAAACAAGATGGGAAAGGCACAGTTTTCATTGACTTCACTCTTATCTTTCTTTTTTATTCCCCCTCTTCTCATGCATCTGCTGAGAAATCTCTCTGCGAGAATCCAATGGTTTTTAACCTTGAAATGCGGCCGCCGTCCCTTTTCCGTGCGGCTTCCACTATTCCTTATCTTCTTTATTTTTCTTGATGATATTTCTTTTTCTTCGCAGACGAAAAAAGCTAAAAGCTGATTACTATTTTTTTTCTTTTGCAACTGTCGTATTGTACAGTCCCCAGTACTGAGCGTGATTTTATTTATTTATTTTTTCGACTCCTTTATTATTAATGAGATGAGGATAAAAAGCCATCCATTCCTTTTTTTCTTTTTTTTTTTTGTTTTAGGCATACGTACTGAGCTCTCTCCTGTACTTGGCTTTTCTGGTTTTCCACTCCTCACCGCCGCTGTGCAGGAGTTCGTTTCAAGGTGTGTTGTACCAACCCCCTTTTCTTCTTTTCTTTTTTTTCGCTCGTTCCTTTACGTCTCTGTCGTAACACTTCTGTTTCTTCTCCGTGTTTTCCCCTTCACTCTAACGCGCCTTGACTGGACACGTTGCCCCCTCTCTCCCTCTTTCTCTCTCTCTCTCTCTCTCTCTCTCTCTCTCTCTCTCTCTCTCTCTCTCTCTCTCTCTCTCTCTCTCTCTCTCTCTCTCTCTCTCTCAACTAAGCAATTCGCTGTCGATGCGTGTGCACTGCTGCACACACACACGCCTTCGTCATCTCTCACTTCAGACAGCCTTCACGTCGCCCGTCACTACAATCCTGCACGTCTAACGTTTCTCGTCCGATATGTTACGCGCTGGTCACGCTGTGTCCTTTTTTCCTCCTTTTCTCTTTCTTTCTTTCGTTTTCCTTTTCTCGTGTTTCACGCGTGCACGTCGAGCCTGCACCCTGGCAGTGCGACTGGAATCTCTTCCACAGGCTCCCCTCTGCCCTCTTGCATGCGCGTGCCTTTTTTTTCGTCTTTTTTCCCCCGTAGCGCGTGTCATTTTGGGAGACGGGTGCGGCCGCCCCGGTGGCGGTGTGTGCGGTGTTGTTGCCGACCCCGTGAGCGCGTCCCCCTTGTTGTGCAGCGGACGATGGGGAAGGCGCACCAGCACCAGCACACACACGCACAAACACACCCGTGTTCCTCGTCTTCTTCCTCCTGGATTCTGCCCTTTTCTCTTCTTTTCTGTTTTCCTGGTGCACCAGCGGTGTGCGCGGCGGGGATGAGTGCTGGTCGGGCAGCTGCATGCCCAAACACACGCACCGGTGCGCACGAGAAGCGAGGAGCCACCTCTCACACGCGCACCGCCACGTGTGTCGCTGTGCGGCCACGGCACGCTGGCACGCCCGCACCCCCTTCCTCCGGAGCAGCCCCCGGACCCCGCAAGCAACGACGCGGCCCGACCGCCCAGCGCCTCTCACGTGGACCTTCTCACCTCCCCTCCCTCTCTCTTGGTGGGGTGCTTTGCGCCACACGACGGAGCGGGGAAGAGGGGTGCGGGGATGGGGATGGGGAGCGAGGGAAGCCGCGGCGGCAGCGAGGCGCTCCTCTGCGGGTCTGTGCTGCTGGTCGCGGCACGGCCTCTCGTGCTTCTTTTCTTCTCTTCGCTTTTTGTTTTGTTTTGTTTCTTCTTCGCACTTTCCACTACTGGACTATAACTGGCCGCCAGTGCACACCGTCCTCAGTGGCAGGCACTGGCGGCTTCGCCGGCAAACAGACCAACGCACTTCTCCCGTGCTTTTCATTATTATTCTTATTATTAGTGGTGAGCGCAACGCCCCCGCGTCCCGCAACGGAGCCACAGGGAGACGTCCGGGGCAACGCTCCCCCACCCACCCCCCGCGCACGCTGCACACGTGTGCCTCACGCGGCTCGCTGCGGGTCCGCGCTCCGCCAAGGGTACGTGGTGGCGCTGCAGATGCTGTGCCCGCCGACCCAGCTTGAGGCGCCTCTGCCGTCGTTGCTGCTCCCGCGCCTGCCTCGTGTTCCTCTCTCTCTCTCTCTCTCTCTCTCTCTCTCTCTTTTCCCACGCTGAGCCTCTCCCCTCCCTCTCCGCCTTTCGTGTTGGTGCTGCCTTGCCGCCTTGCCCACACCACTCCACGCGCCACCGCCGCCACCACACCCGCAGACTCGCTTTCTCCTCCCACCCTTTAACTGCGCCTCCGCACCTCCTCGCTCGATAAACTCATCTCCGTGTGTTCCCCCTCTTGAAGCTCGTCGTCCTTCGTCTCTCTCTCCACGCCCCCTCTCCCTCGTTCTTCTCCCGCCTCCCCGAGCCGCTCTCCGCACGCACACCGACAGCCACACAAAAATGGCGAACACGGAGCCCACTCACCACAGCCGCGAGGAGGGGAAGGAGGCCGGCGCTCCTCCGGCTGGCAACACCGCCGAGGCGATGCAGCAGCCGAAGGATTTGGGTGTGCGCTACGTCCACCCCGAAGCTGCGCGCCTCTTTGCCATCTGTCCGTGGATGCGCCGCATCCCCATCTTTGGTGAAGCTGTTGAAGGCTTTGGCTGGCAGGCGGCGCTGTCCCTCAGTGGCAGCTACTTCCTCTGCAAGGGCATCGCCGACCAGATTCTCAGCGGTCAGGGCTACGCCATGTTTATTTCGCGCTACGGCATCGACATCCCCCGCTATCAGCGCCTGTCCCCGATTTCCTCCATGGGTTGGTCCATCAAGGCCTTCACGGCCATGCTGTGCGACGGCTTTGCCTTCCTCGGCTACACCAAGCGCTGGTACATGTTCGCATCCTGTGTTGGCGGCGCCGTCTTTGCCCTCGTGTACGGCCTGCTGCCCGCCAAGCAGAGCTCTGCGGAGACCGCGTGCGCCTTCATCTTCCTGTCCAGCTGGGGCAAGGCCAACGTGGACATCCTGTCCGAGGGCCACTACAGCCGTCTCATCCGCGCCAACCCGAAGGCCGGCCCAGCGCTGATCAGCTGGATCTGGGTGTGGATTATGTTGGGCTCCATCATCGCCACCGTGCTGAACGGCCCGCTGGCCGACCTCGGCAAGCCGCAGATCAGCATCTTCATCTCCGCCGCCCTGCAGTTCATCACGTGCTTCTTCTACCTCTTCAACATGTACGGCGAGAAGAAGAACCGCGTGCAGCGCTCCGAGGACGCGCTGTACATGCTGGAGGAGACCCGCAAGGAGCGCGAGCGTCTCGGCCTCTCCACGGACGCGGACGCGTTGCAGAAGGACGGTGATGCGAACGCGAACACGGAGAAGAAGGCAAACCCCGAGCACTCCAGTGCTGAGGATGCGCAAGCCGCCGTGCAGGATGCGCTTGGCGACGAGCTCGTGCAGCAGGACAACGACGACGATGAGGACGGCGAGGCAGAGGCGGAGCCCGAGGTGTACTACGGTGAGCCGCCTGTTTCCTGCCTATTCGGCCTCTTCGAGATGAACAAGGAGGTCATCTCCAACAACTGGCGCATCTTCGTTTACTCGATTGTGATGACACTGGCTGTCATTGCGATGCTGTGCGCCAACATCCTGCTCGACACGCTCGGCCTCCTCATCGTGTGCGTCATCGCCTCCACCATCTGCTGCTCGGGTTCCTTTTGGGCTCTGCCGCTCATGATCGCACGGACAAACGTGTTTGCCTACCTGAGCTCGGTCGTGTTCATCAGCGCCAGTAGCCCGCTCAGGGGCTTTTACCTCAACTCGTACAACTGCCCTGGTAACCTGCCGAACTTCTCTTACACTTTCTTTAACACGGTGGGTGGTGTGATTGGCAACATCGCCGGTCTGGCCGGTGTGAGCGCCTTCAACTATATCTTCTCGAAGATGAACTACCAGACGACGTTCGTTGCGACCACGAGCATGCAGGTGATGGCGGCTGTCTTCGACATCATCATCGTCAAGCGCTGGAATCAGCACATCGGCATCCCAGACCACGCCATGTACATCTGGGGTGATGCCATTGTGCAGCAGGTGGTGGGCATGTTGGCCTTCATGCCGCTTGTCATCCTCATGTCGCGTCTGTGCCCGCGCGGCTCGGAAAGTGTGGTGTACGCGCTGATGGCCGGCTTCTCCAACCTCGGCCAGACCACGTCGACGTCGATTGCCGCCATCATCATGGAGTACGGCTGGCCCGTCTTCTCGCGTGCCAACCGCTGCGACTACAGCAACCTGCCCTGGGTGTTGTTCGTGTGCAATGTGATGACGCCGCTGCTGGTCATCCCGCTGAGCTTCCTCCTGCCCATCGCCCGCATCATCGACGACGTCGACGTGGACGGCCACGTGGTGCGCAAGCAGGTTGACGAGAAGGTGGTGGAGGAGGTGCTGACGGAGCACGACTACTCGGAGCAGGAGCCGACTACGCCACAGAACGCGACGGACAGCAAGCACGCGTAGCCGCCTTCTCCGTTGCTGCTCCTCACCGCAGACAGGCGTGCCATTGGGACACGCAACTTTGGCAAAAGACGCATTTGTAAATACATATGTGTAGAAATGACCTCCGCGGACGCCAGCAACTATTTTTTTTTATTTTGTTTCACTTTTAAATTGTTTTCGTTGCTCCTTTTTTCTCCTCCCCTCACTCTTTTAAACGTGTTGACTATCAAAAAAGGGGGGAAACGCTAAAATTGGTGTCACTCTTCTCTTCTTCTCATGTCTTTGCACTATGGTGCTTCGAAATCTTTCAGCAAGAATTTAATCACCTTTCACCTTACAATATGCCTTCAGCGCGGCTTCCCTCCTGTTTCTCCGTCGATTCTCCGTTTCTTCATTCTCTTTTTCTCTTAAGTCACTTTGCTTTCCCTGCTTCCTTTATGCGCAGATGAAGGCTCTGAGGTAATTTATTTTACTTCTCCTCTCGACTGCCACATTTATATATTAACAGCCCCAGTATAGAGTTTCTGCGTTCTCTGGTCTTCTGTCACCCGGCATCTCGACACGTAGGTCTAATAAGTTTATTTTTTTTTCACCCTTTTGATTCTATTTTGTATCTATTTGTTTACTGCAAGCGTACTACATTCCATATAATTTGCTCACTATACTTTTTCCTTGCATTTGCACTCCTCACCGCCGCTGTGCAGGAATTCGTTTCAAGGTGTGTTGTACCAACCCCCTTTTCTTCTTTTCTTTTCGCTCTTTTCTTTACGTCTCTGTCATAACACTTCTGTTTCTTCTCCGTTTTCTCCCCTTCACGCTAAAGCGCCTTGACTGGACTCGTTGTCCTCTTTCTCTCTCTCTTTCATCTAAGCAATTCGCCGTCGATGCGTGTGCACTGCTGCACATACACACGCCTTCGTCATCTCTCACTTCAGACAGCCTTCACGTCGCCCGTCACTACAATCCTGCACGTCTAACGTTTCTCGTCCGATATGTTACGCGTTGGTCACGCTGTGTCCTTTTTTCCTCCTTTTCTCTTTCTTTCGTTTTCCTTTTCTCGTGTTTCACGCGTGCACGTCGAGCCTGCACCCTGGCAGTGCGACTGGAATCTCTTCCACAGGCTCCCCCTCTGCCCTCTTGCATGCGCGTGCCTTTTTTTTCGTCTTTTTTCCCCCGTAGCGCGTGTCATTTTGGGAGACGGGTGCGGCCGCCTCGGTGGCGGTGTGTGCGGTGTTGTTGCCGACCCCGTGAGCGCGTCCCCCTTGTTGTGCAGCGGACGATGGGGAAGGCGCACCAGCACCAGCACACACACGCACACACAAAAACACACTTCTTTTTCTTCTTTTTCTTCTCCTTTTTTTTCCTCTTTTTTTTTTTTTTTTTTTTTTCCTGGGGCGGGGGGGGGGGGGGGGGGGGGGGGGGGGGGGGGGGGGGGGGGGAAAAAAAAAAAAAAACCAACGGAGGGGAGGGGGGAAAAACCAAACCCCCCCCCCCCCCCCCCCGCCCCCGCCCGGGGGCGCGGGCACGCCCCCCCCCCCCCCCCCCCCCCCCCCCCCCCCCCCCAACCACCCCCCCCCCCCCCCCCCCCCCCGCCCCGCCCGCCCCCCCCCCCCCCCCCCCCCCCCCCCCCCCCCCCCCCCCCCCCCCCGCTGGGGGGGGGGGGGGGGGGGGGGGGGGGGGGGGGGGGGGGGGGGGGGGGGGGGGGGGGGGGGGGGGCGGGGGGGCGGGGGCCGGGGGGCGGGCCCCTTCTTCGGTTCTTCCCCCCTCTTCTCCTTTTTTTTTTTTTTTTTTTTTTTTTTTTTTTTTTTTTTTTTTTTTTTTTTTTTTTTTTTCTTCCCCCCCCCTACAAAACCCGCCCCCAAACAACCCCCCCCCCACGCCCCCCCGCCGGCAAACCCACCCAAAAAACACCACACAAAAAAACCCTCTTTTTTATTTTTTTTTTTTTATTATTTTAAAAACGTCTCGCAACGGAGCCACAGGGAGACGTCCGGGGCAACGCTCCCCCACCCACCCCCCGCGCGCGCTGCACACGTGTGCCTCACGCGGCTCGCTGCGGGTCCGCGCTCCGCCAAGGGTACGTGGTGGCGCTGCAGATGCTCTGCCCGCCGACCCAGCTTGAGGCGCCTCTGCCGTTGTTGCTGCTCCCGCGTCTGCCTCGTGTTCCTCTCTCTCTCTCTCCCACGCTGAGCCTCTCCCCTCCCTCTCCGCCTTTCCTGTTGGTGCTGCCTCGCCGCCTTGCCCACACCACTCCACGCGCCACCGCCGCCACCACACCCGCAGACTCGCTTTCTCCTCCCACCCTTTAACTGCGCCTCCGCACCTCCTCGCTCGATAAACTCATCTCCGTGTGTCCCCCTCTTGAAGCTCGTCGTCCTTCGTCTCTCTCTCCACGCCCCCTCTCCCTCGTTCTTCTCCCGCCTCCCCGAGCCGCTCTCCGCACGCACACCGACAGCCACACAAAAATGGCGAACACGGAGCCCACTCACCACAGCCGCGAGGAGGGGAAGGAGGCCGGCGCTCCTCCGGCTGGCAACACCGCCGAGGCGATGCAGCAGCCGAAGGATTTGGGTGTGCGCTACGTCCACCCCGAAGCTGCGCGCCTCTTTGCCATCTGTCCGTGGATGCGCCGCATCCCCATCTTTGGTGAAGCTGTTGAAGGCTTTGGCTGGCAGGCGGCGCTGTCCCTCAGTGGCAGCTACTTCCTCTGCAAGGGCATCGCCGACCAGATTCTCAGCGGTCAGGGCTACGCCATGTTTATTTCGCGCTACGGCATCGACATCCCCCGCTATCAGCGCCTGTCCCCGATTTCCTCCATGGGTTGGTCCATCAAGGCCTTCACGGCCATGCTGTGCGACGGCTTTGCCTTCCTCGGCTACACCAAGCGCTGGTACATGTTCGCATCCTGTGTTGGCGGCGCCGTCTTTGCCCTCGTGTACGGCCTGCTGCCCGCCAAGCAGAGCTCTGCGGAGACCGCGTGCGCCTTCATCTTCCTGTCCAGCTGGGGCAAGGCCAACGTGGACATCCTGTCCGAGGGCCACTACAGCCGTCTCATCCGCGCCAACCCGAAGGCCGGCCCAGCGCTGATCAGCTGGATCTGGGTGTGGATCATGATGGGCTCCATCATCGCCACCGTGCTGAACGGCCCGCTGGCCGACCTCGGCAAGCCGCAGATCAGCATCTTCATCTCCGCCGCCCTGCAGTTCATCACGTGCTTCTTCTACCTCTTCAACATGTACGGCGAGAAGAAGAACCGCGTGCTGCGCTCCGAGGACGCGCTGTACATGCTGGAGGAGACCCGCAAGGAGCGCGAGCGTCTCGGCCTCTCCACGGACGCGGACGCGTTGCAGAAGGACGGTGATGCGAACGCGAACACGGAGAAGAAGGCAAACCCCGAGCACTCCAGTGCTGACGACGCGCAAGCCGCCGTGCAGGATGCGCTTGGCGACGAGCTCGTGCAGCAGGACAACGACGACGACGGCGAGGCAGAGGCGGAGCCCGAGGTGTACTACGGTGAGCCGCCTGTTTCCTGCCTGTTTGGTCTCTTCGAGATGAATAAGGAGGTCATCTCCGACAACTGGCGCATCTTTGCCTACTCGATCGTCATGACGCTGGCTGTCATTGCGATGCTGTGCGCCAACATCCTGCTCGACACGCTTGGCCTCCTCATCGTGTGCGTCATCGCCTCCACCATCTGCTGCTCGGGCTCCTTCTGGGCTCTGCCGCTCATGATCGCACGGACAAACGTGTTTGCCTACCTGAGCTCGGTCGTGTTCATCAGCGCTGGCAGCCCGCTCGGGGGCTTTTACCTCAACTCGTACGAGTGCCCTGGTAACCTGCCAAACTTCTCTTACACTTTCTTTAACACCGTGGCGGGCATCATTGGCAGTATTGCGGGTCTGGTCGGTGTGAGCGCCTTCAACTACATCTTCTCGAAGATGAACTACCAGATGACGTTCGTTGCAACCACGAGCATGCAGGTGATGGCGGCTGTCTTCGACATCATCATCGTCAAGCGCTGGAATCAGCACATCGGCATCCCTGACCACGCCATGTACATCTGGGGTGATGCCATTGTGCAGCAGGTGGTGGGCATGTTGGCCTTCATGCCGCTTGTCATCCTCATGTCGCGTCTGTGCCCGCGCGGCTCTGAAAGTGTGGTGTACGCGCTGATGGCCGGCTTCTCCAACCTCGGCCAGACCACATCGTCATCGATTGCCGCCATCATCATGGAGTACGGCTGGCCCGTCTTCTCAAGCGCCGACCGCTGCGACTACAGCAACCTGCCCTGGGTGTTGTTCGTGTGCAGTGTGATGACGCCGCTGCTGGTCATCCCGCTGAGCTTCCTCCTGCCCATCGCCCGCATCATCGACGACGTCGACGTGGACGGCCACGTGGTGCGCAAGCAGGTTGACGAGAAGGTGGTGGAGGAGGTGCTGACGGAGCAGGACGACTCCGAGCAGGAGTCGACTGCGCCACAGAACGCGACGGACAGCAAGCACGCGTAGCCGCGTTCTCCGTTGCTGCTCCTCACCGCAGACAGGCGTGCCATTGGGACACGCAACTTTGGCAAAAGACGCATTTGTACATACAAACGTGTAAAGATGACCTCCGCGGACGCCAGCAACTAATTTTTATTTTGTTTCACCTTAACTTAGTTTCATCTTAACATTTTCTTTTCCCGTTGTTTTTTTTTTTTTCTCTCCTCCCCTCACTCTTTTAAACGTGTTGACTATCAAAAAAAGGGGGGAAACGCTAAAACTGTTGTCACTCTTCTTTTCTTCTCATGTCTTTGCACTGTTGTGCTTCGAAATCTTTCAGCAAGAATTTAATCACCTTTCACCTTACAATATGCCTTCAGCGCGGCTTCCCTCCTGTTTCTCCGTCGATTCTCCGTTTCTTCATTCTCTTTTTCTCTTAAGTCACTTTGCTTTCCCTGCTTCCTTTATGCGCAGATGAAGGCTCTGAGGTAATTTATTTTACTTCTCCTCTCGACTGCCACATTTATATATTAAGAGCCCCAGTACAGAGTTTCTGCGTTCTCTGGTCTTCTGTCACCCGACATCTCGACATCTCGACACCTTGGGTCTAATACATTTATATCTATTGCTTTTTTCCGTTTTTTTTTTTTTGCAAGCGTACTGCGCTCAATAAGCCTTACCCACTATACTTTTCTTTGCATTTGCACTCCTCACCGCCGCTGTGCAGGAGTTCGTTTCAAGGTGTGTTGTACCAACCCCCATTTCATCTTTTTTTTTCGCTCTTTTCTTTACGTCTCTGTCATAACACTTCTGTTTCTTCTCCGTTTTTCCCCCTTCACGCTAACGCGCCTTGACTGCACTCGTTGTCCTCTTTCTCTCTCTCTCTTTACTAAGCGATTCGCCGTCGATGCGTGTGCACTGCTGCACACACACACGCCTTCGTCATCTCTCACTTCAGACAGCCTTCACGTCGCCCGTCTCTACAATCCTGCACGTCTAACGTTTCTCGTCCGATATGTTACGCGTTGGTCACGCTGTGTCCTTTTTCCTCCTTTTCTCTTTCTTTCTTTCGTTTTCCTTTTCTCGTGTTTCACGCGTGCACGTCGAGCCTGAACCCTGGCAGTGCGACTGGAATCTCTTCCACTGGCTCCCCCTCTGCCCTCTTGCATGCGCGTGCCTTTTTTTTTCGTCTTTTTTCCCCCGTAGCGCGTGTCATTTTGGGAGACGGGTGCGGCCGCCTCGGTGGCGGTGTGTGCGGTGTTGTTGCCGACCCCGTGAGCGCGTCCCCCTTGTTGTGCAGCGGACGATGGGGAAGGCGCACCAGCACCAGCACACACACGCACAAACACACCCGTGTTCCTCGTCTTCTTCCTCCTGGATTCTGCCCTTTTCTCTTCTTTTCTGTTTTCCTGGTGCACCAGCGGTGTGCGCGGCGGGGATGAGTGCTGGTCGGGCAGCTGCATGCCCAAACACACGCACCGGTGCGCACGAGAAGCGAGGAGCCACCTCTCACACGCGCACCGCCACGTGTGTCGCTGTGCGGCCACGGCACGCAGGCACGCCCGCACCCCCTTCCTCCGGAGCAGCCCCCGGACCCCACAAGCAACGACGCGGCCCGACCGCCCAGCGCCTCTCACGCGGACCTTCTCACCTCCCCTCCCTCTCTCTTGGTGGGGTGCTTTGCGCCACACGACGGAGCGGGGAAGAGGGGTGCGGGGATGGGGATGGGGGAGCGAGAGAAGCCGCGGCGGCAGCGAGGCGCTCCTCTGCGGGTCTGTGCTGCTGGTCGCGGCACGGCCTCTCGTGCTTCTTTTCTTCTCTTCGCTTTTTGTTTTGTTTTGTTTTGTTTCTTCTTCGCACTTTCCACTACTGGACTATAACTGGCCGCCAGTGCACACCGTCCTCAGTGGCAGGCACTGGCGGCCTCGCCGGCAAACAGACCAACGCACTTCTCCCGTGCTTTTCATTATTATTCTTATTATTAGTGGTGAGCGCAACGCCCCCGCGTCTCGCAACGGAGCCACAGGGAGACGTCCGGGGCAACGCTCCCCCACCCACCCCCCGCGCGCGCTGCACACGTGTGCCTCACGCGGCTCGCTGCGGGTCCGCGCTCCGCCAAGGGTACGTGGTGGCGCTGCAGATGCTCTGCCCGCCGACCCAGCTTGAGGCGCCTCTGCCGTTGTTGCTGCTCCCGCGTCTGCCTCGTGTTCCTCTCTCTCTCTCTCCCACGCTGAGCCTCTCCCCTCCCTCTCCGCCTTTCCTGTTGGTGCTGCCTCGCCGCCTTGCCCACACCACTCCACGCGCCACCGCCGCCACCACACCCGCAGACTCGCTTTCTCCTCCCACCCTTTAACTGCGCCTCCGCACCTCCTCGCTCGATAAACTCATCTCCGTGTGTTCCCCCTCTTGAAGCTCGTCGTCCTTCGTCTCTCTCTCCACGCCCCCTCTCCCTCGTTCTTCTCCCGCCTCCCCGAGCCGCTCTCCGCACGCACACCGACAGCCACACAAAAATGGCGAACACGGAGCCCACTCACCACAGCCGCGAGGAGCATGAGGATGCCGGCCGCGAGGCGCCGGCGAACAACGATGGCACAATGCACACCAATGCGGAGCCGAAGGATTTGGGTGTGCCCTACGTCCACCCCGAAGCTGCGCGCCTCTTTGCCTTCTGTCCGTGGATGCGCTACATTCCCATCTTTGGTGAAGCTGTTGAAGGCTTTGGCTGGCAGGTGGTGTTGTCCCTTGGTGGCAGCTACTTCTTCTGCAAGGGCATCGCCGATCAGATTTTCAGTAACCAGACCTACGCCATGATGGTGACACGGTACAAGATCGACATCCCCCGCTACCAGCGCCTGTCTCCGATTTCTACGATGGGCTGGTCCATCAAGGCCTTCACGGCCATGCTGTGCGACGGCTTCGCCTTCCTCGGCTACACCAAGCGCTGGTACATGTTTGTCTCCTGCGTTGCTGGCGCCGTCTTTGCCCTCGTGTACGGCCTGCTGCCCGCCAAGCAGAGCTCTGCCAACACAGCGTGCGCCTTCATCTTCCTGTCCAGCTGGGGCAAGGCCAACGTGGACATCCTGTCCGAGGGCCACTACAGCCGTCTCATCCGCGCCAACCCGAAGGCCGGTCCGGCGCTGATCAGCTGGATCTGGGTGTGGATCATGGTGGGTGCCATCATTGCTGTGTGCCTCACCGGCCCGCTTGCCGATAAGAACGTACCGCAGATCAGCATCTTCATCTCCGCCGCCCTGCAGTTCATCACGTGCTTCTTCTACCTCTTCAACATGTACGGCGAGAAGAAGAACCGCGTGCAGCGCTCCGAGGACGCGCTGTACATGCTGGAGGAGACCCGCAAGGAGCGTCAGCGTCTTGGCCTGGAGCCCGAAGCGCAGGATGCGAGGAGCGACGCCGATGCGAACGCAAAGACGGAAAAGAAGCTTAATCCTGAGCACTCCAGTGCTGAGGATGCCGAAGCCGCCGTGCAGGATGCGCTTGGCGACGAGCTCGTGCAGCAGGACAACGACGACGACGAGGATGGCGAGGCAGAGGCGGAGCCCGAGGTGTACTACGGTGAGCCGCCCGTTCCCTGCCTGTTTGGCATCTTTGAGATGAACAAGGAGGTCATTACAGAAAACTGGCGCATCTTTGCCTACTCGATTGTGATGACGTGCGCCGTGGTCGCCATGCTGTGCGCCAACATCCTGTGCGACACGCTCGGTCTCCTCATCGTGTGCGTCATCGTCTCCACGATCTGCTGCTCCTTCTCATTCTGGGCTCTTCCTTCGGTAATTGCGCGGACGAACATCTTTGCTTACCTGAACATGGTGGTCTACATTCGTGCGAGCAGCCCTCTGCAGGCCTTCTACATGAACTCGAACAAGTGTAAGGGCGATTTCCCGAACTTCAACTTCACCTTCTACAACACGGTGGCCGGCATCATTGGCAACATCGCGGGTCTGATCGGTGTGAGCGCCTTCAACTACATCTTCTCGAAGATGAACTACCAGCTTACGTACGTTGCGGTGACTGTGATGCAGGTGCTCGCCGCTATCATTGACATCATCATCGTCAAGCGGTGGAACGAGTACATCGGCATCCCGGACCACGCCATGTACATCTGGGGTGATGCCGTTGTGCAGCAGATTGTCTACATGTTGGGCTTCATGCCGCTTGTCATCCTCATGTCGCGTCTGTGCCCGCGTGGCTCTGAGAGTGTGGTGTACGCGCTGATGGCCGGTTACTCCAACCTCGGTCAGACCACTGCTTCTTCGATTGCCGCCATCATCATGGAGTACGGCTGGCCCGTCTTCGCCGACAACGCCCCGTGCGACTACAGCAACCTGCCCTGGCTGCTGTTCACGTGCAGTGTGATGACGCCGCTGCTGGTCATTCCGATGAGCTTTATGCTGCCCATCGCGCGCATCATCGACGATATCGACGTGGATGGTAAGGTGGTGCGTAAGCAGGTCGATGAGAAGGTGGTGGAGGAGGTGCTGACAGAGGTGAGCGAGACGGAGCAGGAGCCGGTTGCGGCGAACCACGGCGAGGAGAAGCCGAAGGAGATGATGTAGGTGCGGACTGAACTCATTTAGCCGTGCTTTGCGTAGTCGAATCGAAGCGTCCGTCGGTGGCGGTGCACTCCTTCAGGGCACAAATAAATCATTTTTTTTTGTGTGTGTGCTGTTATGTATTTTAGGGACGAGAGGCAGCGGGGATAGGACGGGAAAGGAGAGCATCGCAGGTTTTTCGGGCCTTTTGTTTTACTGAAGCCTTATTTCATTATTCATTTTTTGTTTCTGGTGTGTGTTTTTGTTTGTGGGTGTTGGTGTAGGCAGACATGCGCGTTTTGGTGGCGGTGGCGAGAATCCCAAAGTGGACGCTCCACCCGTACACGCGCACATGTACACACACGCACACACACATACGTGTCGCTGGGACAAGGATGTTGGAACGCACAACTGGAAAAGAAGCAAACAAGAAGCTCAAAAGCTGCCCTTCTCTTTTTACAAGATTTCAACCTGCCTTGTTTCTCTCTCTCTCTCTCT
The DNA here is from genome assembly GCA_030078075.1 of Crithidia sp. LVH-60A. NCBI lineage: Eukaryota > Euglenozoa > Kinetoplastea > Trypanosomatida > Trypanosomatidae > Crithidia > Crithidia sp. LVH-60A. The sequence goes on from CP119647.1 coordinate 164,104, forward strand.
CTCTCTCGACAGCCAAACATGAAAAGAAAAAAAAAACTGAAGATTTTTGCACCAAGGCTTAAAATAAGAAGACAGAGGTTAGAAAAAAAAAAAGTAATGTGGATGCTGTCGGTATACTGTTGTCGTAACTGCGTCTGTGTTATACAGTGCCTCGCATCCGTCAGCCGCTAACGGTTCATTATTATAATTATTATTTTCTCTCTTGTCTGGGGCCTTCACCACTGCGCCGGCGGGGATGGAAAGGGAAAAAAACACAAAAGGATAATAGTAAACTAGTAAAATACAAAAAAAACGAGCGAATTTGTTAAGTATTACATGTGGGGGGTCTTTTTTTTTTTTTTCCTTCCTCTGCATCCTGTTTTGGTTTTCTTTTCTTTTTCGCTATAAACCCTTTTTTTTTCTTCACGGGTAAAGTTGTCTCTTCCCCTGTTTTTCTGTTTTGTTTTGCTCTTTCTTTTTTTTTCTACTCTGGCTGCTGGTGATTACGATCATCACTGTGTGTGTTTAGTTTCCTACTTTTTTTTTCTCTCGCTTTTTTCGTTTGTTGTGGCAGCCACCCAGTTTTTTGTTCTTTCTCTCTCTCTCTCTTCCTCTTACTCTTGTTGTACAGCCAAGTCCTAGTTAAGAGTCTTATGTTCTCTGCTCGGCAGACGCACCGCTCTCTTTTTTTGTTGTTGTTGTTGTTGTTTTTGTTGTTTTCGCTCAGTCTCTTTGCCGCGCGAGAGGTACGCGCTTTTTTCCTCCTCCTGTCTCACGAGATGAAAACAACGAAGGAGGTTAGAAGTGGTGAAGCAGAGAAACCAGAAGATAACGTCTAAAACAAAAAAGGAGTGGGTCTGGCAGCGCTGGTGCGTCGTACGCAGCTTTTTTTCATCTTATGATGCTTGTTACTAAAGTTTTTAGTTTATTACTATTTTGACTACTTTTTGGACTCCTTTTTTTTTGTGCTCTCCGCATTTTTCTTAATCCTTTTTTCCCCCTATTTTCCTTCTTTCTTTCTTTAATGCGTCGGCAGTATCTTCGTTGTTCTCTTCCATGACAGTCGCGTGCACATCGGCTGATTTATTTTTTTGATTTTTCTCTGTTTTTTGTTCCATCTGCGCGTCTTCGCCAAATAGTTTTTTTTTTCTTTTTCTGTCGTTGTTGTTTGTGTGGGTGTGTCTGTGTTTGTGTTTCTGAGCAAAGTGGAGCACTGCTTTACTTCACACTTTTCCCTTTTTCTTTTCTTATCCTCTTCCTCTTACCCCGTGCAGCTGCTGTGTTCTTCTCCGCTGCTCTCTGCGGGTTCTCTTTCTGTGCGCTTTCTCTCTCTTTCTCACCCTAGCTCCCTCTCCACGCGTCCGGCACCTGCCGCTCATCTCTCTCGTCGTGTGCTTTATTAGAGCCTGGCGTCAACACGTCGCTCTTAAAGACACGACACAGAGAACAACGAAAAAACAAGTCTTTGGAGTGGCGCGTGGCGAGCTGAAGAGAAAAGAGCGGAAAGAAAATGAAGTGAAGGAAGATGGAGAAGAAGACACGTAGCTGTGTTTCAAAGGACTAGTCTGTTGCTACGTGATGCCATCTTCATTCTCTTTTTTTTTCTTCCTTCGATTCATCTGCAGCACCCTTTCCTTCTTGTTCTTTTTTGGTTTGGAACAGTGCTATCCAGCTCTTATTTATTCGTGCCTCTTCTCTCTCAAAGGTGTCGCTCTCCTTTATTTTCCCCCTCCGCTGGGCCACACACCCACACACACGTGTGTACTCGTACGAGGGGAGAAAGAAGATTCGTCGCCGCTGTTCCCTGAAGATGTGTTCTTCTCGTCCTGCTATCCCCCTTTCCCGTGTGCTTTTCCACAACTTTTTGCTTTTTTCCTGTGTGCGTTTTTCCACTCTTTTATGCACTTTTCTTCTTGTTTTCTTCTTCTTTGATGCGTCAACGTGCGCTGTTTCATCCAAAGGAGAAGAAATGAGAAAAAAAGAATAGAGAGGAAGATGAACACTGGGCTTAAAGCAGAAGAGAAAGAAAAAAAAGAGGGAAAGGCAGATTGGTACCGCGATAGCATCTCAGTCGAGCAGCGCTCAACGTCGCACAACATGCAAAATTGAAAAAACGTGGAATAAGAAAAAAAACCTGCCACCGGCGACTGCGGAAAAAGGAAACGAAGAAAAATAACAGAAGAAAGTAAAAAACCAGCGGCAAATGAAAACTCCGTTTTCCTATCTCTGGTATTTTTTCATTTTTATTTTTATTCTGTCTTTTTTTTCTCTTTCCTCTATTTTCAATTATTTTTTTTTATTCTTATCTTTTCCGCATCTGCTTGTAGAAGGACGTGACCGACCCTCCTCCTTCGGCGATTGTCAATCCCTCGCTTTCTGATTGCAATGCTGATCCTCTTGGATTTTTGCTTACTCCTCGCCGTCTTGCGGATGCCTTCTACCTGTGTTTGATACGACAAAAATAGTTTTCCTCCAGGCAGCATCAAACAAACAAAAGTTATTTTGGGCAACTCTTTCTCCACTGACGTGTGAACCTTCTTGGAGACACGAACACGTTCCCCAACCCACGCTCGACACGAAGTGCCTTGACAGTGTTTTCAGGAGAAGGGAGGGAAGGAGGAAGTCCGAGAAAAATAAAAAATTGGCTAAAAGAGCGAAAGACGTGTCGGTTGACTGCTCAAGTAAGAGGAGAACATTCATGACAAGCACACAAGAAAAACGACAAGGATATGGAACAAAATGTGGATCTGGGAAAGAAGCAGGGAGCTCTGTTGCTCACCTCCTTTTCTCACCTTTTTGCTTTATTTTCTGCTTGCGTCGTTGGTTCGAGAGGCTTTCCGAGAGTGCTTTTTTTTTTTGCTTTTCTTTGTGAGCCTCGGGAGTGCTGATCACCAGTTGATCTGAACGTGCGAACCGCAGAGGCCAACATGTAAAAAAAAAAGGTGGAAAAGACCGAAAGAAGGCCGAAAATGAAAAATGAGGGAACAGTAAAAAAAAAAAAAAGCGCAGAGGTGCAAGCTGCGGCCCTCGCGGTGTTCGTCGCCGCCTGCACACTCTTCCTTCCGCGTTCGCGACTCTCAACTTTTTTGTCTAGCTTTTGTGTTTGTGCGTGTACGTGTATTTGTTCTTGAGTCTCCGCAGCTTGCGTGTCCCTCTTGCTTTACGTCGACGCTTTTTATCTCGTTATTTTTTTTTCTTCTGTTGTTCTCTGGCGTCTGTGTTCACGTGCGTGTCCTCCTTCCTTTCTCCTTCGAGCGACTTTGTTGGATTCATTACCTTCGCCATTTTCGTTTGCCTCTCACTATTACCTCTCTTCGCTGTTGTTAGGGTTCAGTTTTTTTTTTTTTGCCCACTTTGCTCTGCTTTATAGTCGGCCATGAGCACCTTTAAGAAAAGGGCCTTTTAAGGAAGAAGAAGAAGGAGAAAATAAGAAAAGTGATAGCAACGTTTTTTTTTTCTCTCCACTCTCCCTTTTCTTTTTTTTTCTCATCTCTTTTTCTTGCTGTCGGCAGCGGTCGGGTGAATGTCCACTTCACTCGCCTGTTCTTTTTTTTTTCCGGCCATGTCCCCCGCCCACACACACACACGCGTGAATGATCCTCTTCTTCTTTTAATTATTGTTATTTCGGTTACAGGCGTGATGCTGAGGAGGCAACGGACTCGGTAGAGGGGAAGGGCAAAAAAAAAAAGAGAAGGGCAGCTAGCGCTTCTTTGTTGTGGTGGTGGTGGCGGTTTTTTTTTTTTCTGGCTTTTCGCCGCGCTTCGGACGTGAGAAGACTACTTCTCGTTTTTTTTCTTCTTTTTCATTATTGTCACAGGACTGTTTCAGAGCTCACTCTTCTTTGCTGTTTATGAGACCCAATTGACGAGGTGTAGGGAAAAGAAAAAGAGAGCGAGGAGAATATGGAGAGTTGAGGAGAAGAGTGGGAAAAGGAAAGACGTACACGTGATACAAGAAAGAGTATTGCACTACACACCTTACCTTTCCTCCTCCTCCCCTCAACGAGAATCCTTCATTCTTCCTCCCTTTTTTTTGTCTCTCTCTTTACTCTCCGACCTTCCTCCTGGTGTGGAGCACGTACAAAAACGCAAAGAGAGCAGCTGATGTTCTTCTCTTTTTTTTTTCCTCTCTCTTTAATCGCCGTATTGACCGCTGTTATATATACTTCTTTTTTCTTCTTGTTTTTACGTTACATACGAGCACGAAAAAAACAAAAAAAAGACGACGTATCTCTCTCTAAACGTTGTACTTCTTTTTTTGTTTCGCTACTGTTTTTTTTTTTCCCTATCCACTTGTTGTTTTAGCGTGGATCTTTCTTTTTTTTTCTCTTTGTTTGGTAGTCCACTTTTGTTTTCGTTTTCTTCGAGTCTATATAACTTAATATTTACGCCAGCGGGTCGGAAACACCGATAAACGGGCCTTTATAAAGCACCAAAACCTTTCTCCGCCCAGGAGCAAAAAAAAATCAGGTAATTCTATAAAAAAGAAAAAGGCGAATGAGAGCGCGGGTGTGCCCGTCTCGATTTTTTATGAGTGTCAAACGTGAGACTGAGAAATGTTGTGTGTTTGTGGGTGTGTCCTTGTCACCTACCACGTGAACCCTCCGCCGCACGCTGTCATGCCCCTCCCTTCCTCTCGCGTTCGAGTGCGCCGTCGCTTGGCCATCGTGCCATGTATTTAGCGACGCGTTTGTGTTTGGTCCAAGCAAGGATGGTAAGAGGAAAAGGGCCGAATAGCATGTGGTGCCATTTTGCTGTATGAGCATACTGACTTGCCTTATAAACAGACGGAAAACAGACACACTCAGACACATACACAGGTTTATCTCTTTCTCCTCTTTATGTCAAGCACTTTACTTTCTTTCCTCTTCAATTCCTTTTCGCTGTCCTCTCTTCTGCTATTACTACCATTACCATTACCACTCGCTGTTCTGCTGTCCGCTCCCTCCGCACGACAACAACAACAACACGCAAACAGAGTAACTTTAAGCACACGTGCACCCTACAAGTCTAACCACCACCATCACACACTACCACCGCAATTCTTTTAAAAAAAGAAAGAAATTGAAGTACTTTTTCATCGTCTCACTCTGATTTTTCCTCCCGGAAAAATCTTGCTTTATTTTAACCTGCGCTAACAGCACAAACGGAAACAAAAAAAAAAAAGATAGCGCGTTCTCTATTCCTTCGAAAGAAATCACCGTACCACACAAATTTAAGAGCAGAAGATGTCCACGAAGGCAGACGCCGACCGCCGCGAAGACCCGGAGTACGTCGTTGCCGAGCCGGTAGAAGCGCCTGCGGGCCACCGCTCCGGCAAGTATGTCCACCCGGAGGCTGCCGCCATGTTTGCGCGCTGCCCCTGCGTTCGCCATCTTCCCCTGTTCGGCGAGGCCATTGAAGCCTACGGCTACCAAGCCGTCTTCTCTCTCAGTGGCAGCTACCTGCTGTGCAAGGGCATCGCCGATCAGATTCTGCGTGGCCAGACCTACGCCATGATGATTACCCGCTACAAGATTGAAGTCCCCCGCTACCAGCGCCTGTCCCCGATTTCATCCATGGGTTGGTCCATCAAAGCTTTCAGCGCCATGATGTGCGATGGCTTCGCCTTCCTCGGCTACACCAAGCGCTGGTACATGTTTGTCTCCTGCGTTGCTGGTGCGGTCTTTGCCCTCGTGTACGGTCTGCTGCCCGCCAAGGAGAGCTCGGCTGATATTGCCTGTGCCTTCATCTTCCTCTCGTGCTGGGGCAAAGCTAACGTGGACATTCTCTCCGAGGGCCACTACAGCCGTCTCATGCGCGCCAACCCGAAGCCCGGCCCAGCGCTGATCGGCTGCATTTGGTGGATGATTATGTTGGGCTCCCTCATCGCGACTGTGATGAACGGTCCGCTGGCCGATCTCGGCAAGCCACAGATCAGCATCTTCGTGTCTGCTGCCTTGCAGTTTCTCACGTGCTTCTTCTACCTCTTCAATATGTACGGCGAGAAGAAGAACCGCGTGCTGCGCTCCGAGGATGCGCTGTTTATGCTGGAGGAGACCCGCAAGGAGCGCGAGCGCCTCGGCCTTGAGCAAGGAGCCGCCGATGCGAACGCGAACGCGAACGCAGAGAAGAAGCTGAACCCTGAGCACTCCAGTGCTGACGACGCCGAGGCCGCCGTGCAGGATGCGCTTGGCGACGAGCTCGTGCAGAGCAACCATGAGGACGAGGAAGAGGACACGGATGCGGTGTACTACGGCCAGCCGCCCACGCCATGCCTGTTCGGCATCTTCGAGATGAACAAGGAGGTCATCTCCGACAACTGGCGCGTTTTTGCCTACTCGATTGTGATGACGCTGGCTGTCATTGCGATGCTGTGCGCCAACATCCTGTGCGACACGCTCGGCCTCCTCATCGTGTGCGTTGTCGTCTCCACGATCTGCTGCTCGGGCTCCTTCTGGGCTCTGCCGATTGTGATCGCCAAGGCCAACGTCTTCTCCTACTTGATGATGGCTGTCTACATCAAGGTCGGCAGCCCCATCCAGGCCTTCTACCTGAACTCGTACAAGTGCCCCGGCGACCTGCCCAACTTCAACTTCACCTTCTACAGCACGGTGGCCGGTATCATCAGCAGCGTTGCGGGTGTTGCCGCCGTTACCATCTTCAACTACCTCTTCTCTCGCCAGAACTTCCAGGTGACTTACTTCTGTGTCACCATCATGCAGGTGCTCGCCGCTATCATTGACATCATCATGGTCAAGCGCTGGAACGAGTACATCGGCATCCCGGACCACGCCATGTACATCTGGGGTGATGCCGTTGTGCAGGAGGTGGTGTACATGCTGGGCTTCATGCCGCTTGTCATTCTGCTGTCGCGTCTCGTGCCGCGCGGCTCGGAGAGTGTGGTGTACGCGCTGATGGCTGGCTTCGCCAACCTCGGCCAGACCACTGCGACGTCGCTCGGTGCTATCATCATGGAGTACGGCTGGCCCGTCTTCTCGCGCGCCAACCGCTGCGACTTCAGCAACCTGCCGTGGCTCATCTTCACCGTGAATGTGTGCTGCCCGCTGCTGGTCATCCCGCTGAGCTTCCTGCTGCCGCGTGTGCGCATCATCGACGATATCGACGTGGATGGTAAGGTGGTGCGCAAGAAGGTTGATGAGAAGGTGGTGGAGGAGGAGATTATCACGGATGTCTCGTCGCAGGAGCCCATCCGCCGCGAGGAGGGCAAGCTGCGCACTCAGTAAGTGTAGATGCTGACCGCGCACAATCTCTGTCTCTCTCTCTCCCTCTTAACCTCCCTCTGTGTGTGTGTGTGTGTAATATGTGCTTCTCCCTGACTCGTGCGTTAGTTACTAAGTCTTGTTTCTTTCTTTCTTTCGCCTCTTTTCCCTCTCACTCTCTTCACACGCACTTTGTTCGTGACATTTCGATATTTTGTGTCGACGCTGTTGTTGCTCGTCCACTCTCTCTTCTTCTTCTTTTTTTTACTTCTTTTTCTTTTTCTTGATACTATGCAGCCGTCAAGTGCTTATCTTCTTTGAGTCGTGTAGTGCCGGAGTTGTTGATGCTCTCTCTCTCTCTCTCTCTCTTTTCGGTTCGCGTGGTTGTGTCTTCCTTCGTCACCCTGTTAGCTAAACGATCAAATGAACGATCTGCCCTGTCAGCGTGAAAATGGTAAGGGAAGAGAAGGTAAAATTACACAAGCAGAATTGTTTTTTTTTTCTTTCGAGTGGCTTCTTTTCTTTGCGTCTGTGATTATTTCCTCTCCTACCGCCTGCACCTGACAGGAAGGGCCACGAGGAGCCACCACAAGACCATGAAAAAAAAAAAGAGAGAATGAAAATCAGTTATCAATACCACCTCCAAACTACAAGTCAAGAAGACGGCATCTGCATATATATTTTTTTTCTGAACTCTGTTGTCGCTGCAAGTAACGCAAAGGAACTAAATGCATTTAAAAAGAAAAGAGACATGGGAAAGCTCAAAAAGGCAACTATGGTTTTCTGCGTGTACGGACTTCGTGTTGAAGAGAGAGACAAAAAGAAGTTTTTTTTTTTGCTTTCGCACGTCGTTTCTTTTTTTTCTAATTTCTATCATTATTATTTTTTTATCCATTTCTACATCTACTCCTCATGTTACTTCATTTTATTTTATTTTATTTTTCTAACTGCATCTCATTTCTGTTTAAATGATGATGACACGTTCTGTGCTCTTTTCCCATCCTTCTCCCCCTCTTCTCTCCTCACTTTTTGACTGCCTTTCAGTGGAAGAGTACGTATTTATGTGTATGTGTGTGTGTGTGTGTGTGGTGAAGTGGGCAAGGAGAAAGGCGTCCCACGAGGCGAAGCGCACACAACAGGCACTGGCAGGACGAGAACGAGAAGGGGACAGGTGGGAGACTCAACGTCCATTCCCCCCTCCCATTTCATTTTTCTGGTTTCTCCCTTTCTTTTTTTTTCTTTTTTCTGTGAACCAAAAAAAAATTCCAAGGGGGACTACTAAAGATATGCCCTGTCTTGTTTTTTTTTTCTCTCTTACTTTTTTTTTTCGTTTCTCAGCGCTCACCCTCACTACGTCATCGCTGCTATTAGAATGCTGCGTACCCGACCCAACATCCCCTTCTCTCTTCCTCCCTGCACACGCTCCCGCCCATGTTCGCCTCCACTGGCAACTATTTTCACCAGCTTTCTGCGCTGCGATTCGGTGTTGTGTTTCGCCTTTTTTTTGTGTGTGTGTGTGTTTTTTTTTTTGGTTCTGTTTTCTTGTTTTAATTTTTATTCACCCTGTTGTATTGCTCAGCTCTCTTTTTACAAGAAAATTTAAAAAAAAAACTTGTGCTGCTCTGGACATCTCACCGCCCTTTTTTCCCTTCTTATACAGTCTATTTTTCTTTCTTTTCGTCCCACAATCGCGTGTGGGTACGAATGAGCTGAATTACCTCTTCACTTAATGACAAGGCGGAAGAACGAGAGGAAGTCAATAGGGTGAAAAGAAAAAGGGATTCAAAAAAATGTGGAAGTTTACAACCAGACGACACTAACGCAAAAAAAAAGTCCCCCTTTAAACTCTTCTTCTAACGCACGTTTGGCCTCAATTTTGCGCGGCCATTGTTTTGTTTGTTTGTTAATTTGTTTGTTTTATTCCAGTTTGCGTTCTCCCTTTCAGGCTAGTTTCGGAGAGGTGTGGTACGGATGGACAGCGTAAAGCAAAGAGAGAGAAAAAGAGAGAGAGCGTCGCCAACGTGATGAGAAGACTACTGCCCTTTTTTTTTCTTTTAGTTTCTCCCGTCTTCTCCGGAGTATTTTTAAGCTTTTCTACCTTATTTACTTCTCTAATCCCCTTTTTTTTCTTTTCTCACCTGTAACTTCTTGCCACAGTTGGCCTTGTTGTACACTCGGCGCTTTCTCTCTCTCTCTCTCTCTCATCTCGCGTAGATCTAAAAAAAAAAAACAATTGCGTCCACCGCGCCATTTAACACACACACTCTCCATCTTCCTCTTTTTATTTTTTTTTCTGGTAGTAGTATTCCTGTTTTCTTTTTCTTCTTTGAATTCTCTCTCTCTCTCTTTCGTGTTTGTGTGTTCCGGGTTATCAAAGCCAAGAGACAGAGAGAGGGAGAAAACAGAGAAGCAGTGAAAGAAACGCAAACAGTAAAATACAAACACACAAGACTAAAGGTATGACAAACGAAAAAAGAGCAAAGATCTGAAATGTGACAAAAAAAAAAAAGACTGAACTCTGCTGACTTGACGCATTCGGCGCCTTTATTTTTATTTTTCTATTCTTCTTCTCGACTCCTGTTTCCTCTCTTTTTTTTTCTTTCCCCCTTTTTTTTTAGTACCTTCCCGTTTTACTTTTCAATTTCAATCGGCTCCCGCGGAGACGTAGTGATGATGCGGCTTCAAATGAGTGAAGATAGAGGGACGAAAGCGTCAGCTGTGGCGAGCAACATCAAGGGAGATATTTTTTTTTTTCTGCACCCTTCGCCCTAACCCCTCTTGCGACAAACAAGTGGCAGGAGAAGAAGCCGGCGGTGTATCGTGACGTGCCCTTTCCTCTTGTTGCTCGTCATCTCCCTTCATCTTCTTTTTTTTTCTCGTTCTCTCTCGCTCTCTTTGTGGCCCTTCACCTACTACTAGCACTCCTAATGAGTTTTCCTTTCACGTCGGCACCTTCTCATTCCTTTTTTTGTTTTTCTTTTTTTTTGTTTTTCACTCTCCGTCCTTCCACCGCTGCGGCCTTAACCCCTTCATGACACCAGCGGATGAGAGTGAAAAGGAAAAAAAAAAGATGAGATAGGAAAAAAAAAAATCGCGGAGAGGACAGAGATTGATGAAGAGAGAGAAAAAGAAGGATAGAGAGAAAAAAAAAGAGCCCAGCAAAAGCTTCGTGACCTAGCACCACAAAGTTGTTCTCTCTTTGTTTTTTGGTTTTTTTCACCTTTAAAACAATGAAGAAATTAGTAGTTTTGTTCGCAAACACACGAAGCGTACTGACACTCTTTCTCTCTCTCTCTCAATTCTTCTTCTCCTCTTCGTCCTCTGCATTCACCCCTCTATGTCGCCCTCGCTCTCTGGCCACAGTGATATGGCTTTCTCTTAAGTTCTTTTATTTTTATTATTATTTTCTCTTCTTTTGAGGCTGCTCCTGACCAGGACACAAACTGCCTTTTTTTTCTCCTCTCTACTGTCTTCCTGAACTTTAAAGCTCTCTTTAAGCCAGAAATCAACGCTTTTTTTTTTGTTTCTCTCTTTCATTCGAAAGATGGATTCCTGAGGAAACGCAGAGAGAGAAAGAGAGACCGGAAAAAAAATGCACTGTCTTTCTTCTCGCTCTCTCTCTCTCCCTTTATGTTTCGTCTCTTGTTGGAATTACTTCCGAAAGGTGAAAAAAAAAAGAGCACAAGGCAGCAAAAGCTGTTGTTGTTATCACTGTTGTCGCTGGTGCGCTGTGGGTGGCGTCGCGGTCCTGTGCTGCTTCCCTCAGACAACACCTTTGCACTCGGAACGCTGCCAGTTGGGGCAGTGTTGTGGCCCCACTTCCACAAAAAGGAAACACGGGCCGATGCGACGATGGTGATCAGTGCTCTTTTTTTTTTTTTAAATGAAAGGCGCTGCATTCTCGCTCCGGTTTTTTTTCTCTTTCAACATCTTCTTCTCTTCTCTTCTCTCCTCCACCCATCTTTCCACGGCGGTCGGCACACCTGCGATGCGGAATCTCTTGGTCGCAACATTTTTTTTTGTTTTTTCTTCTCCCCCTCTTCCACTACGCCACAACAGTTGAAAACGACTACAACACAAATTAAAAAAAAAGAAAAAGAGACTCCCTTTACTTCCTGGATATCTCCTCTTTCATTACGCCTCTAACCTCTCTTGGATTTTCCCTACCAGTATTATTATTGTCGTTCAATATAGGTTTTTCTTTTCCTTTCTTCTTTCATCTTCTCTGCCTCTTCGTCTCGCCCAAACATCATCTCATCCCCCCACCACAGCAAACACGCAAGCATGTCTGCCGGGTACGACAACACCCCTCGCGGGCGTGAGGAAGACGTGGCGGCGCAGCCTCCCGTCACACAGGAGGAGGAAGCGGTCAAGAAGCCTGGCAAGTTTGTCCATCCCGATGCCGCCGCCATCTTTGCGAGGTGCCCCTGGGTGCGCCACTTACCGGTCTTCGGCGAGGCAACCGAGGGCTACGGGCCCAAGGCCGTGCTGTCCCTTGGCCTCAGCTACTTCCTGTGCAAGGGCATCGCCGATCAGATTCTGCGTGGTCAGACCTACGCCATGATGATTTCGCGTTATAAGATCGACATCCCCCGCTACCAGCGCCTGTCTCCGATTTCATCCATGGGCTGGTCCATCAAGGCGCTGAGTGCCATGATGTGCGACGGCTTCGCCTTCCTCGGCTACACCAAGCGCTGGTACATGTTCGCATCCTGCGTTGGCGGCGCCGTCTTTGCCCTCGTGTACGGCCTGCTGCCTGCCAAGCAGAGCTCTGCGGACACAGCGTGCGCCTTCATCTTCCTCTCGTGCTGGGGCAAGGCCAACGTGGACATTCTGTCTGAGGGCCACTACAGCCGCCTTATGCGCGGCAACCCGAAGCCCGGTCCGGCGCTGGTGAGCTGGATCTGGATGTGGGTGATGGCTGGCTCTCTGATCGCCACCGTGCTGAACGGCCCGCTGGCCGATCTCGGCAAGCCGCAGATCAGCATCTTCATCTCCGCCGCCCTGCAGTTCATCACTTGCTTCTTCTATCTCTTCAACTGGTATGAGGAGAAGAAGAACCGCGTGCTGCGCTCCGAGGACGCGCTGTACATGCTGGAGGAGACCCGCAAGGAGCGCGAGCGCCTCGGCCTCGAGCAGGAGGCTAACGCCGGCAACTTGGCCACCGATGCGAACGCGAAGACGGAGAAGAAGGCAAACCCGGAGCACTCCCACTCCGGCGAGGATGCCGAGGCCGCCGTGCAGGATGCGCTTGGCGACGAGCTCGTGCTACAGGACAACGACGACGACGGCGAGGCAGAGGCGGAGGAGGAGGTGTACTACGGCCAGCCGCCTACGCCATGCCTGTTCGGCATCTTTGAGATGAACAAGGAGGTCATCTCCGACAACTGGCGCATCTTCGTTTACTCGATCGTCATGACGCTCGCCGTTGTTGCGATGTTGTGCGGTAACATCCTGTGCGACACGCTCGGTCTCCTCATCGTGTGCGTTGTCGTCTCCACGATCTGCTGCTCCTTCTCCTTCTGGGCCCTGCCGTTGGTGATCGCCAAGGCCAACGTCTTCGGCTACCTGCAGCAGGCCGTGTACATCCGTGTCAGCAGCCCCATCCAGGGCTTCTACCTGAACTCGTACAAGTGCCCCGGAGACCTGCCGAACTTCTCTTACACCTTCTACAACACGGTGGCTGGCATTATCAGCAGCGTTGCGGGTGTTGTGTCCGTCATGCTCTTCAACTACCTCTTCTCCAAGCACAGCTACCGTCTGACGCTGTGCGTGACGACGATCTTCCAGGTGCTCGGCGCGCTGTTCGACATCATCATCGTCAAGCGCTGGAACGAGTACATCGGCATCCCGGACCACGGCATGTACGTGTTTGGCGACGCCGTCGTGCAGGAGGTGGTGTACATGCTGGGCTGGATGCCGATGGTGGTGCTGCTGTCGCGTCTGTGCCCGCGCGGCTCGGAGAGTGTGGTGTACGCGCTGATGGCCGGCTTCTCCAACCTCGGCCAGACCACGTCGTCATCTATGGCGGCCATCATCATGGAGTACGGCTGGCCGGTGTTTGCGTTGCCGAACCGCTGCGACTTCAGCAACCTGCCGTGGCTCATCTTTGTGACGAACATCATGACGCCGCTGCTGGTCATCCCGCTCACCTTCATGCTCATCCCTGCTGCCCGCATCATTGACGACATCGACGTCGACGGCCACGTGGTGCGCAAGAAGGTGGACGAGAAGGTGGTGGAGGCTGTGGAGACGGACTCGGATGAGGTTTCCTCCAAGGAGCCGTACGGCGACAGCCTTGAGAAGACGAAGAAGTAGACGGGTAAGTGAAGCGGGCCTCTCGCACGCGTTGGCCTCGTCACGGTTCATTCTCTCTGTCAGAGTGGCAAGGTAAGCAGGTTTCTCAGAGTGGCGGTCATGCCGGTACACACACACACATACAGACATACACACAGATGCACACACGCTGGTTTGGTCATGACACGGCCACTTTTCTCTTTCTTTATTCTCTCTCCCATCCTTCTCTCCGCTGCGGTGTTCTCTCTTTCTCTCCCCCGTCCTTGTTTCATTGCGGACCTTCGGGGTTGGCCCTTGCCTGCGAACATCTTTCCAACGTCGTAGCCGTTTTTTTTTTTCCTATTGTTGTACATGCGCGGTTGCATCCCCCTCCCTCCTGTCTGCTCTCAAAGTCCTCGTCTTTTTTTTTCCCCACCTCCACTGTTTTCTTGTTTTTCGTGTGTCCTCCGCATATTCCTTTGTTTTTTTTTTTCTCTGTTTGCTTTGCGTCTCTACTGTCTAACGCTTAAGCTAAGAACACTTATTAGTATTATTATTATTATTTTTTTTAAAGCGGTTTGTATTTTTTTCATTGGATGACGGGACAGCAGGAATAAATCGGGGGGGACCAAAACGTGGACCTTTTTCTTTTTCTTCGTTTTGATGAACGCGTGGCTTGTGGATACGAGAAAGCGAGTACACCATTTTTTGTTTTACTGTCTGCGGTAAAGGAAGAGGAGCAGCGGCGCCGGGGTGGTGATAAGGACGCGATTCGTGTTGCCCTTTTCTTTTCTTTTCCCTTTATTCCTTTCCGTGTGTGTGACTGTGTGTATGTGTGCTCTGTAGGCGCGCCATATGTGTATGTGGTCTCCCTCTCTCCGGTTTTTTTTTCGCAGTCTTTAATTTGGCTGCCGCGGAGACATGGCTTGCGCTAAGGCATGAAAAAACGAACGTGACGATGGCACGACGGCAGGTGGAAAGAGGGAAGAAGGAAGGCGGGTTAAAATAGAGATCGGAAAAAAAGCGTTGCTAATTGCGCTTTGACAGATTGAAAGGTGACACGCACCGTCTCAGCTCACAGTCACCTTTTTTTTTTCTCCTCGACACCTTTCTCTTCCTCTTTCTCTCTTGTTTCCACTTCTGTGTGTTGCCTACCCCGATAAACAAGATGGTTAATATGAAGTTGTAATGCATTCCCCTCACCTCTTTTCTCTTCTTTTCCCTTTCGCATGCGTTTGTGTTTAACAAAAAAAAATTATGGTTTTCGTCGACTATTTTCCACTCTATTCATTTTCTCCTTTGATTCTCCTTGTCGTTCTCTGCGCATCATAATGAAAGCTTGGGATTTTCTCTACTGCAAGACCGCGCTTCTCAACTATGTCAAGAGGCTTGCTTGACTTCAATTTGATTTTACTATGGTTTTTTTTTCTTTATTTCTTTCATCTACCTCTCGCTCTCTCTCGCCCCCCATTATCGTAGCGCGTCACCGCATCGCTGCACCGATGAGCAGAGTGCCAAAAAAATCCCCCTTTTTTCCTAAACCAAATCTTCATTTTCTTTGTTTCCTTTTTTGTCGTTTTTGTTGTTGTTTTCCCTTATCAAAGATAAACGCCAGTACTCTCTAAAACGTGTTAGACTCACAAACAGGTACTCTCCCTTCAAGTCTGCAGACGGGGATGTCGTGCGACGGCCTCGATTCTCCATCGACACCCAAACGGTCTTTCTTAATTTATTGATGCTTTTTTTTATTTTTTTTCTCGCTGATTGTTTTGTTTGGCTGGTATGTTCACTTTCTGCACATATATATGTTTATATATTCACTCTTTCTCTCTCCCCTCTCTTCCTTCTCTTACCCTCAGCGTATGAACTCCATTTAACAGTCTTCCACCGTGATCGAAACTTCTCTTCTTCTGTCTTTCTTGTTCTCCGTAGTTTTTTTTTCTCATTGCCTTTTTTTTTTCTTTCTTCCATTCCCTACCGTGTTTTACCCCCTGTTATACAACAACTCTAAAAAAAAAAAAAAATAGCGCTGTGTGTGTGCGCGCGCATGTATGTGTGTGAATGCATGGCCTTGTTCATTTTTGTTTTCTATTTCTTTTTTTTTTCGTTCGTGCTTTTCATCTGGAAAAATATAAAGGATAGACTGTCCTTGTAAGAGAACGGTCTTCTTTTTTTTTTCTGGTTTTTTTTTTTTTTACTCTCTTATGCGAAGTGCTTCACTAGCTCTTAGTGATGTCCCGACACGCAGCCTCAAAAAAATGAAACGTTACAACAGAGTTATGGGCACTTCCATTGTGACCCCCATCAATTTTTTTCTGTTTTTTTTTTATCTTTTCCCCATCCCAACCAAAAAGAAGACGGGGCTGTTTCTTTTTTTTCCCCCTCTATTTTTCTCCCTCAAGTGTTGTTACGGCACAGGGCCGTCCCAGACCCTCTCTTTTCCCTCTCTTCCTCCTCTCCGCATACCACTCGCAAATTTAGATTCGTGTGGATATGTGGTTTGTGAGCAGTCTCCATGCTCCCGCCCCAACTCTCTCCCTCTCTTCCCCTGTTTTAGTTTGGTGAGCCTCCCTCAAGCACTGGCCACCGACGCGTCTATTTGTCCTTACTTTTTTTTTCTCTCTCTCTCTCTTCTTCTTCCGCTCACGCTCCGTACACCCGTTTGCTAGGTGTGTACGCGTACCTACGTGTGTTTGTTGGTGTCCACTCGGAATAAAGTAAAGGATATCAACACAATACTCCTACTCCTCGCCCCCTGTGTTCCTATTGGGCTTTTTTTTTCCGTTTCTTTTCTTCGCGAGCGTACGCACTGAGTATTATTCCCGCCTCTATTATTGTTATTCGGCCTTTTCAGCGCGATCGACTCTGCTCCAGTCCTGTTCATGAACAGTCAGCGAAGCAAAAGAAGTTCAAAAAAGGAGGCTGTGCACAACAAAGAGGAAAGAAAAGAAGGTCACTAGGAACAATCCTTCTTTCTCTCTTTATCTGTGCGTGTGTGTATCTTTCGAGGGTGAACACGAAGGAAAATGAGGCGTGCTGACGACAGAAATCAGCTCTGCAACGCCTTTTCTCTTTCTTTTCATGTTGCTCTCCTTCTCTTTTTTTCTCTCCGTATTCCTTCGGTTTCTTCCTCTCTTGAGACCCGACATTGCTTTTTTTTTTGTTTTTGTTCTCGCTACTGTCGTTTTTTCCCCCGGTAATCACCGTCTTTTTTTCTTTTCTCACCCTGCTGCGAATGTGGGGTGTGGCGGTGCCGGCGAGTAGTGAATTTGAATTCCTGTTCGTGTCTCCTCTATTTATTCTCTGTTCTTCCAGCAGGCTTCGTGTGCCTGTCCGGGTCTTTTTTTTTTTTCTTCGTCACAGCAGCTTCGGGTTTGTGCGTGCGTGCATGTGTGTCTTCGCGACTGCATTGCAGCAACACCTCTACCCAACAGGCTGTTCGGATTTTTCTTTTTCTCTCTTCTACCTCTATGCTCATATATACATACAAAGGTGCGTTCGAGTATGTGTGTGTGTGCGTGCGAGAAAAAGAATTTCTTGTACGTATATTTATAAGTGGACTACGCCTTCAACTGCTATCGGCCGCGAGAGGGGCCTTCGTGCCTTTTCTTCTCTTCCTACCGTTGTTATTTCTGGTCTTGAAATTGTTCCGTGTTTTTTGTGTTTGAATGGGGATGTGCATGTGATGTGTTTGACGCGTGAAGGAGGGAGGAAGTTTAAGAGCTCTAGCGACGACAAGAATCTATTTTTCCCGGTTTTTTTTTCTCTCATGCCTTTCTCTCACTACTCACGGCACCCGTGAAGGACACGTCAAGCCGTTTGCTGCGCGCGCAGCTGGGAAGAAGCGCAGCATAAATGTCTTGTAGGTGCGATTTAAGTGTGCATGTGAGTGCGGGAAGAATAGAAACAGATAGGGGAGACAGTAGAGAATATGAATCGCAAAAAATGATTATCCTCACCCCCCAACAAGTCAATCGGCACGCACACTTTTCTCTTTCGAACCGGTGCTTGGTGTTGTTGCTGTTGTTAAACCTCTTTTTTTGTTCTTCTTCTTCAAAGGTAAATGAGGGTGTGTATTTGTGTGTGTTTCTGTGTGTGAAATTCGGAGCAGCCTTCTCCGCGATCTTTTGTTGTTCTTGTTTGTATCTTTTCCTTTCTTTTTCTTTCGCATACTCATATAAAGCCATATACCTGCATTTAACTTCACTTCGTAGCGTCGTCGCCTCACAAACACGGACAAAAAAACGAAAGCTCCTACAACAACTGTTGGAGGAACTTTAAAAGGTGAAAAGCTTTTAAAGTCTTCTTTCGCTAATTTATTAGTTTTATCTTCTTTTTTTCGCCTCACCACTACCACTGCGGTGCTCTGTCTTGTTTCATCATTTCCTCTTCTCTCTTTTCAGCTCTTTGACTGCGCTCTTCTACACCAACAAACAAAGAAATAAAGGGGTGGGAGTGAAGGACAAGCACAACGCAGCAGTTCAGTGTGCGTGTGTGCAAGCATTTTTTTTTCTCTCCTTTGACTTTTCGTTCTCTTTTTTTACTTAAGTGGCCTCCAGTAAAAACCGATGCCCGCGTCAAATAATACAAAGGTATATATAGAGGTAGGTGGGTTTGTGTCTGCGTGGAGGGGCTTTTCCTAAGAGCCAACGGCAAGTTCACCTTCTCTCTGAACCTTCTCTTATCAGCGTCGTCGGCGATCACCACACTCACCGAGTTACGTAAACAAATTCCCAAAAAAAAAACGGTAGGCATGCGCTTCTTTCAATGAAGCACAGAGATCGGAGAACATGCCGCAGTGGTGCACCTTTCCGACATTTTTTTTTCTGTCGTTGCATGCTGTAACACCAGCTGTACCGCTGAGGCACACGACCCGCTTCTCTTAGGGCCAGTGGAAGAGAGAGAGAGAGAGAGAGAGAGGAGCGAAGAGAGCCAGCAGTAGGAGACGCTCACAAAAAAAAATCTTTTTTGCACCCCTAAAGTAATCGCTGAGGGTTTGACACGCTGGCTGTGCTCCTTGTCTTTCTTCTTTCTTCTCCTCTTCCTTTGTCCTCCTGGAGACTCTGTCGCGACTGTGGCTGGATTTCCTTCGTGGAGCGTCTCTCTGCAAGCCCAGTATTCGACGAAGACATGGCGCCTCAAGTTTTTTTCTCTCTCACCACTGGTGACAGAGAGCGAGGATACGCCTTTGGCCTTGAATGCTTCCCATGCTCGTGCTGTTTTCGTTGCACTTTCACACCTTCACCCCTTTCTTTCTTTCGTTTGTTCTTTCTCTTTCATGACTCTTAGTATAATACAATGGGCTGACACTTGAAGCCCTAGCTTAAGTAGCAGCAGTAGTAATTAGGTTTATTTATTTTTCTGGTAAATTACTCCAAGCTCCTCTTCGATGCCTTCCTGTGCGTCGTGGGCTTACCCGTGTGCGTGACACGCCTCTCGGGCTGTGACGTGCGCAGGCAATAAGCTTGAAATGCCACGCGAAATCGTGCGACATCACTCAACACTTAAATGCTTCTCCCTTATTTTTTCTATCACCTCACCACATGGAGCACTCTTCGTGTCGTCTCGACAAGCAACCTTTTTTTTTTTTCAATTGTGGCACAGCTTTTTTTTTTCTCTCTCTCTGCGCTTGTGGGTCCCTTTGCGCTGTCTCACCTCACCCACAACCGGACTAGACGGGATCTCGCTGCCCCGCTCTCTTCGTTCGTCGCTTCTTTAACTTTCTCTCCTGTAATTGAGGCAGACGTTGAGGTGCATGAGAGAGAGAGAGAAAGAGAGAGAGAGAGAGAGAGAGAGTGAAGAAACGCTTAGCTCGCGCTTTGTCTGCCAACGCTTCCGCTGCGATCGAGTTTCTAATTAGAGAAGAAAGAGAAAAGATGAAGGCGACGAGAGTGTTGAATGCTATACCAGAATGAAAAACGCGCTATCTCAGAGCGATGCCGGTTCGTAAGCAGCACGCTTGCTGCAGCCGGCATACCGCACATTTAGGACATCACAGTACAGGGGCAAGGCCAGCAGCGCTGCGAAGATGTTGGACAGCGCCTTCGCGTGCGTCGGCCACTTCCACCGCCGGGTGCGGTGCATGCGGTTGACCCAGTGTGATGGCAGCCGTTGCGAGGTTCAGCTGCAGCAGGTCGGAGGGCATCGCCTTCAGCTCTCGCAGCCACCGGATGTGCTGCTGGCGAATAGCCGGCGTCACCGCGGCCCACGAGAGAGCTGGGACACGTGTCGAGGCCGCTGGGAGTAGATGATCCACTTCCTCAGGCAGAGCGCCGCCTCGTCGCGTCTGCCCTGCCAGTTTGATTGTACTGTGGGCGATAGAAGGTGAAAGGGTGCGCGTGGGCAGAGTGGCCCCCGACAAGGGCGTACAGGCTGACGCAGCAGGTACACGAGACGGTGGTAGGTTTGTACATCCACCATGAAACGGCAAACAGGCCGCCAGAGACGCAGCGATTAGGAGTCGAAGAGGGCCCGGCAGAACCCACTCCTCCACTCCCGCCTTCTCTGATTGATGCCGGACAGGAGGTGATGCGTGCGTACGTTGGCGAAGAGGACGCCGCCGTGCCGCAGGTTAAAGCGCCAGGTGAGGAGTTAAACGAAGATGAAGACAGGCGCGCAGCGCTGCTTGTCGAGCCGCGATTATATAAATGTAGTCGCCCACCCGATCTGGTAGCTGCGCCTGCCCCTCTTTTGTCAAGAAGAGCCAAGGGTTTTGGGTGTCTGGGGCTCGGCGACTATCGTACACTGCAATGTTGAAACCCATCCTCTGGATTGCCGTCCGTATATCCACGTCTGCGCGTCGGGCGAACTGCAACCGGCTTGACCAATTTGCCATAGCTTGTGGGTTAATAGATCTCTCTCTGTGCCGTCCGCGACGGACGCGAGAGCAGTGGCTACCAGCATGTAGCGTAAACCGCGGTTTGCGCACGCCGTGTCAGCGTCCGCCGCTTTCCGGATCCACTCTTCCACTCTTGTGTGCAGTGTCGCGCCGCCCTCCAGCACTGGAGGCGTACCCTTGATTTTCGGGAACCTCTGCAAGAATGCGTTGCATCTCCTTCCAAAACACTCGATGAGGTGGCAGCTCTCTTACGGTCTTGGTAAGGAACTCCCTAAGCCGTTCAGGTAACGAATCTGCATGACCCACTGTCGTTTCGAGGTGTATGGCACAGAAGGTAGCCACCATGAACAGTCCGCAGTCGTCACTGTACCGTCGCTGCTTCGCACATTCGTCATGCACAAGCTGCAGGTCTGGCCAGACTTTCAAAAATATTTTCTTCAGATCTCGATGGACGGGCTCGGATGGCGCAGAGTCGAAAATCCTCAGCAAAATGCATTCGCTTGTTCTCTCAAGCACACCTGCTATCCAATGATGGCGAATAAAGAGAGGGAAAAATACAACTGTTTCTTCGTTCACCAGTGCGCTAATCTTTACTGCCTGCTCCTTTGTCAGGTGCGGCAGCGTGTCGCACTTCAGTATGCGTGAGGAAGGGAGGTAGTGCCTCAAGACCCTGTCGATCTCGAGGTTACTCGTTTTCCCCGCGGCAAAATCACCGCCTCGCAACACCACGTCTTCCGTCTGATGGCAATTGACGGGTGTGGTGTCACGTGAAGCAGGTACCGGGCCCACGGGGACCCTCAGTTTTTGGACCCGGCGCACTCGCCGCAGCGCCGCCGTTGTATGTCCACGGGACCGAGCCACCGCGGCCGCGATAGTTTGTATATTCGCGTCCACGACCCCTGCCTCGGTTGGCCGTGGTAGCAGCCAACTGCTGCACCGCCCCGTACACCTGGGCGAGGAGGTTCTCCGTCTGCGTCATGTCGACGGCGGCGAACTGCTCCCCCTGCGCGTTGTAGATGGGCTCGGCGTACCCGCCTTCCAGCACGGTGATGGCATCCTCTGTGTAGAGGTGTTTAAACCCGGAAATCTCTGGGTACGCCTCTCCTCCACCCATGGCGTGCAGTTTTCTCGTAATCATCCGCACCTCGTCGTTGGGGTGGAATAGCTCAGAGCAGGCAGGGGTCTTGGGCGCGGACAAGGCCAGGCGACTGGACGCGAATATTCAAACTATCGCGGTCGCGGTGGCTCGGTCCCGTGGTCGTACAACGGGGGCGCTGCGGCGAGTGCGCCGGGCTCAAAAAACTGAGGGTCCATGAGGCACCGGCGGCCGAACTCTTTGTCGGGAACGTACAGGGTGTAAAGGCACACAATAACCACCATCGGCGACCATTGCCTTTTCTTGGCCATAAGCTCGAACTTCTTGCGCAGCTCATCGTCTGTCAACTTACCCGCATTGCTCCAGAAAAGCTCAGCGTCCTTGATGACCCGCTTCCATGGATACTGCTGGAGTTCAGCATGCTCTGCAAGATACGGAGCCGCATCCTTCTTTGCTTCAGGGGCAGGCACACCCGCTGATTGTGCGAGCATCTCTCGAAATGATTTGTCGTCCATTTGGAGCTCCTCCCGAAGCTTTGTCAGCTTCTCCATTGTGCTCAATGAGATAAGAGTCGTCATTTTCGCTTTGAAAAGGGGGGAAAGAGAGAACGAAGGGAAAAAATCAACTATTCAAAGTTGTGCGCTTTGTGGTAACCCATACAGAGGAAGGCAAGAGGAGAGGAAGAGAGAAAGAATATTTCGCAAGGACCTGGCAAGAAAGACGAACGAGCACGCACACCACACGGGATGGCTCTACAAGCAGCTAATCCCTATTTCCTACAAAACGCAGCTCATGACACATTCGCGTCTCGACACGCTCGTACTAGTTCATCGTAGCGCTTTACCTCTTTTCGCCTCTCCTCTCCCCCAAGCATGTCTACTTGTGTCTATGTGTGTTCGTTGCCCTCTTCTATACCTCCCTCTTCTCTCTCTCTCCCTCTCTCTGCCCCCACACCGCCACACACACGCACTCCAGTTTAACCACACGCAAGCTCCGTCTTGTCAGCCAACACTCCCTCTCCACTCTCCCCACCACCCACACACACACACTTTCCACCTGCCCCTTTCCCACAGCAGCAGCAACCATGTCCAAGGAGGAGAAGGTCAACCAGAACGCCGAGGTCATCTCGAACTCGAGCGACAACGACGCCGATAACGCGCAGGGCAAGAATGGCAAGTTCGTTCACCCCGAGGCGGCCAACCTCTTTGCCAAGTGCCCCTGGACGCGCCACATCCCCGTCTTCAACGAGGCTGCTGAGGGCTTCGGGCCCAAGGCGGTGATCTCGCTGGGTGGGAGCTACCTGCTGTGCAAGGGTATTGCCGATCAGATTCTGCGTGGCCAGACCTACGCCATGATGATTGACCGCTACGGCATCGACGTTCCCCGCTACCAGCGTCTGTCTCCGATTTCCTCCATGGGCTGGTCTATCAAGGCGCTGAGTGCCATGCTGTGCGATGGCTTCGCCTTCCTCGGCTACACCAAGCGCTGGTACATGTTCGCATCCTGTGTTGGCGGCGCCGTCTTTGCCCTCGTGTACGGCCTGCTGCCCGGCAAGGACAGCTCTGCCAACATTGCCTGTGCCTTTATCTTCCTCTCGTGCTGGGGCAAGGCCAACGTGGACATTCTGTCCGAGGGCCACTACAGCCGTCTCATGCGCGGCAACCCGAAGCCCGGTCCGGCGCTGGTGAGCTTCATCTGGTTCTTCATCATGACCGGCTCTCTGATCGCCACCGTGCTGAACGGCCCGCTGGCCGACCTCGGCAAGCCGCAGATCAGCATCTTCATCTCCGCTGCCCTGCAGTTTCTCACGTGCTTCTTCTACCTCTTCAACTGGTATGAGGAGAAGAAGAACCGCGTGCTGCGCTCCGAGGACGCGCTGTACATGCTGGAGGAGACCCGCAAGGAGCGCGAGCGCCTCGGCCTGGACCCCGTTGCCGTGAGCCGCGAGGAGGCGGCCGCGGATAAGCCCAAGGACAAGAGCTCGGAGCACTCCCACTCCGCGGCGGATGCCGAGGCCGCCGTGCAGGATGCGCTTGGCGATGAGCTCGTGCAGACCAACAATGAGGAAGAGGAGGATGGCGATACCGAGGAGGTGTACTACGGCCATCCGCCTGTTCCCTGCGTGTTTGGCCTCTTTGAGATTAACAAGGAGGTCATCTTGTACAACTGGAAGATCTTCGCGTACAGCATCGTCATGACGCTCGCCGTCATTGCGATGCTGTGCGGTAACATCCTGTGCGACACGCTCGGCCTCCTCATCGTGTGCGTCATCGTCTCCACCTGCTGCTGTGCGACGTCCTTCTGGGCCCTGCCGCTGGTGATCGCCAAGGCTAACATCTTCGGCTACCTGCAGAGCGCCGTGTACATCCGTGTCAGCAGCCCAGTGAACGCCTTCTACCTGAACTCGTACAAGTGCCCCGGCAACATGCCCAACTTCACCTACACCTTCTACAGTACCGTGGCTGGCGTCATCAGCAGCGTCGTTGGCATGTTCACCGTGGCCATCTTCAACTATCTTTTTGCAAAGCACACGTACCGCCTCACCCTGTGCTGCACGACCATCTTTCAAGTCTTGGGAGGCATCATTGATATCGTCATCGTCAAGCGCTGGAACCTGCACGTCGGCATCCCTGACCACGCCATGTACATCTGGGGTGATGCCGTCGTCGGCGAGGTGGTGTACATGCTGGGCTGGATGCCGACCACCATTCTGTTGGCGCGTCTGTGCCCACGTGGCTCGGAGAGTGTGGTGTACGCGCTGATGGCTGGCTTCTCCAACCTCGGCCAGACCACCGCTTCATCGCTCGGTGCTATCATTATGGAGTACGGCTGGCCCGTCTTCTCGCGCGCCAACCGCTGCAACTTCAGCAACCTGCCCTGGCTGCTGTTCGTGTGCAACATCATGACGCCGCTGCTGGTCATCCCGCTCACCTTCATGCTCATCCCCGCCGCCCGCATCAGCGACAACATCGACGTCGACGGCCACAAGATTCGCCAGAAGGTGGACAATGAGCTGACCAAGGTGGAATCCGACTCTACAGAGCCCGCCACGCAGGAGAAGCCGAGGCAGTAGGAGCATCCACCTACCGCCTTTTTTGGCGTTTCTTAGTTTCACCCACACACAATTCGTCAGCGTGCCGCACACGCACGTACGCACATTTCTTTTTTTTTTCAGCCCTGCTGAATCATTGTTAATTTTTTTTTTTTCCACGCTCGCTTTTCTTGCTGCTTTCCCTCTCTCTTCTCTTCTCATCTCTCTCGGTGTCTCTCGCCATTTTTTTTTATTATTATTTCTGCTCCTCCTCGTCTCGTTCAGCTCTTCTTTTTCCGATGGAGCGTGTGGGAGAGCAGGACAGCGAGGCGAGGGACACGCGTGCCTAGTGCAGCGCACTCACACTCACACACACATGCACAAGCGCACGTGAGAAGGAGAGAGGGAGGAGAGAGAGAGAGATTGAGGAAAGGCAGCTCATGCTTTAACACACGAAAACGGCGTGCGTAACCACTCCCCCCTCTTTCTCTAACGGCTTCACCGCCACATTCCCCCTCCCCCCTTTCTGTTTTTTTTTTAATTTTTTTCTCATTCCTAACTTATGTTTTATCGAGCCCGCTGCGGAGGCTCCTCCTGCCCTGTCCGTGGCCGCCGACATCGTGTGTGTGTGTGTGTGTGTGTCGGCCCGGGCAGAGCAGCAGCCTCGCATCAGAAAGCCCCTGTGGAAAGAAGACAGCGAAAGGCGGTTGTCGAATTCTGTCAGGCAGCTGCGAAGGAACCTCCTTCACGGATTGCTATACTTCTGAGTGTTATTCTGTTTTTTCTTTTCCTTTTTTCCCCCCTCTCTTGCCAAACCACTCTGACAATCTACTTCTTCTATATATATATTTAAGTAACGTTGTGTCTATGTGGAAGGGGCGGTGGCGTACGAGTCCCACGCCGTGGCGCCGGAAGCGGTTGGGTAACCCTGTGCCGTTACCACCGCCCTCAGGTCCGAGCGCGGTGAGAGAGGAGGAGGAGGAGACAGAGAAGAGCGGAGCGGGGTTTTTGGGCTCGCACCCGCAGGCCGTGAAGTCCCCTGCTGTCGGCCTATTTAAACACCTCTCTTTCAGCAGACGGGGCTGTAGCCAGTCTGTGTCGCTTTTCTCTCTCTCTTCTTCATTCCTTCGTAACTGGCGCACTTCCAGCATGAACATAAATATATTTTTTTTTTCACGATTATACATTCCTTTTCTTTTTTTCCTCGCAGCATTTCTAAAATGAGCCTGCTATTCCCCAGACCCCACACACACTTCCCCGTATTTTTCTTTTTTTGTCCTAAATAAGTTCTGCTTGTGGAGACTGTTGTACACCCTTAATTCTCCACCGCAGGCTAAATGCTTCCCTTGTGATCGGCTTTCTTCTGTGACTCTTAATACGCTTTTTTTTTTCTTCTGTATCGCTTATTTTTCTCCTTTCCTTCGGGAACAAAAAAAAAAGAAGCCAGGTATGTGGAGTGCTTTTCTTCTATGGTTTTTTTTTCTTTTCTATGTTGATCTTCTCAATACGAGTCGGCAAACCGGGCTCGTGTGTGTTGGTGTCTAAACACCAAACACGCACAAACAGTATATATCTTTGAACTTCACGTTCTTACAAAGAAACTCTTCCAGGTTTTTTTTTTCGCGTCTGCCCTTCTTCCCCGTTTCTTTCTCAAACTTCGCCATCGCCTCTTTTTCCTTCAGCCGATGTTCTTGTTTTTTTTTTCTTCTTCTTCTTCTGTACCCCCTCCCACATGCTTGCGTGCAAGCTGATCGGCGTGGTCGAGGAGCTAGACCTGTCCACCGCGTTGCAGCGTGTTGCTGTCAACGACTTCACACCTAGCACCCTGTCCTTCGACCACCTCTCTCTTTCTCTCTTTCTTCCTTTTTTCACCACTCCTCTGTCTCTTCCAAGAGCTACCTTGTGCTTTCGATCCACTTTAAATATATTCTCATTTTTTCTTTTCAGAAAGTAAGATTGCGAGGCTTCGCGAAGCGGCATCGCAGGGGAGTGGAGATGGCGATGTTTGCATCTGCGTTCACGGGCGTCGACATCCGCGAGGGGAGGCGTGCCCTGCACTGCAACACCCGCCACGGCTGAAGACATGCCAAGTCCCCGCTCTTACTTCTTCTTCTTCCTCATTTCCTCCTTAATTTCTTTATTCTCTCTCCTCGTCCCGCAGAGCCTAGTGACCTCGGGCGAGACAGACGTGAAGCACAGTGAATGGGCGAGTGCAGCAGCGAGTGTGGTGCCGCCATCAAGACCCGCTGCGCGGACCACGCCCCTCTCCGCCTTCTCCTATTTTACCCTCCGGTGCGTCTCTCCAGGCTGTCCGCCTCGCGGCGTCAACTGGATGGTGCGTGTGCGGTGGGGGGATGAACGCGAAGGAGCCGGTGTCTCTGTCCTAGGGTTCTCCTTGACAGGGAAGGGGAGAAGGCCGGCGAGGCGGCCTCACTGCCACTCCCTCCCACGTCTCTTTTTTTCCTTGTTTCTAACTACCACGTCTTCCATCGTTAAATATATATATATCCGCCCAAGACACCAAAATGAGAAAAAAAGAAGAATGAAAATAAGATCAGCGGCACGTCGTGTGTGTGCCACAACCTTGATCCCGTTCTATCCTCTCCCTCAGCTGCTCTCTCTCGCACTGCAACGTGCGACACCGCGGCCGCAAGTCGTCCTGCTCCGCGGTGTTTGTCTTTGTGTTGGGGAAAGTGAAAAGTGCCGCCGTGAAGCTTCGCCTCCCTGCCGACCGCACCGCAGCACATAGACCCGGTCTCTGCCTTCATGTCTCGTCCACTCGCATTAGTTTCACTCTCCTCCCTTACTCGCTATCCATTTTTTTTCCTCCTCTTTGTCTTGTCCTTCCTGGCCAAACGCGACGCCCCAAAACACGACTCTTTTTTTTTCTTTGACGCTGTGCACGCACATGAATATAGATTAACTCTTTGCTCTCACGCCTGCGAAGTCAACAACAACTTCTTTTTCTTTTCTCTCCTTCTCTCTCTCTCTCACGGCCGCAGGAACTTGTCCTACTTCACCGCATCTCCACGCACGCACGCCGTCAACTGACAGCCCCTTATAAACAGTCACACCGCCACGTCGATCCCGAAATGTCCCATCAAAGCGACACCGGTGTCCAGCAGCAGGAGCAGGATGTTGCCGTACCGACGACGAACAAGGACAGCACCAAGCACGTCCATCCCGATGCCGCCGCCATCTTTGCCCAATGCCCCTGGGTGCGCAACATCCCCGTCTTTGGCGAGGCGGTGGAAGGTTACGGACCCAAGGTGGTGATCTCGCTGGGTGGGTGCTACTTTCTCTGCAAGGGCATCGCTGACCAGATTCTGCGTGGCCAGACCTACGCCATGATGATGACGCGCTACAAGATCAAGGTGGAGCGCTACCAGCGTCTGTCTCCGATTTCATCCATGGGCTGGTCCATCAAGGCGCTGACCGCCATGATGTGCGACGGCTTCGCCTTCCTCGGCTACACCAAGCGCTGGTACATGTTTGTCTCCTGCGTTGCTGGCGCCGTCTTTGCCCTCGTGTACGGCCTGCTGCCCGCCAAGGAGAGCTCTGCGGAGACCGCGTGCGCCTTCATCTTCCTGTCGTGCTGGGGCAAGGCCAACGTGGACATTCTGTCCGAGGGCCACTACAGCCGTCTCATGCGCGCCAACCCGAAGCCTGGTCCAGCGCTGGTGAGCTGGATCTGGGTGTGGGTGATGGCTGGCTCTCTGATCGCCACGGTTATGAACGGCCCGCTGGCCGACCTCGGCAAGCCGCAGATCAGCATCTTCGTCTCCGCCGCCCTGCAGTTCGTTACGTGCTTCTTCTTCCTGTTTAACTGGTTCGAGGAGAAGAAGAACCGCGTGCAGCGCTCCGAGGATGCGCTGTACATGCTGGAGGAGACCCGCAAGGAGCGCGAGCGTCTCGGCCTGGACCCCGACGCCGAGAACATGGCCACCGATGCAAAGGGAGCCGCGAAGAACCTTAACCCGGAGCACTCTCACTCCGGCGAGGACGCCGAGGCCGCCGTGCAGGACGTGCTGAACGACGACAATCTCAGCAACGGTGAGATGGTGCAGAGCAACAACGGCGAGGCAGAGGCGGAGGAGGAGGTGTACTACGGCCAGCCGCCCATGCCATGCCTGTTCGGCCTCTTCGAGATGAACAAAGAGGTCATCACAGACAATTGGAAGATCTTCGTGTACAGTGTCATCATGACGCTGGCTGTCATTGCGATGCTGTGCGCCAACATCCTGTGCGACACGCTCGGTCTCCTCATCGTGTGCGTCATCGTTTCCACGATCTGCTGTGCGACGTCCTTCTGGGCTCTGCCGCTGGTGATCGCCAAGGCCAACGTCTTCGGCTACCTGCAGCAGGCCGTGTACATCAGCGTTGGCAGCCCCGTCACCGCCTTCTACCTGAACTCGTACAAGTGCCCTGGCGACTTCCCCAACTTCTCTTATACCTTTGCCAACACCGTGGCTGGCGTCATCAGCAGCGTTGCGGGTGTTGTGTCTGTCATGTTCTTCAACTTCCTCTTCTCCAAGCACACGTACCGCCTCACCTTCTGCAGCACGACGGTCCTGCAGGTGCTCGCGGCGCTCTTCGACATCATCATTGTCAAGCGCTGGAACGAGTACATCGGCATCCCGGACCACGGCATGTACATCTGGGGTGACGCCGTCGTGCAGGAGGTGGTGTATATGCTGGGTTGGATGCCGATGATTGTGCTGCTGTCGCGTCTGTGCCCGCGTGGCTCGGAGAGTGTGGTGTACGCGCTGATGGCTGGCTTCTCCAACCTTGGCCAGACCACTGCTTCTTCGATTGGTGCCATCATCATGGAGTACGGCTGGCCCGTCTTCGCGGATCCGAACCCGTGCGACTACAGCAACCTTCCGTGGCTCATCTTCACCGTGGGCGTATGCTGCCCGCTGCTGGTCATCCCGCTCACCTTCATGCTCATCCCCGCTGCCCGCATCATCGACGACATCGACATCGACGGTAAGGTGATCCGCAAGCAGGTGGACGAGAAGGTGGTGGAGGAGGTGGAGACGGAGTCGCAGGCGGAGTCGACGTCAGAGCCCTTCGCGGAGGCTGGCAACAAGCCGAAGTCCGCTGCCGCGTAGCCGAGCTCAGCGATTCAGCGCCGTCTAGGTGGCTTTGCCGTTCACCTGCGCGGCCTACTGTACTCTAAAAGAAAAAAAAAAGACGGAAATTGTAGAGCGTCATAACACTAAACAATCTCCCCCTCCCCTGTATTTCTATCTGATATATATATGCCCTCTTTAATTTTATTATTTTTTCGCATCTCGGCTCTATCATCGTCATTCTCATGGGTGCCGCCGTACGGCTTTTTTTGGTTTTCTTTTTAGTTCTTTTTATCTTCACTCTGGCTTTACCATTTACGTTACCGACACTCGCTACTCACGTCGCGACGACGCCCACAAGCGTCATTGAAAAAAAAAATGCTTCTTCTCTTATCTTCCATTCTCTTCTTTTTTCCATGCTTTTTATTGTCTACTTTATTTTTTCTCTTTCTGTTGAATTCACGTGGCAGCCGAGGGAAAAGAGTACAGTGCGGCTGTGAACGTGGAGGGTCACAATGATGTCCCTTTTCTATTTACAGGCCGCTTTCATGAGAGAGAAGAATTAAGCACTGTGTGAAGCAGAAGAAAAGCGGGCTTTCTTCGTTTGTGTGGACGTTCCGCCGACTTCCCACTTCCCCACTCTCAGAATCTAATGGGAAGCCTTTTTTTTTTTTTCATATTTCTGTTTATCCACCGTGTCTACCCTCTCAGGATCTTATCTCTTTAATTGATCAGCTGTACCCTTTTTGACATTCGCTTCTGCTCTTCCCCCCTGTCACACAACATGCTTGCATTTTAGAATGCGAGCGTCCAGACGTGTTTCTTCGCTGAATATCCCTCTTTTCGCCTTATATATAGTTTTTCTTCTATCTCTCTCTCTCTTTTTATCTTTTAACTCTCACTGCGGAGTCTTTTATCTCCGCATGCCTCATCTGTGATCGTACACTGCACATACGCGTGCAATATTATTATTTTCTTAAACTTTTTTTTCTTCTTTTTGGCCTTTTTTTTTCTCTTTTTCATCTTCCCTTCTCTCCTTCTTTTCCTTGTGCTTTCATAGGTTCTCTAAACCCTGTTATATTCCCATGCTTTTATGAACCTTTTTAATTATCACTATTGTTTTTTTTTCTCCCTTTACACGCTGAGTGTCGCCCCCGGTACGGATAACCCCCATCCCAGTGGCTACCCCGTCACCGCCCCCCTAACCCCCTTCGCGACCGCACCGGGCGGACCGCTCTTTACCCTGCACCGTCTCGAATCCACCACTACCGTGTTGGACGATGCCCTCTCTTCTTTCCCGTGCTTCCCGCCACCACGCTCTGCGTGCTCTGTAACCCTCTTCTTTTCATTTCTTTTCTCTCTTTTCTTCCTTTGTAAGCCCCCCTCCCGCGACCCTGGAGAACCACTCCCCTGTTGTACACCAATCGGGTCGCAGGGCGGGGCAACTTCCAAGTCGGACGAGCGCCGCGCAGCGGATTTTCCCCTGTCCACTGATGTGGCGACGTGAGGGCCGCCTCTCGCAGCCCTCTCAGAGCCCACCGCTGCTATTTTTTTCAAACTCTCACTCGCCGCACGGTTCCTGACGCCTTCCTTCTTCGTTTTTTTTCCTTCCCCCACGGCGCCTCAGTGTGGTGCACGTGTCTTTTTGCTCCGTCACTCTTCCTTTCACGCTCGTTGTCGTTCGCTTTTTTTTCTCGTAACTTATTTTTTTCTTTTCTCCTACGTCCTTTCCGGCGCCGTTGGGTCTTCGCCCCATCCCCTTTTTTATACTCTCTTTTACCTCCCCAGGTAAGCCTCAGGACTGCATATGTGGTCTTGAATGCTGTTGTTCCATTTCCAAACTCTTTCGTGATGTCGTCCTCGTAGTCCGCTGTCGCGGGCTCCCTCCTTCTGGTCTCTCTCTCTCTCTCTGCCTGGCCCCTCCTCTCTCCACGTTGATCTTCCGTGATGCACCTGTGTGCAATTGTGTGTTGTGCCGTGGTACGCACACGTCGCTGACAGTAGCATCGCCGTTCTCCTGATGAGCGAGACGGCAGGAGCAGCAGCAGCAGCAGCGTGAAGAGAAGGAGAAGGAAAGGAGTGAATCGACTATGCGGGAACAACGCACACGGCGTGTGTGAAGCAAGAAGCCCTCAGGCGTGTGAAGCAGCAGGCTCTCGTCCTGTTGTGTGTGGCAGCAGTGGCCGAGAAGGGAAGGGTCTGGGCACATCGACCCACGCCCTCACTTTTAAGCGCCTCTCGCTGTCGCACCCGCTTCTCACCTCGTCCCCCTTTCTTTACCCTCCGCCGATGCTGCGTCCTCCCTCAATTTTCCTTTAGTCATCTCATAAAGCCACTAGAAAAAAAAAAGAAAAAAGGCAACCTCTTTTTAGTACGCTGAAACGGATTTATTCATTTACTTTTTATACTTCTTATTTTTTTCCTCTGGATGCACATCCGTCCTATATATGTTTCTTTTATTCTCTTTTTTCTCATTATTGTTTTCTCTCCTATATAAATCACTGCCCCTGAGGTGTCTTCGCTACCTGAGTTCGGTTGGGTGCGTCGCAGCAACCGTACCATACCTCACCCTCCGACAGGGTCTGCGTGGCACACAGGCAGCAACGCCATCGTCTCTCTCCTATATAAATATATATATACATACAACGTCTACGCCGCGAGGATCCCCGGTAACATGCACGAGTATGTGGACACGTGAGTCGTAGATAAGCCGTCTCTTTTTACTGACTCGCTCTCTCTCGAGTTCTGCACGTCCTGACCGCTACACGTGGATTTTTCTTTTCAAGGCGCCGCCGCCATGCCATGATTGGGTGGGGCGGAGTTGAGCACCAGTGGCCTGCCCCACTGCCCATAGCGAGCGCGCCACCGCTACGTGGTGCCCTCCCCCGGCCCTGCGCTCCTCCATGAGTTCCCTCCACTGCGCACACGGTTGAGGAAAACTCAAAGCAGCAAGAGCTCCGGAGAGGTACGACCGCCCCGCTACGGTGTCGTTCCCGTCGGTATGGTGTGCTGAGCTGGCCATCCCGCGGAGCCACCGGACGTTACCTCTTTTCGCCTCGCCTCTCCCCCAAGCATGTTTACTTTGTGTGTGTGTGTGTGTGTGTGTGTGTGTGTGTGTGTGTGTTCGTTGCCCGCTCTTACACCTCCCTCTTCTCTCTTTCCCTCTCTCTCTCTGCCTCCACACCGCCACACACATGCACTCCAGTTTAACCACACGCAAGCTCCGTCTTGTCACCCAACACTCCCTCTCCACTCTCCCCACCACCCACCCGCCCACACACAACCCACCACCTGCCCCTTTCCCACAGCAGCAGCAGCAACCATGTCCAAGGAGGAGAAGGTCAACCAGAACGCCGAGGTCATTTCGAACTCGAGCGACAACGACGCCGATAACGCGCAGGGCAAGAATGGCCGCTTTGTTCACCCCGAGGCGGCCAACCTCTTCGCCAAGTGCCCCTGGACGCGCCACATCCCCGTCTTCGGCGAGGCAACCGAGGGCTACGGGCCCAAAGCCGTGCTGTCCCTTGGCCTCAGCTACTTCTTGTGCAAGGGCATCGCCGATCAAATTCTGCGTGGCCAGACCTACGCCATGATGATTGACCGCTACGGCATCGACGTTCCCCGCTACCAGCGCCTGTCCCCGATTTCCTCCATGGGCTGGTCCATCAAGGCCTTCACGGCCATGCTGTGCGACGGCTTCGCCTTCCTCGGCTACACCAAGCGCTGGTACATGTTTGTCTCCTGCGTTGCTGGCGCCGTCTTTGCCCTCGTGTACGGCCTGCTGCCCGGCAAGGAGAGCTCTTCTGACGTTGCCTGCGCCTTTATCTTCCTGTCGTGCTGGGGCAAAGCCAACGTGGACATTCTGTCCGAGGGCCACTACAGCCGTCTCATGCGCGGCAACCCGAAGCCCGGTCCGGCGCTGGTAAGCTGGATCTGGTTCTTCATCATGACCGGCTCTCTGATCGCCACCGTGCTGAACGGCCCGCTGGCCGACCTTGGCAAGCCGCAGATCAGCATCTTCATTTCCGCCGCCCTGCAGTTCGTCACGTGCTTCTTCTACCTGTTCAACTGGTATGAGGAGAAAAAGAACCGCGTGCTGCGCTCCGAGGATGCGCTGTACATGCTGGAGGAGACCCGCAAGGAGCGCGAGCGCCTCGGCCTGGATCCCGTTGCCGTGAGCCGCGAGGAGGCGGCCGCGGCTAAGCCCAAGGACAGGAACCCGGAGCACTCCCACTCCGGCGAGGACGCCGAGGCCGCCGTGCAGGACGTGCTGAACGACGACCTGCACAACGGCGAGCTCGTGCAGAACCGCGACAACGAAGAGGAGGAGGATGGCGATACCGAGGAAGTGTACTACGGCCAGCCGCCCACGCCATGCCTGTTCGGCCTCTTCGAGATCAACAAGGAGGTCATCTCGTACAACTGGAAGATCTTCGTGTACAGTGTCATCATGACGCTCGCCGTGGTCGCCATGCTGTGCGCCAACATCCTGTGCGACACGCTCGGTCTCCTCATCGTGTGCGTCATCGTTTCCACCTGCTGCTGTGCGACGTCCTTCTGGGCTCTGCCGCTGGTGATCGCCAAGGCTAACATCTTCGGCTACCTGCAGCAGGCCGTGTACATCCGTGTCAGCAGCCCGGTGAACGCCTTCTACCTGAACTCGTACAAGTGCCCCGGCGACCTGCCCAACTTCTCTTACACCTTCTACAGTACGGTGGCTGGCGTCATCAGCAGCGTCGTGGGCATGTTCACCGTGGCCATCTTCAACTTCCTCTTCTCCAAGCACACCTACTGGCTGACTTTCTGCTGCACGACGGTCCTGCAGGTGCTCGCCGGCATCATCGACATCATCATCGTCAAGCGCTGGAACCTGCACGTCGGCATCCCGGACCACGCCATGTACATCTGGGGTGACGCCGTCGTCGGCGAGGTGGTGTACATGCTGGGCTGGATGCCGATGGTGGTGCTGCTGTCGCGTCTGTGCCCGCGCGGCTCGGAGAGTGTGGTGTACGCGCTGATGGCTGGCTTCTCCAACCTCGGCCAGACCACGGCCGCCTCGCAGGGTGCCATCATCATGGAGTACGGCTGGCCCGTCTTCTCGCGCGCCAACCGCTGCGACTTCAGCAACCTGCCCTGGCTGCTGTTCGTGTGCAACATCATGACGCCGCTGCTGGTCATCCCGCTTAACTTCATGCTCATCCCCGCTGCCCGCATCATCGACAACATCGACGTGGACGGTCACGTGATCCGCAAGAAGGTGGACGAGAATCTGAACAAGGTCAACTCCGACTCCGACGACCACGCCTCTCAGGAGCCCTTTTCCGCAAAGGACGGGGAGGGAGAGAAGCCGAAGCAGTAGGCTCGTGCACCCTGCCGCCTCTTCTGGCGGCTTTTAGTTTCACCCACACACACACAATTCGTCAGCGTGCCACACACGCACGTACGCACATTTTTTTTTCAGCCCTGCTGAATCATTGTTAACCTTTTTTTTTCTCCACGCTCGCTTTTCTTGCTGCTTTCCCTCTCTCTTCTCTTCTCATCTCTCTCGGTATCTCTCGCCATTTTTTTTTCTGCTCCTCCTCGTCTCGTTCTGTTCTTCTTTTCCGATGGAGCGTGTGGGAGAGCAGGACAGCGAGGCGGGGGACACGCGTGCCTAGTGCAGCGCACTCACACTCACACACACATGCACAAGCGCACGTGAGAAGGAGAGAGGGAGGAGAGAGAGATTGAGGGAAGGCAGCTCATGCTTTAACACACGAAAACGGCGTGCGTAACCACTCCCCCCTCTTTCTCTAACGGCTTCACCGCCACATTCCCCCCTCCCCCCTTTCTAATTTTTTTTAATTATTTTCTCATTCCTAACTTATGTTTTATCGAGCTCGCTGTGGAGGCTCCTCCTGCCCTGCCCGTGGCCGCCGACATCGCGTGTGTGTGTGTATGTGTTGGCCCTGGCAGAGCAACAGCCTCGGATCAAAAAATCCCGTGGAATAGGGGGAAACAAAAGTAAAGATTGGAGTCTCCTACATCAACAGCCTAAAATGGCCTTTCCGGGCACAGGTTTTTTTTTGTTCGTTCGTTTTCACCTTTTAGTTCCTTTTTTCTCTCTTCCGCAGCAGATGGCCTCTGTTGTGGTGTACGGCCTTCAGGCTGATTGGATGGAGGAGGAAAAATGAAAAACCTGCATATATATCCTTTTTTTTTTTTCTGAGTGTCAGTTGATATTTTTAGATTTTTTTATTTGTTTTACTTTTTCTCGTCTGATTCTCTTCTTCTAGTCAAAAAATGTGCCTTTGCCTTCCAAAGTATAAATTTCTTTTCTTCCACTTTCACAATTTAATTCTTTTTTCTACGCCCCTTTTTTTTTACGCGTTGAGTAGCGCCGCAGCGGTAGAGGCAAGGCGGAGAATACTACAGGGTAAAGAACCCTTCGTTTCTATTATTTTTTTTTTTTACCTAGCTGGTTTTTCCCAGTGGTATCAGCACTTTTCTTCTACCCTACACGTTTTATTTCATCCGGTTTTTTCTTCTTTTTTCCGATTCATTTTTTTTCTTGTCTCTGTGGGTTGCAAGAAACTTCCCACGTGTTGTACATGATGCTTTATCTTTGCTAACGCTCTTCTTCTCATCCTCTCTTCTCTCTCTCATATATGTTCGTCTATCCCCACCACCTTTTTTTTTTTTTACTGTCACGTACCTGTTGCAACGGTCAATGGATATGTGAGTGTTAGACGAAGTTTTTATATCCATTATTTTTTTTCTTACTTCTTTCCTTTAATATGCTACCTCTGTTGTTAATGGATTGTTGTTTTCCAGTTTTATTTTTTGTTTTCTGGCTGATACGCGCCATTCCGCAGATCTCAGCGTTAGGCGAGAGAGGTAAGATGGTTTATCAGTACAACAAAAGAGTTTTTTTTTTCACGTACCGATGCACTGAATGCGCAACTCGGGCCCGCTGTGTCCGCGTGTGCGCATCGACCGTCTCTCTCTCTCTCTCTTCACTGAGTCGTGGTAGTAAGCCCCGCCCACTAGCTACTTACAAGCCTTTTTTACCCCTTTTTTGATCGTCTCTTTTTTCTTGTTCTGTTTCATCCTCTCATTCTCTCTCTCTCTCTCTCTCTCTCTCTCTCTCTCCTCTTTCGATGGTTTGCCTGTATGTCTGGCTTTCAAACATGCACACAGGTATGCTCTGAAGTTCGTCTCCTCCCTACACTTCTCGTGTCTCTGCATCGTCAGTGGTGATCTCAAGCTTTTTTTCTTTTTCCTTTTTTTTCTTATTTTTTCATCCGCGTAGCCGATCGCGCACCGTGGGATCTATGAGTTCAAGAGGGATCGGGAGTGACCGCATCAGAGAAAAAAAAAATAAGATGGAGCGTGAGAGAAGAGAAAGGAGGTTTGAACGGGACAACGATTCTCCGTGGAAACGTATTTTTTCCCCCCTTTGTACTGGTTCCTTTTTTTTTCCCTTTTTTTTCTCTCCTTCTTTCTTTTCATTCTTTTGGACGTTTGAAAACGGATTTTTCTTTTATTGAAAGTTGAAGCGACGAGCGGAATCAAGAAAAAAAAAAAAAGACGGCGCATTGTTAAGACTTTTTTGTGGTGTCTAGATGATGTGGACTCGTGAAGATGCCCCAGCAAAGACTCTTTTTTTTTCTTTTTTTCGAGTGTGTGTTTGTTGAGGAAAAAAAAATGTCAACAACTGAATGCTGTCGATTCCTGTTCCTTCTTTTTTTTTCTGTTCTTCGGAACGCTCTGATTCGCTTATGTTCTTTCAAAGAAAAACGAAAAATAAAACACTGAAAAGTGTACTTGCTTCTCCCTCTTCATTTCTGTTCTCCTAATGCACCTCTTGCGTAAGTGAGAGGCAGAGAGTATATTTTCTTCATGGGACTATACCAAATATCCTTTCATTTCCCGCGTCTCTCTTTTTTTTCGATATTTCTTTTTCTTTACGCACGCGTCCTTTTTCTCTCTCGCTTCCCTCCGTCTACGTATGGGAAACCGTTGAGAGGGGGGAGAAGAGGGAGTAGACTGATTGGCGAGAAAAGAAAAGAGAAAAAGAGCTCACGCTGCCTCGGCTGCCACTTAGCCGAGACAACGCCCTCCCGTCTCCTTCTCTGCCTTTTTTTTTGTTTCTCCTCTTCTCTCCTCCATTTTGTGACCCTTTACTGTGGTTGAAGACGCCTTTTTTTTTCTTTTTCTCCTCTTTGGTTTCCTCTTTACCAACAGAGAGAAAGAAAGAGACGCGTAGTGCACTGCAGTTTATGGGAAAACAGAATGTCGCCTGTTGAAAAAAGAACAAAAGTTGAAACACCAAAAAAAGGATATAAAGTAAAAGCTATTTAACACAAGAGCAGTGTGCCGGGTAGTGGATCAGCGCTTTGCAGTGGTAGTGACGACGTCGTGCTGAACTGTGTGCGGCATGCCGTCCACGCCAATTCAGATAACATTTACCCTCCCCTCACTCTCGCTCGAATTGCGAGATAAAAATTAAACCCTCGCACGGTTCTTTGGACCCCGCATCCACACGAACACACACATGCATCGTATCCACCTAACGCAGCTTCCGTTTTCTCACTGCGTGACAGTACGCACCCCTTTCCTCCTGTCACTGCGAGAGTCGGATACTAGAGGAAGGAAGCAATAGGAACGGTACACGTGTGTCTATCTCATCAAAGCCCCTTCTCGACTTCTCTCTTTCTCTCTCTCTCCTCCGCTCCTCCTTTTTTGCCCCACACCTATAACAACAGTTCACCAGCACACACACAAACTAAAAAAAAAAAAACTATCGGAGCCTGCGCGTTGAGCCCTTATTATTGTCTCGCTCCTCTTCTTTTGGAAAAAAAAAAGGCTCTTCTTAAGATTTCGTGTTCTTTTCTATTATATATATTTACTTTTTCTCTCGCTTATTGCCTTCCGGTTTGATATCCTCTTCTGTACACCACATTTTCTGTTCGCGGGATTCTCTTTGTTTGTTCGCTATTTCCTTTCTTATTTGTCTTTTCTTTCCTCGTTAGCGATCTCGTCTCCGACTTCAAAAAAAAAAAAAAGTTTACCTCTACTTCTTCCTCCCTTTTTATTTTCTACCTCGTTGTGCGATTGACGAGAAAAAAAAAACTCTCACAGCATAAAGCTAGGAAACACCAGGAACGAAGTGAGCTGACACACACACACACCTGCCTGTCTGCTCCCTTAAAGATTATCACACTCTCTCTTTATTTTTCTTTCGTTGAACTTTTGCTCTTCATCTCTCCCGTGCGTCCCGTTTATTATCTCTTTCCTCTCTCTCTCTCTCTCGCTCTCTTTTCGCCCTCTTTGCGGTGCGTAGACTGCAAAAGCTGTCTTTCTTCACCCCTTCTCCAACTCCCCTTTTTCTTCTCTCTCCTGTGTTCTCGTCGTTTACGTCGGAGACCATCGTCTTTGCATCACAAACACTTCACAGCAGTCTTCCTTCAACAAAACTCAAAAAAAAAAAAAAAACATCTGCATTCTACCATGTCCGTCGTTGCCAAGTTCATCGACGACCCTACGACTGTCGTCGATGTGGCCGTCGCGGGTCTCTGCGAGCTCAACAACCGCGTGAAGCGCATCGAGAACACGAACGTTGTCGTCGCCAGCGAGGTGGACCCGACGAAGGTGCTTCTGCTCTGCGGTGGCGGCAGCGGACACGAGCCGGCGCACGCGGGCTTCGTGGCAAAGGGGTGGCTGAGCGCGGCGGTCTGCGGCAGTGTCTTCGCCTCGCCGCCGACGGCGCACGTGAGCGCCGGCATCGAGTACCTTGCTTCCCTGCAGGGCCGCGACGGCCCCGGGATTCTTGTCATCATCAAGAACTACGCAGGCGACAACCTGAACTTCCGGTACGCCGTTCGCCAGGCCCGGGCGCAGGGCATTCAGGTTGAGGTGGTGCTCGCGGCGGACGATGCCGTCTTCGGCACGGCTGAGGTGAAGCGGCGACGCGGGGTGGCCGGCTGCTGCCTGCTCTACAAGGTGCTCGGCGCCGCTGCCCAGCGTGGGTTGTCGTTGGCGCAGCTCAAGGCGCTGGCGGAGCGGGTCTCGGGCAACATGCGCTCCATCGGTGCGTCGCTCTCGTCCTGCGCGCTGCCGGGCAACCCGCCGTCCTCGGTGCTGCCTGCCGGGGTGGTGGAGGTCGGCCTCGGCATTCACGGCGAGAAGGGCCTGCTGCAGATACCCTTCACCGGGGCGGCGGTGCTGGCGAGGAAGATGGTGGCGACGCTGCTGGGCCGCGGCGACGGCGAAGGCCACGCAACGAACGCCACCACCGCCATTCCTGCCGGGGTGAAGGCGCTGCTCCTCGTTAACAACCTCGGCGCGACCACAGACCTGGAGATGAGCACGGTGGCGCACCACGCCCTGCACGCACTCGCGGACGCCGGCATCACCGTCGTTGGTGCGCACAGCGGGCGCCACATGACGGCGCTCGACATGCACGGCTTCTCCATCACCGTCTTGGTCGTCGCGGACGAGAGCGATCTCGAGTACATGCTCAACACCAACGCACTGCAGAAGCCTTTCATGAACTTCCACGCGCCGCAGCTGCGCCGCGGGACGGTGCCGGGGCCCCTGACAGCGCTGCAGCAGGCCAAGCAGGAGGCCGAGGCGGCGGGCCGGCCACCGGTCGACCCCGCAGCGAGTCCCCTCTGCGCCGCCGTCGTGCGCATCTTCAACACCCTCGTCACCATGGAAGCCCACTTCAACGCGTTGGATGCCGAGGTCGGCGACGGTGACCTGGGCAGCGGCGTCCACCGCTCCTCCCTCGCAGTGCTCGAGATGGCGCCGTACCTGCCGTGGGAGGCCAACGTGCTGCGCACCTTCACCCTCATCTCCAAGGCAGTCGCGGACGCGTGTGCCGGCACGTCCGGTCCGCTCTACGGCGCGCTGCTCATCGGCGGCGGCAGCGGCGCGGCGAAGGTTCTCGGCGAGGCGAAGGACGACCACTCTGACGCCGTCGCGGTGGAGGCGGTGCGGGCGGCAATCGCGCAGGGCAGCCACGCCGTGCAGGAGCTCGGAGGGGCGCGGAAGGGGGACCGGACGATGGTGGATGTGTTGGAGGGGATGCGGGAGGCACCGGCGGTGGCGGCGGCGCAGACGATGACGGAGCTCCTCACGGCCTGCCATGCCGCGGCGCGGGCGGCGGCCGACGCGACGGCGCAGATGCCGGCGAAGTTTGGCCGCAGCCTGTACCAGGAGGGGAAGGAGATCGGGAAGAAGGATCCGGGAGCGGAGTTGGTGGTATCGTGGCTGGAGGCGCTGCTGTAAGCCAGTGGTCGTTCATTCTACCTGTGCACGCTCTCTTTCTTTCTCTTTTCTCTTGTTTTCCCCTTCCTTATTACTTCTAAAGTGGTTGGGTTAGCCGAAGAGAGCGTGTGTGGGCCGCGGAAGCATTGCCGCCTTTCCCTGTGGCATACCTCGCACAGACAGACCCGCATCGTCTCCAGTGGTGATGAGGTGCCTGTGCCGCTTTTTTTTTTTTTTCCAATGAGAGCTGCCGTCACCACTAAAAAAGCCTACGCCTTCCACGTTTAGCGACAACAATTCCTTTTCTTTTTCATTCTTTGTCTCATCGCTTCGGTTTTTTTTTCTTCAAAAGTTGATTATCTATGTGGGGGACGATGTGCAAGTGAGGGTGATTCAGGTGTTGTGTGCTTTTGTGTGTATGTGTTTGTGTTTACACGACGCATCGCCCATCCCGTCGCCGCATCCTCGCTGATCTTCTCTCTCTCTCTTTCTGTGGCTCTACATGCTCCGATTGCAAAGGGTAGACAACACCCCAAAACGACAAGAAACAGTGAAGAGTAAAGAAAGAAAAGGTTTAAGGAAGATTTCGTAAACTTTTTTTTTCCTTTAGCGTTTAGTGCAAAGTTGTGTCGCTGTCCAAGTGTGGCATGACGAAACAGTACGGAGTGAAGAGAAGAGGGAGGTATAGGTCAGAAGGGAGAAAGAGGGATGAATGGTTGTTGAACACGCCGGAATGACCTCAGGAGCAGCAGAAATTTGAGGATACTCTGCTGTACTCACCTCTTTTTCTCTCTTCTGGTGCCATCATAACGCTGCCTATTGTCGTTGCTGCGTGAGGCATTCTGTGGAAATGTCCCTACCCCTGCATCTGGCTACGCGAAGTTATACCCTCTTTAACACGAGAAAGCTGAGACCGCCTGGAGTCGCTCCTTCTTTTTCCATAAACGTGCGTGGGTGTGTTTGAGTGTTTGTGTACAGGCGTGGCGCCTTGCAATGACGTGCGTCTTTCCCATTTGTCTTCTCTTTCTCTTCCCCATCATCCACATCCCTCCAGCGCCGCTTTGCCGACTCTCCTTTCCCACGCCTACAAGACACACACGCACATGTATACCTGCTGCTGCGAACAGCGGCTGTGCGTACGCCCTACACTGCATGTAATTTATAGAATACAATTTATATAAAGTAGGGAAAAAAGCAAGGTCAGGTGCGCGGTCGACTGGCTTTCTCCTTTCTCTCGTTATAGAGCTGCCTCCTCATTATAGACAACACACAAACACACACGTAGAGGGACACGGTATCGGGCCATGGATCGCTGCTGCACACCACCGCGAACAGCGGAGGAACAGCGGCACGGCAGTCGCGAGGGCAGACAAGATGCCGCACCAAATCTAAAGGAAGCGTCATCTCCTTCCGCTGAGCTCCTCCTTTCCTGCACCAACAGCAGCAGCAGCGGCTCTACTCGAAGCGCACAGCTCGACGTAGGAACCACCACACCGGTACGCCACGCATCTGCACGGAAGTCCTCACGACGAACACCTTTGACACAGGAATCTCTCGCCGCTCTGTCCGCCGTCGTCGACGGCAGCGACACACGTGCACGCAGTGAGGCGGACAAGCCGCACTCTGTCTCCCACGCCCACGTCGTGGAGTGGTTGGCTGCCACCCCGCCCAACAAAAGCCCCGCTCCCCACATACACAGTGACTACCACTCCGAACAACCTGCAGTGCAGCTGACACAGCACACAGACAAAGAAGAAGGGATGAGGAGCTATGGTGGGTATCACGCCGTCACGCCGCGCCACCCGTGGGGCATCTTCACCGCTGCCACTCACACGCCACAGCAGCAGCAGCAGCAGCGCCGCCGTGGCAGCGTTGACGGCGCCGGTGTCGCGCACTCCGCCCCGCCACCGCGTGCGCCGGCCGTCGCTGCTGCAACGAGTTCCACACCTCCACCACGTGTGGCGCTCGGTCCTGCGCTGCCCTCGACACAACAACCACCGCAGCAGCAGCGGCGGTCTTCTCCCTCGTCCGACCAGCTCATTGCCCTGCGCCTCGTTACCCTCTCGGGTGTGACGTTGCGGGTGGAGGTGGACCGCCGCCTGCCGCTGTCGGGGCTCGCAGACCACGTCGCGCGGCACCTGCACGTCCGCCACGCCGCCGTACAGCTCACCCACACGCGGACAGGAATCGTTGCAGTGAGCGGCGAAGAGGCCGCCACGGCAGCAGCAACAACGAGAGGAAGCGCAAGACGGCTGTGTGACGTGCCGGGTCTCGCACCAGCAGATGTGTTTGTGGTGCTGCTCCGCCCACAGATAAGGACCACGGCGACGGTGGCAGCTGCTGAGGTGCGAAACAGCCTGCGCTCTTCTCTGACCCCGCCTCCCACCACGAACCAAAACCGAGAGGAGTGGACACCTGCTGTGATGGCGGCGTCCGGAGAGAAGCGGTTGTCGCCGCCGTCCTGCTCGCCTGATAAATCGCGCCGGCGGCTTCTCTCGCCTCACGCACTCGATCAGCGCCGCCACCGCAGCAGCAGCAGCAGCAACGGCAACGGTGTCGGCGGCAGCCCCGCCCCCCTCGCCCCCTCGCTGGCTGCTCCGCCAGGCCGGACATCCGCCTCTGCGGCGCGACGGGTAAGCAGCGCAGCG
Source organism: Crithidia sp. LVH-60A (assembly GCA_030078075.1). NCBI lineage: Eukaryota > Euglenozoa > Kinetoplastea > Trypanosomatida > Trypanosomatidae > Crithidia > Crithidia sp. LVH-60A. The sequence continues at coordinate 207,502 of CP119647.1, forward strand.
GCGGCACTCGCTGGTGAGGAAAAAGTACAGCAAGAACAACAACGATGAGTTGAAAGTGGAAGAAGAAAAAGGAAAAAGCTCTGTGGAGGACAGGCGTCACCGTCTCCTCTTGCGTTATTGTTGTGCATTGCTTTACGCGTCAGTACTGCTTCAAACAATCTTTAAAAAAAAAATGCTCCTCTTCGTTCAAACCTGTTCAGCACTGCGTCGTCCCTCACCTTGGAATGCACTTTTCTTTTCTCCTTTTTTTTTTTGTCCGCTTTGGCCCGCTCCATGTACCAGAGTACCAGTTAATGGGTTGCTCCCAGCGGAGCGATAGACGAAGTTAACATGTTTAGTCCCCCACTCACACGCACACGACATATTATTCCTCTCTCCCTCCCTCACTCACTCTTCTTCATTGTCGCGCTTTCTCTCTTACTTCTAGCGTACATACGTCCTCGCGTCCTTTCCTCTTCCTCAATATTTTACTCATAAAAGTAAAGTTTGGAGTGTGGGAAGGAAGGAACGATACGGAGAGAAAAAAGAGGTGCAGTAAATCAGTACTCTTCTCCGCCCGCCTACACGCACGCACGCACGTGAATACATAACATTACATCTCCCGCACCACCCAGTTGGGTCGTCGACTACGGCTCTCTTCGAATTTATCTTTCCTCACTTCTTTTCATGTCTTTTTCTTCTTTTTTTTAAAGACGCGTTTTGCCATGCAGCTTGGAGGACTCAGCGGGGGCCCCCTCTCCGCCCTCATCATCGGCGCCGCCGCTCTGCTGTATTGGGGATACACCGAATACGTCGAGCGGAGTCGCACACGGCACCCGGTTGAGGAAAACGGCTACTTTGTTCTCCCGCCTCGCGACGCCGCCCACGCCGCGCGCGCGCGTGCCACACAGGATGACCTGCTTCAGGCTCACGTGGACAACGAGCACAGCAGCAGCAGCAGCAGCGGCTGCCCACCCTTCGCACGGCGTCGACGACCAGCCCTCTGCGTGGTGTGCCAGGAGCTGCCGGCGCACTGGATCTTTGTTCGGTGCGGCCACATGTGTGTGTGCGAAGGCTGCTTGATTGAGTACGGGCACGAGTGTCAGGCAAAGAAGACGGTGTCGGGTGGTCCGTGCAAGCTAGCCTGCCCGCTTTGTCGAAAAGAGGGCCATGTGATCAAGGTGCACTCGCCGTAGCTGCGGGTGCCGCCGCCTCCGCACACAAGTGGGCTCATTCGCTCAGGTGTGTGCGTTTGTGTGTGTGTATATGCTGTACTTCTTTTTTGGCCTCCCTCTTTTTATTTCCTCCTGTCGCACACTCGTGTACTACCTACGCTATCTTTCTGTTACCACTGTCTGCTTTGCCGTCCTTTGAAAGGAGAAACTGAGAGATCCTCATTCGTTGAAAAAAAATTAAAAGTTAACATGGCCTTTTTTTTTTTTACCCGCATCTCTCTCTCTCTTCTTCTCTCTTTCTTTCTTTCCCTCGCCGTCTGCAGAAGAACCAGCTCTGCTTTTACTTCATCAAGAGCGTCTTACTCTAAGCTCGCTCTTGAGAAAAAAAAAGATAGGTGCAATGGCATTCAAGCTAACGTAGAAGGACAGACGTGCGTGCTGCAACGCACCTCACTAGTGCATGCAGCTCGGCAAGACGTCGCCGGTGTGCGTTAAGGAAGTGTGCGAAGACGTGTGCGTGCACGCCTCCCCCCTCTTTCCCGACATGCGCACTTCAGAACAGCAGCAACTGTGGAAGCCTGTTTAGAGCGAAGTGTGGTGTAACAGATTTTTACCACTCTATTGCGACTTGTACACCTTCACGTACACCTTCACATACCTCTCTCTCATTCTTTCTCTCTCAGCTGCTCTTCCCTCGTTGTCCGCCGCCAATCTACTTTACAAGTGAAAAAAAAAAAAGAAATTTCGTAGCGCCAATATCTTCCTCCCTTCCGTGCTTTTTTTTTTTTTTAGAGCCTTCAGCTTTTTTTTTTTTTAGGTGTGCTGTGTGTCTGCTTGTCTCCGCTTACTCTACTTCATTTTTTTTTCTCTCTCTCTCTCTGTCTCATCCACCACAACAGCTGTGCTGCCCATCAACGACACACAACTCAACAGCATTGAAGGGGAGAAGAAAAAAATGCCGTCTGCTCCTGGAAATGGCCCAAACCCACAGAGGCCGAAACGCGGCAACAGCGAACAAGACACAGAGCACAGTGGTGGTGGCGGCGGCCTCGGCCTCCTTGCCCTCGCCCTCGGTGCGGTCGTCGTCGCGGGCATCGGCTACCTGATCGGCAGCGCTGCGCAGAAAGACGAGCCGGAGACGCAGTGCACCGAGAACCACTACTATCGCCTCCCCCCTCGCACCAGCGCCGCGTCCTATCAAAGGAAAGACAGTAAGAAGGAGGGAGAAAAGGAAGACGCGGAGGATGAGGTGAAGGATGGAGAGCAGCCCTGCGTGATTTGTCTGACGCGATCGCGGAAATTTACTTTTGTCCAGTGCGGCCACTTCTGCCTCTGCGAGACGTGTTTGATTCAGCTGGGCCGCAATTATGAGGACACGGTGCGGCGCAGCACCTTCGATGGGCCGGTGAAGGCCCCGTGTCCTGTGTGTCGGCAGGTGGGCCTCGTCGTGAAAACGTACATGTCGTAGTGATGGCAAGAAAAACTAAAAGATGTGGGCAGAACGCCTAAAGAGAGAGAGAGAGGTGAAGTGTTTTCCCTCTTTGTGGCGCGCGCTACAAGCCGCCTCTCCCGTTCACCTCTTTTCTCCGTTTCCCTTCTTTCCTTTGAATCTCTCACGAAGCGCTTTACGTGTTTAAGTCTTTGTGCGCGTATGAACAGGTATGTAGGAATGTGGGCTTCGCTACCCGTTGTGTTTGTTTGTTGTATTTTTTTTTGTTTCCTTTTTTTTTGCCTTTTGCATCCGCTCTGTGTTTTTTTTTTTCCCTCTTCCGCCTCGACCATTTTTATCCCCCTCTACTAGTATACCATGTTTGCTGTCTTCCCTTCCTTCTGCTTCTTTGAATTTTATCCAGCGTCATTGATAACAACATAGTTATTTTTCTTCCTTTGTCTTTTTTTTAATAACCGCTACTGCAAGACTGTGAGAAGGAAGAAAACGGCCTTCACACTTTCACGGTGCCCTGCAGCCCGTCGATGGCACGAAGTCAACCTGCAGCAGCCACGCAGCTGCGGTACTGCCCGTCCTGGGCAGAGAGAAAAGAAAAGTAGCGGCGCCGTGCATCCTTTCCCTCGAACATTCCCCACGCACACACACACACTCTCTCTCTCTCTCTCTCTTCCTCTCTCTCCCTCCCTCTCGCTCCCACACACACACACACACTCACATTTAAGCATTACATGCGCAGCGCGTGTGCTGGTAAGCAGCGTTGAACTCGCCGCTTGTCACCAACCGGAAAGGAACGAGAACGAATCACTCACAGTCATTTACGTAAAACCTGCACCCTCATATCTTCGCCTCTGCTACCCTTAACATTGAGTTTTTCTTTTCTTTTTTTTCTTTTTCTTACTGTGGCAAGTGAAAGCTCTCTTGTTGTTCTTGTCGTTTAATCAAGTCCCTGTCATCACACCCACCTAAAAAAAAAAAAACCAGAACACTTTCACCGTTTGCTCGTCTCTTCTTATACTTATTCAGTGCGCTACTCCATCGCTGTATTGTTCTTGTCTGTTTGTTTGTTTGTTTGTTTCTTTTTTGTTTTTCATACTGCTGCTGCTCTCTTTCTTTCTCATCTGTGCCGAATACTTTTCTAAAAAAAAAAAATAGCTCTTTTGTTTTGTTTCAATTTTTTTTTTTCGCCTCGTCTTCCTCTGTTCCAGGTTTTTCAAATTCACCCATTGCCTTCTTCAACTCTGCCTCTCCAACTCAACTTCGAAAGGAAAAAGAAGAAAGCCACCGCGTTGTTCGTGTTCTCTTCCTCTCTCTCTCTCTCTTCCTTTCTCTCTTCAGGTTTCAAGCTACCTTTGCACCGCGTGTTTTATTTTTTTTTTCAACTTCGTATTTGTCGTTTTCCTTGCAAGTGCTTTTTACCATTTTCTCAATAACTCTTTTTTCTTGAGCACAAACAAATTTGGACCTACACACCCAACGTTCAACATATTCATACACACATACACAACCACTCTCTCTTTCTTTCTCTCAGTCAGCGTCAGAGGAAGGTCTTTCCACTGTGCTTCTGTGCCCCATTTCCCTCAGCGGTGTTTCTTTATTTTTCATTTTTTGTTCTACGTTACCTACTCCTGTGCGTTTCCGTTTCTGCTTCTTCGTTCCGCTACCGTGTGATGCACGCACTGGACGCATCGAGTTGAAGCACACAATCACACCAATACGGTGTCTCTCTCGCACACACACAAACACACATTTCCCTACCTTTTTCTTGTCCCTGTTCGAGTAAAGCTCAGGCAATACATATTTAAAAAAAAAATGGACATCGTGGCCCTGACCGCTATCACCAGCTACTACGCAGCAAAGGTCGACCCTGACGCCCCACAGCCAGCTGCACAGGCGGAGCACCACACCCGCACTGCGTCATCGCCGACCTCCCTCGCCGCCTCGCTCGCGTCGAACCCCTTCTTCCATTACTGCCCGGCGGTACGACGGTACACCGACCTGGCAGTAAACCGCGCCGTGCCGCACAACGCCACCACGAACAATACGACAAGTAGCACAACGAGCGCCGCTGGTGACTCCTGCGGGCCCGCAGCTGTGTCGCCGCCATTGCAACCACCGCCAGCTCTGATCGTGTCGCTCGCGCATGGCATTCCGCTCGCTTTTTGTGCTGCCCATCCCCGCACCCGCCTCGCCGCGGAGAGTAGCCCGGCTGGGTATCGCTGTGGTGGACTGTTAGTGTGGCACCAGCCGTTGACGCGCACCTTCTCCTCTCCCGCACTGCGTCCAGATGCCTTTACACGCGGCGGCTGTGCGGGGAGGCAGTGGGGAAGAAGCAGCCGCTCGAGCAGCAGCAGCAGCAGCAGTAGCAGCAGTAGCAGCTCCACCGCCTCTTCGGCATCCTCTGCATCGAGCCAGACGGGACGGATGCGCGTGATACCACCTGAACCTCTCTCTGCCTCGTCAGCTGCAACAGAGTGCCAGGAGTGCAATAGCACCGCTACCACAACAACAACAACAGCAGCAGCAGCAGCAGCACTACTATCGTCCGTGCACGCCACGGCTGATCGGCGCGTGTTGCCAACGATGGCTAAAACGGTGGTGGTGCTACACGTGTACGACAGAGACGAGGAGGCCTTCATGGACGGCGATACCGTCTGGCACCTGATCAAACCGCACTTATGGTGGTTGGAGCGGGCGGTGCGGCCCACGTGCGACGGCGTCGCTGCGCAGACGGACGAGTGCGAGAGGACGGTCAAGCATCGCGCTGTAGACTGCCTGAGGAGGCAGCAGCACGACGAGGATGCACGGGACGGTGTGGAGGAGGAAGCACCAAGGAAGACGTGCGCATCAGCGGCACAGCAGCAGCAGCAGCAACAGCCCCGTCTTTCCTGCGCTATCCGTCTTTTCCTCTCTCCATGGGCGATGCCACGTCGCCGCCCACGCCTGCGCTGCACCACCACCACCACCACCGCCGTATCACCACAGCCGTCGTGTCGCTGGTGTCCGTTGGCGGTGGTCGAACTCGGTCTCTGCGGCCCCCACAGCAGAGACGCCGCCGTCCCCTTCAGCAGCGCCACGTTTCTCGCTGGACTGTCCGCCAACAATAACAACAACGGCGGCGAGGCTGCGCGAGGATGCCATCGCCACCATCACCACCGCAGCCACGGCGACAGACGGCAGTGGAGGAGTCGGCGCCATCACGACACGAAGCGGCTCGCCCTCCCCGCCTTCGGCCGCTTCCCCACACCTCATCTGTCCACCGCCTCGCCCTTGCCGGGTGGGCGTGGCAGCGTCGCGACGTGGCGCACTGCCGCAGCCGCCGACGTGCGGGACAGGGAGCCGCGGTGGCTGCGCCGGCCGCTGCTGGAGCTGCTCGGACTGGAAGGGGTGTGGGGGCGTGCCTGGGTCCCCTGTGCGCCGAATAATACCGTCGTGGGGTGTCGAGGCTTCGTGGCGGCGCCGTCGCCGCCGCTGCTGCCGCTGCACACGCTCGACCTGAGCTTCCGCACCGATCTTTGCTCCCTCGAGAGCGTCTTGACGACGTGGGCCGCCACCGGGCATCTTGCGCGTCTCTGCCGCCTCAGTGTGATGGGATGCACCCAGCTGCGGCAGCTGGACTGGCTGGCGAACCTGCCCGCCGACACGCTAGAGGAGCTGAACGTGTGCGGTTGTGAGGAGCTGCGCGATTTGCGTCCCGTGCGGCGCCTTTCCGCCTTGCGCTGTCTCAAGGCTACACAGCTGGTTCAGCTGCAGCGGTTGGGGTGGTGGTGGGAGGCAGAAGGGGGAGAAGCAAGCCGGGAGAGCTGCGCGGTGTGTTGTCTCGATGCTTTGACTGAGCTGGACCTTGCCTGCAGCAGCCGACGCACCGCCGGCCTCGAAGACGTGGAGTGGGTGGGTACGCTGTCATCCCTGCAGCGCCTTGCTCTTTCTGTACAGGAAGTGCAAGAAGAGCACGGGGAAGAAGAGGGGCTCCGTTCTGGGCCGCGGCATGGCACACGGCTGGCGTGGCTCGCTGCGTGTACGGCGCTGCGCGAGCTGCGGCTCGCCTTCCGCGACGGGGCGTCCTTCGTGACAACGCAGCGACCCGCCCCGCCTGCCCCACCACCGCTCGTCACGACACACGATGTGGCGCACATGTCAGATCTTGACATCCTCGCTGTCCGCCCATTTCCCCACCTGCGCCTCTTGGAGGTGGTCGGCGCGCGTCTCACCGAGCACTTTACGACTTGGCTTGCAGAGGGGTGCACACGGCTACGGGAGCTGCACGTGACGAGCTGCCGTGTCAGCTTCTCGGCTGCCGGGCTGCGCCAGGCACAGACAGCAGCAGTGCTTGCAGAGCGTAACGGTGCGTCTGTGTACAGTCAGCGGCGCCTCGGCCAGCCACCCACACCTCCTCCTCCTCCCTTTTTCCCCACGACGCACGCGGCGGCGGAGGCACGCGACCGCGCCACCCACAGCGACGATGACGAGCTTGCCCAGCGTCTGAAGGATGAGCAGTGGTGGTTCGGCCAGCTCTCCCGCCTGCACCGCCTCCGCCGCCTTAGCATCTTTCAGCTTGCCGGTTGCACGGATGGGAGCTCGCTGGATTGGGTAGCCGCCTGTGTCCAGCTGTGTCACCTTGCCGTGCGGAATTGCCGGTGGGTCTTGGACGCCTACGCGGTACACCGGCTGCCGCAGCTGCGCACGCTGAACCTCAACGCCACGGATATCGACGACATCACCTTCCTGCGGATGCGAGACGGGGCGATGGTGCCGGATGGTGGCGATGGCGGTTCTCGCAGCCGCCCCACCCTCTCTTCCTCCTCCGCCACCCCAGCGTCTGCTCCTGCGTCTCCAGTGGCGGCGGTGCTGCGGCGCTTTCTCTCGCCGACCGCCTCCCCCACGACAGCTGCTGCCGCGACGTTGCCGTGTCAAGTGCAGCAGCAGCAGCAGCATCTGCCCTCCCTCTCCCCCGCCCCCACGCTGTGCCACCTGACGGAGCTCGTGCTCGTCGACTGCCCGTTCTTGACGGACCTGACCGCCATCGGCTACCTCACCGCCTGCCGCACCCTTTTCGCCTCCGACCACCGCGTCACCAACCTCGATCACCTGGCCCCGTGTCGCGCAATGGAGCGCCTCTTTCTCGTAAACTACACGCAGTTGACGGATCTCACGGCACTGCGCCGGCTTTGGCGGCTGCAGGAGGTGTACATCACCCACAGCAGCGTGCGCGATGTGGCGTGGGTGGCACAACAGCAGCCGGCGGCGCTGCCACGGCTGGAGATGCTGACGTTGGCCCACTCCCGCCTGCTCGGTAGTGTGGAGGCGCTTGGTGTCCTGCCACGCCTGCGTCACCTCGACCTGCGGGACTGCGTGGGACTTAATTACCTTGGCAGCCCTGTAGTGACCCGGCCACCACCACGCGCCACACCGCCGCGGACAGACGTGCAATCTCCCCCCGGCGGTAAGGACGGTGGAGTGCTGTCAGCATGGGCTCTGCGCGGTGTCCATCGCGCCGCTCTCGCCTTGGCCGGCCGCGCCACTGCTGCCGTGAAGGCTGTCCTTCCTCACACCCATCGCCCGACCACAACTGCCATCGCAACAACAACAGCAGCAGCAGCAGCCACCACGGCCCCGTCAGCCGCTCCGACGAGCCTCGCTGGCCTCGCCCCCACCCTCCGCTTCCTCTGCCTCTCCGGCTGCACATCGCTTGCGGAGGCGGCGGTGGTGGGCGAGCTGGTGGAGCTGCAGTACCTCCATGCTGCCTTCACCGGCCTGCGCGACGTGGCGTGGCTGCGCGGGTGTCGCTCGCTGAAGGTGCTGGACCTCACCATGTCCCCCTGCTGCCGCCCTGGGGCACCCACCTCGGCCGCCGCCGTGGCGCTGCTGACGCGGCTGCCGGAGGAGCTGCCGGAGCTGGAGGTGATGAACCGTCGGCCCGTGGAGAGAAACATGCGTTCTTAGAGAGAAAGAGGCATAAAAAATAGTTAAAAATAATACGAATAGTTGAAGAACAACAACAGGGAAAGAGAGAGACAGGTTGTTGTGGTGGTTTCTTTTTTTTTGTGTGTGTGTGGCAACCTGTCGGCTCTCTATTGAGTTCAATAGTGGCGGTTGTGACAAGTATGATTTTACTTTTTCAATCAGCGGGTTTTTGGTATTTTTATTGTGCCTCGTTTCCTCCCGTTGCCGGCTTGTATGTGCTTACTTGTGCAGGATGTACTACCAAAAAAAAAAAAAAAGAAGCGGGCATGCCATCGGCGGGGGTAATTGCCAAGTCTATTGCTGCGTCATAACTGCTCAGCTGTGATCTTTCTTTGTGGCTTAAAAAAAGAAAAAAATTGTGTGTGTGTGCCGCTCTCTTTTTATCATTTATTTCTGCTCTTTCTATCCCCTTTTGCTGCTGTGCACCTTTCAGCTCCCCTCCGCACTGCTTGTTGAAGCAGGCGCTTCAAGAGAGGAAGAAAAACAACACGCTAGCTGCCAAGTGGTTCCCTTATGGTCGCCACGTGTGTCACACAAGGGAACGACGACGGAAGGAGACAGGAAAGCAATGAAACACGCTGCGAACACTTCCAAAAGTGGCGCGCACACGTCCGGGAGTGGGAAGAGGTGAAGAGAGCGAGCCTTTTTTTTTTTCCGATTCCCGACTCCTTCCTCTAAGCTCCTGTGTTTGTTTGTTTGTTTTCAGCGTTTACCACGTGCTTTCTTGCAGGATGCCGGAAAGGCACTTCTTGTGCAAATACACGTCATCTAAGCTGTGGCGGTGGTTCCGTGCCGCGTACCACCGTCCTCATACCATGATTGTTCACGCATTTCCCCTCTTTCCACCTTCTGCTGCATTCCACTACGTTTCCTTCACTGTATTCTGCATTATATATATTCTTTCTCCTCTCTCTCTCTCTCTCGTCGTGTATGTGTGTGTTGTGTGTGTGTGTGTGTGTGTGTGGGCACGTGCGTTGCGGCGGTGGGGTTCTTCGACGTTTTCATAATGTTATAATCCCAACAACTGTTAAATGGATTCAAATGCGCGGGCTTAGTCCATACCGCGATTCCACTCTTCCTCAACAAGAACACTTTTTTTTTTTTCACACTCCTAATTACAAAAAGCTGTGAGCCATGCCGTCTGGTAACGGGTGCCGTGCCAACCAGCGCCGCGAGCGCGAGATGAAGAAGGCGCAGGGCGCTGGTGTGAAACACTCTGCCGAGGACATCAAGAAGCACGAGCAGAGCAAAAACGCCATTCAGTGCAAGGTGTGTTTGCAGGGCTTCCCCCGCACGGTGCGCCGGGCTGAGCTGGACCAGCACTACGAGAAGCACGAGAAGACCGGCAAATCCTTCGCCGAAGTCTTCCCTGACTTTGAGGCGTAGAGCAGCACTTCAATTCTGTTGTTTCTCTGGTTTTTCCCCCTCTATAGGGTTGCACCGTTACAGCGGTTGAGAAAAAAAAAAGGGGATTGCTGGTGGAGTTGACGGTGCGTGGGTGTGGGTGGGTGAGGGTGATGGTGTGTGAGCGTGTGGTAGTTTGTGTCGAACTTTTTTCTTGTTTTTTTGTCATCCTCTGTGCGGATCTTTTTTCTTTAGCATATCAAAGGAAATCGAGGTCTTGGTCGCACACACACACACACACGCACGCACGCTCCGGACATATCATCTCTCCCTCTCTCTCTCTCTATCTATCTCTCTGCGAAGCGGTGGGTCTGACAATGCGCAGTAGCTGATCTCCTCCCACCTACGTCTCGTTGTCTCTGTTCTGCCTCCCTTCACAATTCCCTTTCCTCTACTGTTGTTGAAAACGAAACTGCACGAAAGAGATTGCCGTCTCATCAGCTTGGCTTTTAAGACTTGTGTGTAAATTTAATTTTGTGTGTGTGTGTGTGTGTGTGTGTATTTTGTACTTGTGCGAGTGGCGGTAGAGATCTCTCTCTCTTACCCCATCCCTCTCTGCAGGGCTTCCCATCCCATTACTGTCTAACTCGCCCTCTCAGAGGAAAAGAAAGAAAAGAAGCTAAGCAATTGCAGTCGCCGACTCGTCCTTGGGGCCTGTTGCCTGCACCACAGCCAAGTGACGGGTGTAGAAAAAGACCTCCTCGCAACTCTTTCTCTTACCTCAACCCCGGTGAAATGCGTGCTGCCGTTCAGTGCCGATCTGAAGTCAATCCCCCTTCTATTGTGCGTCGTGACGTGCATACACACACACCACCTAAACAACACCCGACGGGTCAACCTAAATCCCTTCGAATCTTCCACCTTGGAACCAAACGCCCCGCAAAGCTCTATGTTCCTTCGTCTTTCGGTGACTACCTTTTATTCGTGGCATTTTTTTATTATGTTTTTTGTGGTTTTTAGGGGGCGGATCCTCCAAATTACTAATGTTAGGGCGCTGCGCCCCTCACTTACGTATCTCGTCCTGTACGCCGCCCCTCTCCATTCTTCACGTAACACTTTTGCACATACTACTCTTCCTCGCCTCCCTCTCCCGCCACTGCCTCCCTCCCTCCCCTCCGGTCCCCCGCCGTCCTCTCCCCCTCCCCCGCACGCGCAGAACACACACCTAACGCACTAACAACCCCCCACACCCACCTAACACGCAAGGACACGCAAGGACACGCCCCCACACACGCTCGTCCCCACCCACACACCATGCACGCACCGCCCACCGCCACCCGCCGCAGCGGCCCGCGCCGCACGCACGGCATCATGGCACGGCTGGTGCGCCTCGCCGCCGGCGTCCTCGTCGTCACCCTCGTCATCGGGGCCCTCACAGCGCTCAGCGCGGACGACGCGAAGGCACACCCCCACAAGGTCTGCATCCACGACAAGCTGCAGCAGAGCGTGCTGGACTCCGTGGCGCAGCAGGGCTTCGCACCCCAGCGGGTCTCGCGCGTGGGTCTGCCCTACGTCGCCTCCGCCACCGCCGCGCCAGCAGCACAGGTCGGGGGTGTCGACCTCGCACTCGCCGGCGACAGCGCACCCGACGTCACGCGCTCTGCCGAGTGGGGCGAGCTCCGCATCACCGTCTCCGCCGAGGACCTCACCACACCAGGCTACCACTGCTCCGCTGTGGGAGAGGTGATCAACAACCACAACGGTGCCAACGTGACGTGCACGGCGGCCGACATTGTGACCGCCGACAAGCGCGACATCCTCATGAACTACCTCATCCCGCAGGCCGTCCAGCTGCACAAGGAGCGTCTGCAGGTGCAGCAGGTGCAGGAGGGCTGGAAGGTCACCGGTATGGACGGCAGCATCTGTGGCAAGTTCAAGGTGCCGGAGGCGCACTTCACCACCGGCGTGAGCAACACCGACTTCGTGCTGTACGTTACCTCGGTGCCCAGCGCGTCCGGCGTGCTTGCCTGGGCCACCACGTGCCAGGTCTTCTCCAACGACCAGCCTGCTGTGGGCGTCATCAACATCCCTGCAGCAAACATCGCGGACCGCTACAGCCAGGACGTCATCCGCACCGTCACGCACGAGATCGCACACTCCCTCGGCTTCAGTCGCTTCTTCTTCGCAAACAGCGGCATTACAGCAAGCGTGACCGGCATCCGCGGGAAGACCCGCGCTGTGACGGTGATCAACAGTATGACGGTGGTGGCCAAGACCCGCGAGCAGTACGGGTGCGACACCGCGACCTACATGGAGGTGGAAGACGCGGGTGGTGCGGGCTCTGCCGGCTCGCACTGGAAGATGCGCAACGCGCAGGACGAGCTGATGGCGCCGGCGACGAACGCGGGCTACTACACCGCACTCACCATGTCGCTGTTCGAGGACCTCGGCTACTACAAGGCGAACTACAGCAACGCTGAAACAATGAAGTGGGGCAGCAACGCCGGCTGCGCCTTCCTCACCGAGAAGTGCATGGAGAACGGCGTGACGAAGTGGCCAGAAATGTTCTGCCCGCAGGACGAAAACGGTTACCGATGCCCCACCAGTCGCCTTAATCTCGCTGCCTGTGGAGTGCGGCAGTACAGCACTGCCCTCCCCACGTACTTCCAGTACTTTGCCAACACGCAGCTCGGTGGCTACAGTGCCTTCTTGGACTACTGCCCCTACGTTATTCGGTGGGCCATCGGCTCCTGCAACCAGGATCCATCCACGGCCAGCCCACGCGTGCAGAACTTCAACGTCTTCTCTGACGCCTCTCGCTGCATCGACGGCACCTTCACGCCCAAGATCGCCACTGCGACGGTGCCGTTCTACCAAGGTATGTGCGCCAACGTGGCCTGCAACACGGCGGACAAGACGTACAGCATCCAGGTGTACGGCAACGGCGCCTACATCCCCTGCACGCCCGGTGCAACCATCAGCCTCGACACCGTCAGCGACGCCTTCGAGGCCGGCGGCAGCGTCACCTGCCCGCCCTACCCGGAGGTGTGCCAGGGCAACGTCAAGGGTGCCATGGACCACGAGAGCATGGCCGACTCCGAGTCCGGGTCCTCAGAGCCCGCCCCGCCCACTACAGGTCCGACGAACTCTGGGTCCGGGTCCTCTCAGCCCGCCCCTGTGGGACCCTCCAGCTCGTCCTCTGCTGCACCGCCGACTGAAGCCCCGTCCACCGCGGCTCCGACCAACTCCGGGTCCGGGTCCTCTCAGCCCGCCCCCGTGGAGCCCTCCGGCAGCGGCAGCGGCAGCAGCAGCATCAGCGGCGCAACCACCACCACCACCACCACCACCGCCCCCAGCCCCACGCGCGACGGGAGCGCCGCAGCCGACCGCATCGCACCGCGCACGGCAGCCGTCGCGCTCCTCGCACTCGCCGTTGCGGCTGCCTGCGTGTGAGCGGTGGCGAGGCAGCGCCAGGCCGTGTGCAGGCCTCCCCCGCGTCGCGGCGCAGCGTCGCCCCACCGTCGCCAACCCTCCTTCCTTCTCTCTTTCCTTTCATTTTCTTTCCTTCCCCCGTGTGTGCGCGTCTTTAATGCCCCGGCGGGGAGGCGCGTGGGCTGCCGACGCAGGCACGCCGCCGTGAGAGTGCCGGCCGGCCCCCACACGCCCTCCCCCACACGTGTCTCCCCACCCTCCCACTACCGACTATATACTTGTTTCTCTCTCTTTTTCTCACTTTCTCTCCCTGTTGCCGTGGCGGACGCGGGACAGCTGCGAAGTGGGCCGCGAGGGGAAGGCCGAGGCGAGGGGCCGCCGCGAGTGTCGTTGCGGCACCGCCCGCATGAACTCCACCACGCCCGCCGCACTGCCCTGCCGTGCGCGCCGGTGCCGGGTGGAGAGGATCTCTGTGGCCCGGTGCGTGCCCCCAGCCCCGCCCTACTCTCTCTCCCCCACCCTCCCAGTCCGTCCCACGGCCGCCCACGCCACCAGCCGTCTCTCAGTGTCCTCTCTTCTCTTTTTTTTTTTTTTCCCCCCCCCTCTTGTTGTCTTCAGTCCTGTGCAGTGCTCGTGTGCGGGAGCGGGGGGGGGGGGGCCCCTGCCTTTCCGTTTGCTTTCTCTCTTTTCTGTTTCTCTCCACCTCCCGCCGCATGACGTTTCATTGACTCCCCCTCAGTTATCTTTGGGGTTCTTCTCTTTTTTCTCTCTTTTCTTCTACTGTCTTCGCCTTCTCTTCTCTTTGCGTCCCACCCCTCTTGTTTTTTTTTCCCCATCCGCAGCACCCACACTGTACCTGCACCTACTCCGATTCCTGTAGAGGGCCCTCGTCACGCCGTGGGAACGCACGAGCGTGCACTCCTCGCACACACGCAGCACCCACCGTCCCAGCAGAGCAACACCTAACACGCCTTTATTCCTTTGCTTTCCTTCTTTTCTTGTCGTTCGACCTCCCACCCCTCCCTCCGCACCGTCAAAGGCACAGGTGGCCTCTGGTGTCCACTGATCCCGGACGAGGGCAATCGCGACCGTAGGTGGACACCGGCACCTGGCGGAGGAAGAACGCCGTCTGCAGCGCAATGCCTTCAGCACAATGCGCAGATGCCCTACAAAAACACCTTTTCTATTCTTTCAGTGCGCAAAGCAAATGTGGGACTACCCGCCCTTTCTTTCTTCTCTAGCTTATATACTCCCCGGACACTGTCCTTCTCCCTTAATAATCTTCTTTTCTCCCCCCTTCCCCAGAAGCACTTAATAATCTTCTTTTTTCCCCCTCCCCCCCCGGCAAAGGGGAGAAAAAAAAGCCAAAAAAGTAAACCACCCCACACGCACACGCAGCGGCTCGCACATCACGCACGCCAAGGGGACCGTCACGGCGCCCCGGCCCGGGGGGAGCACCCCCGTGCCCCACCACCCGCTCTGACGGGACACCGGCGCCGCCGCCGCAGTACCCACACGCACACGCAGCAGCCAGGAGACGCAGCTGAGAGCACCCCCGCACGCTGCACGTCGCTCCTCCCCCCGCAGCGCACCGGTCCCAGCACCGCCCTCCCTTCCCTCCCTCTCCCACCACTGCCTCCCTCCCTCCCCGTCCGGTCCCCTCCCCTCCCCCGCACGCGCAGAACACACACCTAACGCACTAACAACCCCCCACACCCACCTAACACGCAAGGGCACGCAAGGACACGCCCCCACACACGCTCGTCCCCACCCACACACCATGCACGCACCGCCCACCGCCACCCGCCGCAGCGGCCCGCGCCGCACGCACGGCATCATGGCACGGCTGGTGCGCCTCGCCGCCGGCGTCCTCGTCGTCACCCTCGTCATCGGGGCCCTCACAGCGCTCAGCGCGGACGACGCGAAGGCACACCCCCACAAGGTCTGCATCCACGACAGGCTGCAGCAGAGCGTGCTGGACTCCGTGGCGCAGCAGGGCTTCGCACCCCAGCGGGTCTCGCGCGTGGGTCTGCCCTACGTCGCCTCCGCCACGGCCGCGCCAGCAGCACAGGTCGGGGGTGTCGACCTCGCACTCGCCGGCGACAGCGCACCCGACGTCACGCGCTCTGCCGAGTGGGGCGAGCTCCGCATCACCGTCTCCGCCGAGGACCTCACCACACCAGGCTACCACTGCGCTACTGTTGGGCAGGTGATCAACAACCACAACGGTGCCAACGTGACGTGCACGGCGGACGACATTGTGACCGCCGACAAGCGCGACATCCTCATGAACTACCTCATCCCGCAGGCCGTCCAGCTGCACAAGGAGCGTCTGCAGGTGCAGCAGGTGCAGGAGGGCTGGAAGGTCACCGGTATGGACGGCACTCTCTGTGGTGACTTTAAGGTGCCGGAGGCGCACCTCACCACCGGCGTGAGCAACACCGACTTCGTGCTGTACGTTGCCTCGGTGCCCAGCGCGTCCGGCGTGCTTGCCTGGGCCACCACGTGCCAGGTCTTCTCCAACGACCAGCCGGCTGTGGGCGTCATCAACATCCCTGCAGCAAACATCGCGGACCGCTACAGCCAGGACGTCACCCGCACCGTCACGCACGAGATCGCACACTCCCTCGGCTTCAGTCGCCTCTTCTTCGCAAACAGCGGCATTACAGCAAGCGTGACCGGCATCCGCGGGAAGACCAGCCCTGTGACGGTGATCAACAGTATGACGGTGGTGGCCAAGACCCGCGAGCAGTACGGGTGCGACACCGCGACCTACATGGAGGTGGAAGACGCGGGTGGTGCGGGCTCTGCCGGCTCGCACTGGAAGATGCGCAACGCGCAGGACGAGCTGATGGCGCCGGCGTCGAGCGCGGGCTACTACACCGCACTCACCATGTCGCTGTTCGAGGACCTCGGCTACTACAAGGCAAACTTCTCCATGGCGGAGACGATGCCGTGGGGCAGCAACGCCGGCTGCGCCTTCCTCACCGAGAAGTGCATGGAGAACGGCGTGACGAAGTGGCCACATATGTTTTGCAGTCAGAACGAGCGCGGGATGCGGTGCCCCACGAGTCGCTTGGGAACGGGCACTTGCTACATCGCCTCCTATCTATTTCCCTTCCCCACGTACTTCCAGTACTTTGCCAACACGCAGCTCGGTGGCTTTTCCAACTTTCTGGACTACTGCCCCTACGTCGTTCCGTGGGCCATCGGCTCCTGCAGCCAGGATCCATCCACGGCCAACCCACGCATGCAGAACTTCAACGTCTTCTCTGACGCCTCTCGCTGCATCGACGGCACCTTCACGCCCAAGATCGCCAACACAGCGGTGACTTCCTACACCGGCATGTGCGCCAACGTGGCCTGCAACACGGCGGACAAGACGTACAGCATCCAGGTGTACGGCAACGGCGCCTACATCCCCTGCACGCCCGGTGCAACCATCAGCCTCGACACCGTCAGCGACGCCTTCGAGGCCGGCGGCAGCATCACCTGCCCGCCCTACCTGGAGGTGTGCCAGGGCAACGTCAAGGGTGCCATGGACCACGAGAGCATGGCCGACTCCGAGTCCGGGTCCTCAGAGCCCGCCCCGCCCACTACAGGTCCGACGAACTCTGGGTCCGGGTCCTCTCAGCCCGCCCCTGTGGGACCCTCCAGCTCATCCTCTGCTGCACCGCCGACTGAAGCCCCGTCCACCGCGGCTCCGACCAACTCCGGGTCCGGGTCCTCTCAGCCCGCCCCCGTGGAGCCCTCCGGCAGCGGCAGCGGCAGCAGCAGCATCAGCAGCGCAACCACCACCACCACCACCACCGCCCCCAGCCCCACGCGCGACGGGAGCGCCGCAGCCGACCGCATCGCACCGCGCACGGCAGCCGTCGCGCTCCTCGCACTCGCCGTGGCCGCCGCCTGCGTGTGAGCGGTGGCGAGGCAGCGCCAGGCCGTGTGCAGGCCTCCCCCGCGTCGCGGCGCAGCGTCGCCCCACCGTCGCCAACCCTCCTTCCTTCTCTCTTTCCTTTCATTTTCTTTCCTTCCCCCGTGTGTGCGCGTCTTTAATGCCCCGGCGGGGAGGCGCGTGGGCTGCCGACGCAGGCACGCCGCCGTGAGAGTGCCGGCCGGCCCCCACACGCCCTCCCCCACACGTGTCTCCCCACCCTCCCACTACCGACTATATACTTGTTTCTCTTTCTTTTTCTCACTTTCTCTCCCTGTTGCCGTGGCGGACGCGGGACAGCTGCGAGGTGGGCCGCGAGGGGAAGGCCGAGGCGAGGGGCCGCCGCGAGTGCCGTTGCGGCACCGCCCGCATGAACTCCACCACGCCCGCCGCACTGCCCTGCCGTGCGCGCCGGTGCCGGGTGGAGAGGATCTCTGTGGCCCGGTGCGTGCCCCCAGCCCCGCCCTACTCTCTCTCCCCCACCCTCCCAGTCCGTCCCACGGCCGCCCACGCCACCAGCCGTCTCTCAGTGTCCTCTCTTCTCTTCTTTTCTCTCTTCCCCTCCCTTGCTTGTTGTCTTCAGTCCTGTGCAGTGCTCGTGTGCGGGAGCGGGGGCGGGTGCGGCCCTGCCTTTCCGTTTGCTTTCTCTCTTTTCTGTTTCTCTCCACCTCCCGCCGCATGACGTTTCATTGACTCCCCCTCAGTTTTCTTTGGGGCTCTTCTTTTTTTTCTCTCTTTTCTTCTACTGTCTTCGCCTTCTCTTCTCTTTGCGTCCCACCCCGCTCGCTGTTGTATTCCCCATCCGCACACACAAAAGCACCCGCACCTACTCCGATCCTGTACCGCCCGTCCTAACCAATTTTCGCTTCTTGCCTTTTTATTTTTTTCTACTCTCCGTCTGATCTCCCCGTGTTGCCGGGACGTGTGCTGGCGAGAGGGCCCTCGTCACGCCGTGGGAACGCACGAGCGTGCACTCCTCGCACACACGCAGCACCCACCGTCCCAGCAGAGCAACACCTAACACGCCTTTATTCCTTTGCTTTCCTTTTTTTTTTCTTGTCGCTCGACCTCCCACCCCTCCCTCCGCACCGTCAAAAGCACAGGTGACCTCTGGTGTCCACTGATCCCGGACGAGGGCAATCGCGAGCGTAGGTGCGTACCGGCACCTGGCGGAGGAAGAGCGCCGTCTGCAGCGCAGTGCCTTCAGCACAATGCTTTAAACTATCAATATAAACTTGCTCTCTTTTCTTATTCTTTCAGTGCGCAAAGCAAACGTGGGACTACCCGCCCCTTTTTTCTTCTCTAGCTTATATACTCCCCGGACAATGTCCTTCTCCCTTGTTGATTCTCCTTTTCTCCCCTGTCCTGCCAGCGTAATGGGCAGCAGCAACCGCCAAAGCAAACCACCCCACACGCACACGCAGCGGCCTCACCGCGCACGCACATGCACGCGCGCCACGGGGACCGTCCCGGGCAGCGTCGGCACCGGCCGTGGCTATTGCGCGCACCCGCCGAGCACCCCCGTGCCCCACCACCCGCTCCTGCGGGACACCGGCGCCGCCGCCGCAGTACCCACACGCACACGCAGCAGCCAGGAGACGCAGCTGAGAGCACCCCCGCACGCTGCACGTCGCTCCTCCCCCGCAGCGCACTGGTCCCAGCACCGCCCTCCCTCCCCTCCCTCTCCCACCACTGCCTCCCTCCCTCCCCTCCGGTCCCCCGCCGTCCTCTCCCCCTCCCCCGCACGCGCAGAACACACACCTAACGCACTAACAACCCCCCACACCCACCTAACACGCAAGGACACGCAAGGACACGCCCCCACACACGCTCGTCCCCACCCACACACCATGCACGCACCGCCCACCGCCACCCGCCGCAGCGGCCCGCGCCGCACGCACGGCATCATGGCACGGCTGGTGCGCCTCGCCGCCGGCGTCCTCGTCGTCACCCTCGTCATCGGGGCCCTCACAGCGCTCAGCGCGGACGACACGAAGGCACACCCCCACAAGGTCTGCATCCACGACAAGCTGCAGCAAAGCGTGCTGGACTCCGTGGCGCAGCAGGGCTTCGCACCCCAGCGGGTCTCGCGCGTGGGTCTGCCCTACGTCGCCTCCGCCACGGCCGCGCCAGCAGCACAGGTCGGGGGTGTCGACCTCGCACTCGCCGGCGACAGCGCACCCGACGTCACGCGCTCTGCCGAGTGGGGCGAGCTCCGCATCACCGTCTCCGCCGAGGACCTCACCACACCAGGCTACCACTGCTCCGCTGTGGGAGAGGTGATCAACAACCACAACGGTGCCAACGTGACGTGCACGGCGGCCGACATTGTGACCGCCGACAAGCGCGACATCCTCATGAACTACCTCATCCCGCAGGCCGTCCAGCTGCACAAGGAGCGTCTGCAGGTGCAGCAGGTGCAGGAGGGCTGGACAGTCAACGGCATGGCGAGTTTCTGCCGCAAGTTCAAGGTTCCGGAGGCGCACCTCACCACCGGCGTGAGCAACACCGACTTCGTGCTGTACGTTGCCTCGGTGCCCAGCGCGTCCGGCGTGCTTGCCTGGGCCACCACGTGCCAGGTCTTCTCCAACGACCAGCCGGCTGTGGGCGTCATCAACATCCCTGCAGCAAACATCGCGGACCGCTACAGCCAGGACGTCATCCGCACCGTCACGCACGAGATCGCACACTCCCTCGGCTTCAGTCGCCTCTTCTTCGCAAACAGCGGCATTACAGCAAGCGTGACCGGCATCCGCGGGAAGACCAGCCCTGTGACGGTGATCAACAGTATGACGGTGGTGGCCAAGACCCGCGAGCAGTACGGGTGCGACACCGCGACCTACATGGAGGTGGAAGACGCGGGTGGTGCGGGCTCTGCCGGCTCGCACTGGAAGATGCGCAACGCGCAGGACGAGCTGATGGCGCCGGCGTCGAGCGCGGGCTACTACACCGCACTCACCATGTCGCTGTTCGAGGACCTCGGCTACTACAAGGCGAATTACAGCAACGCTGAAACAATGAAGTGGGGCAGCAACGCCGGCTGCGCCTTCCTCACCGAGAAGTGCATGGAGAACGGCGTGACAAAGTGGCCAGAAATGTTCTGCCCGCAGGACGAAAGCGGTTACCGATGCCCCACCAGTCGCCTTAATCTCGCTGCCTGTGGAGTGATGGACTACGGCGCTGCCTTCCCCACGTACTTCCAGTACTTTGCCAACACGCAGCTCGGTGGCTACAGCGAGTTCTTGGACTACTGCCCCTACGTTATTCGGTGGGCCATCGGCTCCTGCAACCAGGATCCATCCACGGCCAGCCCACGCGTGCAGAACTTCAACACCTTCTCTGACGCCTCTCGCTGCATCGACGGCACCTTCACGCCCAAGATCGCCACTGCGACGGTGCCGTTCTACCAAGGTATGTGCGCCAACGTGGCCTGCAACACGGCGGACAAGACGTACAGCATCCAGGTGTACGGCAACGGCGCCTACATCCCCTGCACGCCCGGTGCAACCATCAGCCTCGACACCGTCAGCGACGCCTTCGAGGCCGGCGGCAGCATCACCTGCCCGCCCTACCTGGAGGTGTGCCAGGGCAACGTCAAGGGTGCCATGGACTACGAGAGCATGGCCGACTCCGGGTCCGGGTCCTCTCGGCCCGCCCCCGTGGAGCCCTCCGGCAGCGGCAGCGGCAGCAGCAGCATCAGCGGCGCAACCACCACCACCACCACCACCACCGCCCCCAGCCCCACGCGCGACGGGAGCGCCGCAGCCGACCGCATCGCGCCGCGCACGGCAGCCGTCGCGCTCCTCGCACTCGCCGTGGCCGCCGCCTGCGTGTGAGCGGTGGCGAGGCAGCGCCAGGCCGTGTGCAGGCCTCCCCCGCGTCGCGGCGCAGCGTCGCCCCACCGTCGCCAACCTTCCTTCTCTCTTTCCTTTCATTTTCTTTCCTTCCCCCGTGTGTGCGCGTCTTTAATGCCCCGGCGGGGAGGCGCGTGGGCTGCCGACGCAGGCACGCCGCCGTGAGAGTGCCGGCCGGCCCCCACACGCCCTCCCCCACACGTGTCTCCCCACCCTCCCACTACCGACCATATACTTGTTTCTCTCTCTTTTTCTCACTTTCTCTCTCCCTGTTGCCGTGGCGGACGCGGGACAGCTGCGAGGTGGGCCGCGAGGGGAAGGCCGAGGCGAGGGGCCGCCGCGAGTGCCGTTGCGGCACCGCCCGCATGAACTCCACCACGCCCGCCGCACTGCCCTGCCGTGCGCGCCGGTGCCGGGTGGAGAGGATCTCTGTGGCCCGGTGCGTGCCCCCAGCCCCGCCCTACTCTCTCTCCCCCACCCTCCCAGTCCGTCCCACGGCCGCCCACGCCACCAGCCGTCTCTCAGTGTCCTCTCTTCTCTTCTTTTCTCTCTTCCCCTCCCTTGCTTGTTGTCTTCAGTCCTGTGCAGTGCTCGTGTGCGGGAGCGGGGGCGGGTGCGGCCCTGCCTTTCCGTTTGCTTTCTCTCTTTTCTGTTTCTCTCCACCTCCCGCCGCATGACGTTTCATTGACTCCCCCTCAGTTTTCTTTGGGGCTCTTCTTTTTTTTCTCTCTTTTCTTCTACTGTCTTCGCCTTCTCTTTGCGTCCCACCCCGCCCGCTGTTGTATTCCCCATCCGCACACACAAACGCACCCGCACCTAATTCTATCCTGTACCGCCCGTCCTAACCAATTTCTGCATCTTGTCTTGTTCCTTTTTCACTCACCCGTCTATTCTCCCCGTGCTGCCGGGACGTGTGCTGGCGAGAGGGCCCTCGCCACGCCGTGAGAACGCACGAGCGTGCACTCCTCGCACACACGCAGCACCCACCGTCCCAGCAGAGCAACACCTAACACGCCTTTATTCTTTTGCTTTCCTTTCTGTTTTTTGTCGTTCGACCTCCCACCCCTCCCTCCGCACCGTCAAAGGCACAGGTGGCCTCTGGTGTCCACTGATCCCGGACGAGGAAGAGCGGAGCCGCAGGTGGACACCGGCACCTGGCGGAGGAAGAACGCCGCCTGCAGCGCAGTGCCTTCAGCACAATGCTTAAAATTATTAATGTACGCTCACTCTCTTTTCTTTTTTTTTCTGCAGTGCGTTAAACTAACGTGGGACCACCCGCCCCTTTTTTCTTCTCTTGCTTATATACTCCCCGGACACTGTCCTTCTTCCTTAATAATTCTCTTTTTCTCCCCTGTCCTGCCACCGTAACGGGCAGCAGCAACCGCCAAAGCAAACCACCCTACACGCACACGCAGCGGCCTCACCGCGCACGCACATGCACGCGCGCCACGGGGACCGTCCCGGGCAGCGTCGGCACCGGCCGTGGCTACTGCGCGCACCCGCCGAGCACCCCCGTGCCCCACCACCCGCTCCTGCGGGACACCGGCGCCGCCGCCGCAGTACCCACACGCACACGCAGCAGCCAGGAGACGCAGCTGGCAGCACCCCCGCACGCTGCACGTCTCTCCTCCCCCCGCAGCGCACCGGTCCCAGCACCGCCCTCCCTCCCCTCCCTCTCCCACCACTGCCTCCCTCCCTCCCCTCCGGTCCCCCGCCGTCCTCTCCCCTCCCTCGCACGCGCAGAACACACACCTAACGCACTAACAACCCCCCACACCCACCTAACACGCAAGGACACGCAAGGACACGCCCCCACACACGCTCGTCCCCACCCACACACCATGCACGCACCGCCCACCGCCACCCGCCGCAGCGGCCCGCGCCGCACGCACGGCATCATGGCACGGCTGGTGCGCCTCGCCGCCGGCGTCCTCGTCGTCACCCTCGTCATCGGGGCCCTCACAGCGCTCAGCGCGGACGACACGAAGGCACACCCCCACAAGGTCTGCATCCACGACAAGCTGCAGCAGAGCGTGCTGGACTCCGTGGCGCAGCAGGGCTTCGCACCCCAGCGGGTCTCGCGCGTGGGTCTGCCCTACGTCGCCTCCGCCACCGCCGCGCCAGCAGCACAGGTCGGGGGTGTCGACCTCGCACTCGCCGGCGACAGCGCACCCGACGTCACGCGCTCTGCCGAGTGGGGCGAGCTCCGCATCACCGTCTCCGCCGAGGACCTCACCACACCAGGCTACCACTGCTCCGCTGTGGGAGAGGTGATCAACAACCACAACGGTGCCAACGTGACGTGCACGGCGGCCGACATTGTGACCGCCGACAAGCGCGACATCCTCATGAACTACCTCATCCCGCAGGCCGTCCAGCTGCACAAGGAGCGTCTGCAGGTGCAGCAGGTGCAGGAGGGCTGGACAGTCACCGGCATGGACGGCACTCTCTGTGGCAAGTTTAAGGTGCCGGAGGCGCACCTCACTACCGGCGTGAGCAACACCGACTTCGTGCTGTACGTTGCCTCGGTGCCCAGCGCGTCCGGCGTGCTTGCCTGGGCCACCACGTGCCAGGTCTTCTCCAACGACCAGCCGGCTGTGGGCGTCATCAACATCCCTGCAGCAAACATCGCGGACCGCTACAGCCAGGACGTCATCCGCACCGTCACGCACGAGATCGCACACTCCCTCGGCTTCAGTCGCCTCTTCTTCGCAAACAGCGGCATTACAGCAAGCGTGACCGGCATCCGCGGGAAGACCAGCCCTGTGACGGTGATCAACAGTATGACGGTGGTGGCCAAGACCCGCGAGCAGTACGGGTGCGACACCGCGACCTACATGGAGGTGGAGGACCAGGGTGGTGCGGGCTCTGCCGGCTCGCACTGGAAGATGCGCAACGCGCAGGACGAGCTGATGGCGCCGGCGTCGAGCGCGGGCTACTACACCGCACTCACCATGTCGCTGTTCGAGGACCTCGGCTACTACAAGGCAAACTTCTCCATGGCGGAGACGATGCCGTGGGGCAGCAACGCCGGCTGCGCCTTCCTCACCGAGAAGTGCATGGAGAACGGCGTGACGAAGTGGCCAGAAATGTTCTGCCCGCAGGACGAAAGCGGTTACCGATGCCCCACCAGTCGCCTTAATCTCGCTGCCTGTGGAGTGATGGACTACGGCGCTGCCTTCCCCACGTACTTCCAGTACTTTGCCAACACGCAGCTCGGTGGCTACAGCGAGTTCTTGGACTACTGCCCCTACGTTATTCCGTGGGCCATCGGCTCCTGCAGCCAGGATCCATCCACGGCCAACCCACGCGTGCAGAACTTCAACACCTTCTCTGACGCCTCTCGCTGCATCGACGGCACCTTCACGCCCAAAATTGCCACTGCGACGGTGCCGTTCTACCAAGGTATGTGCGCCAACGTGGCCTGCAACACGGCGGACAAGACGTACAGCATCCAGGTGTACGGCAACGGCGCCTACATCCCCTGCACGCCCGGTGCAACCATCAGCCTCGACACCGTCAGCGACGCCTTCGAGGCCGGCGGCAGCATCACCTGCCCGCCCTACCTGGAGGTGTGCCAGGGCAACGTCAAGGGCGCCATGGACTACGAGAGCATGGCCGACTCCGGGTCCGGGTCCTCAGAGCCCGCCCCGCCCACTACAGGTCCGACCAACTCTGGGTCCGGGTCCTCTCAGCCCGCCCCCGTGGAGCCCTCCGGCAGCGGCAGCGGCAGCAGCAGCATCAGCAGCGCAACCACCACCACCACCACCACCGCCCCCAGCCCCACGCGCGACGGGAGCGCCGCAGCCGACCGCATCGCGCCGCGCACGGCAGCCGTCGCGCTCCTCGCACTCGCCGTGGCCGCCGCCTGCGTGTGAGCGGTGGCGAGGCAGCGCCAGGCCGTGTGCAGGCCTCCCCCGCGTCGCGGCGCAGCGTCGCCCCACCGTCGCCAACCTTCCTTCTCTCTTTCCTTTCATTTTCTTTCCTTCCCCCGTGTGTGCGCGTCTTTAATGCCCCGGCGGGGAGGCGCGTGGGCTGCCGACGCAGGCACGCCGCCGTGAGAGTGCCGGCCGGCCCCCACACGCCCTCCCCCACACGTGTCTCCCCACCCTCCCACTACCGACTATATACTTGTTTCTCTTTCTTTTTCTCCCTTTCTCTCCCTGTTGCCGTGGCGGACGCGGGACAGCTGCGAGGTGGGCCGCGAGGGGAAGGCCGAGGCGAGGGGCCGCCGCGAGTGCCGTTGCGGCACCGCCCGCATGAACTCCACCACGCCCGCCGCACTGCCCTGCCGTGCGCGCCGGTGCCGGGTGGAGAGGATCTCTGTGGCCCGGTGCGTGCCCCCAGCCCCGCCCTACTCTCTCTCTCCCTCCCTTGCTTGTTGTCTTCAGTCCTGTGCAGTGCTCGTGTGCGGGAGCGGGGGCGGGTGCGGCCCTGCCTTTCCGTTTGCTTTCTCTCTTTTCTGTTTCTCTCCACCTCCCGCCGCATGACGTTTCATTGACTCCCCCTCAGTTATCTTTGGGGTTCTTCTCTTTTTTTCTCTCTTTTCTTCTACTGTCTTCGCCTTCTCTTCTCTTTGCGTCCCACCCCGCTCGCTGTTGTATTCTCCAACCGCACACACAAAAGCACCCACACCTAATTCTATCCTGTACTGCCCGTCCTAACCAATTTTCGCTTCTTGCCTTTTTATTGTTTTTTACTCCCCGTCTAATATCCCCGTGTTGCCGGGACGTGTGCTGGCGAGAGGGCCCTCGTCACGCCGTGAGAACGCACGAGCGTGCACTCCTCGCACACACGCAGCACCCACCGTCCCAGCAGAGCAACACCTAACACGCCTTTATTCTTTTGCTTTCCTTTCTGTTTTTTGTCGTTCGACCTCCCACCCCTCCCTCCGCACCGTCAAAAGCACAGGTGACCTCTGGTGTCCACTGATCCCGGAGAAGGAAGAGCGGAGCCGCAGGTGCGTACCGGCACCCGGCGGAGGAAGAACGCCGTCTGCAGCGCAGTGCCTCCAGCACAATGCTCAGACCTCCCGAAAAAAAAGCACCTTTTTTATTCTTTCATCTCTGTTCCAAGCACGATCGCAAAAGCTGATTAGGCGTGTGTTTTGCTGTTTTCTTCCCGATATTACATATTCACGGCTGCCGCTGTCTTTCCCCCTTGTTGATTCTCCTTTTCTCCTGTCCTGCCAGCGTAACAGGCAGCAGCCACCGCCAAAGCAAACCACCCCACACGCACACGCAGCGGCCTCACCGCGCACGCACATGCACGCGCGCCACGGGGACCGTCCCGGGCAGCGTCGGCACCGGCCGTGGCTACTGCGCGCACCCGCCGAGCACCCCCGTGCCCCACCACCCGCTCCTGCGGGACACCGGCGCCGCCGCCGCAGTACCCACACGCACACGCAGCAGCCAGGAGACACAGCTGGCAGCACCCCCGCACGCTGCACGTCGCTCCTTTCCCCGCAGCGCACCGGTCCCAGCACCGCCCTCCCTCCCCTCCCTCTCCCACCACTGCCTCCCTCCCTCCCCTCCGGTCCCCCGCCGTCCTCTCCCCTCCCCCGCACGCGCAGAACACACACCTAACGCACTAACAACCCCCCACACCCACCTAACACGCAAGGACACGCAAGGACACGCCCCCACACACGCTCGTCCCCACCCACACACCATGCACGCACCGCCCACCGCCACCCGCCGCAGCGGCCCGCGCCGCACGCACGGCATCATGGCACGGCTGGTGCGCCTCGCCGCCGGCGTCCTCGTCGTCACCCTCGTCATCGGGGCCCTCACAGCGCTCAGCGCGGACGACACGAAGGCACACCCCCACAAGGTCTGCATCCACGACAGGCTGCAGCAGAGCGTGCTAGACTCCGTGGCGCAGCAGGGCTTCGCACCCCAGCGGGTCTCGCGCGTGGGTCTGCCCTACGTCGCCTCCGCCACCGCCGCGCCAGCAGCACAGGTCGGGGGTGTCGACCTCGCACTCGTCGGCGACAGCGCACCCGACGTCACGCGCTCTGCCGAGTGGGGCGAGCTCCGCATCACCGTCTCCGCCGAGGACCTCACCACACCAGGCTACCACTGCTCCGCTGTGGGAGAGGTGATCAACAACCACAACGGTGCCAACGTGACGTGCACGGCGGACGACATCATGACCGCCGACAAGCGCGACATCCTCATGAACTACCTCATCCCGCAGGCCGTCCAGCTGCACAAGGAGCGTCTGCAGGTGCAGCAGGTGCAGGAGGGCTGGACAGTCAACGGCATGGCGAGTTTCTGCCGCAAGTTCAAGGTTCCGGAGGCGCACCTCACCACCGGCGTGAGCAACACCGACTTCGTGCTGTACGTTGCCTCGGTGCCCAGCGCGTCCGGCGTGCTTGCCTGGGCCACCACGTGCCAGGTCTTCTCCAACGACCAGCCGGCTGTGGGCGTCATCAACATCCCTGCAGCAAACATCGCGGACCGCTACAGCCAGGACGTCATCCGCACCGTCACGCACGAGATCGCACACTCCCTCGGCTTCAGTCGCCTCTTCTTCGCAAACAGCGGCATTACAGCAAGCGTGACCGGTATCCGCGGGAAGACCAGCCCTGTCCCGGTGATCAACAGTATGACGGTGGTGGCCAAGACCCGCGAGCAGTACGGGTGCGACACCGCGACCTACATGGAGGTGGAGGACCAGGGTGGTGCGGGCTCTGCCGGCTCGCACTGGAAGATGCGCAACGCGCAGGACGAGCTGATGGCGCCGGCGTCGAGCGCGGGCTACTACACCGCACTCACCATGTCGCTGTTCGAGGACCTCGGCTACTACAAGGCAAACTTCTCCATGGCGGAGACGATGCCGTGGGGCAGCAACGCCGGCTGCGCCTTCCTCACCGAGAAGTGCATGGAGAACGGCGTGACGAAGTGGCCAGAAATGTTTTGCAGTCAGAACGAGCGCGGGATGCGGTGCCCCACGAGTCGCCTGGGAATGGGCACCTGCGTTGTGCAGGACTACGGCGCTGCCTTCCCCACGTACTTTCAGTACTTTGCCAACACGCAGCTCGGTGGCCGCTCCAATTTTCTGGATTACTGCCCCTACGTCGTTCAGTGGGCCATCGGCTCCTGCAGCCAGGATCCATCCACGGCCAACCCACGCATGCAGAACTTCAACGTCTTCTCTGACGCCTCTCGCTGCATCGACGGCACCTTCACGCCCAAGATCGCCAACACAGCGGTGACTTCCTACACCGGCATGTGCGCCAACGTGGCCTGCAACACGGCGGACAAGACGTACAGCATCCAGGTGTACGGCAACGGCGCCTACATCCCCTGCACGCCCGGTGCAACCATCAGCCTCGACACCGTCAGCGACGCCTTCGAGGCCGGCGGCAACATCACCTGCCCGCCCTACCTGGAGGTGTGCCAGAGCAACGTGCAGGCCGCCATGGACTACGAGAGCATGGCCGACTCCGGGTCCGGGTCCTCTCGGCCCGCCCCCGTGGAGCCCTCCGGCAGTGACAGCGGCAGCAGCAGCATCAGCAGCGCAACCACCACCACCACCACCACCGCCCCCAGCCCCACGCGCGACGGGAGCGCCGCAGCCGACCGCATCGCGCCGCGCACGGCAGCCGTCGCGCTCCTCGCACTCGCCGTGGCCGCCGCCTGCGTGTGAGCGGTGGCGAGGCAGCGCCAGGCCGTGTGCAGGCCTCCCCCGCGTCGCGGCGCAGCGTCGCCCCACCGTCGCCAACCTTCCTTCTCTCTTTCCTTTCATTTTCTTTCCTTCCCCCGTGTGTGCGCGTCTTTAATGCCCCGGCGGGGAGGCGCGTGGGCTGCCGACGCAGGCACGCCGCCGTGAGAGTGCCGGCCGGCCCCCACACGCCCTCCCCCACACGTGTCTCCCCACCCTCCCACTACCGACTATATACTTGTTTCTCTTTCTTTTTCTCACTTTCTCTCCCTCTTGCCGTGGCGGACGCGGGACAGCTGCGAGGTGGGCCGCGAGGGGAAGGCCGAGGCGAGGGGCCGCCGCGAGTGCCGTTGCGGCACCGCCCGCATGAACTCCACCACGCCCGCCGCACTGCCCTGCCGTGCGCGCCGGTGCCGGGTGGAGAGGATCTCTGTGGCCCGGTGCGTGCCCCCAGCCCCGCCCTACTCTCTCTCCCCCACCCTCCCAGTCCGTCTCACGGCCGCCCACGCCACCAGCCGTCTCTCAGTGCCCTCTCTTCTCTTCTTTTCTCTCTTCCCCTCCCTTGCTTGTTGTCTTCAGTCCTGTGCAGTGCTCGTGTGCGGGAGCGGGGGCGGGTGCGGCCCTGCCTTTCCGTTTGCTTTCTCTCTTTTCTGTTTCTCTCCACTTCCCTGCGCATGACGCTTCATTGACTCCCCCTCAGTTTTCTTTGGGGCTCTTCTTTTTTTCTTTTTCTTGTTTTCTTCTACTGTCTTCGCCTTCTCTTTGCGTCCCACCCCGCCCGCTGTTGTATTCCCCATCCGCACACACAAACGCACCCGCACCTAATTCTATCCTGTACCGCCCGTCCTAACCAATTTCTGCATCTTGTCTTGTTCCTTTTTCACTCACCCGTCTATTCTCCCCGTGTTGCTGGGACGTGTGCTGGCGAGAGGGCCCTCGTCACGCCATGGGAACGCACGAGCGCGCACTCCTCGCACACACGCAGCACCCACCGTCCCAGCAGAGCAACACCTAACACACCTTTATTCTTTTGCTTTCCTTTTTTTCTTGTCGCTCGACCTCTCACTCCTCCCTCCGCACCGTCAAAGGCACAGGTGGCGTCTGGTGTCCACTGATCCCGGAGAAGGAAGAGCGGAGCCGCAGGTGCGTACCGGCACCCGGCGGAGGAAGAACGCCGTCTGCAGCGCAGTGCCTTCAGCACAATGCCTAAAATTATTAATGTACGCTCACTCTCTTTTCTTTTTTTTTTCTGCAGTGCGTTAAACTAACGTGGGACTACCCGTCCTTCTTTTCTTCTGTAGCTTATATACTCCCCGGACACTGTCCTTCTCCCTTAATAATTCTCTTTTTCTCCCCTGTCCTGCCACCGTAACGGGCAGCAGCCACCGCCAAAGCAAACCACCCTACACGCACACGCAGCGGCCTCACCGCGCACGCACATGCACGCGCGCCACGGGGACCGTCCCGGGCAGCGTCGGCACCGGCCGTGGCCACTGCGCGCACCCGCCGAGCACCCCCGTGCCCCACCACCCGCTCCTGCGGGACACCGGCGCCGCCGCCGCAGTACCCACACGCACACGCAGCAGCCAGGAGACGCAGCTGGCAGCACCCCCGCACGCTGCACGTCTCTCCTCCCCCCGCAGCGCACCGGTCCCAGCACCGCCCTCCCTTCCCTCCCTCTCCCACCACTGCCTCCCTCCCTCCCCTCCGGTCCCCCGCCGTCCTCTCCCCCTCCCCCGCACGCGCAGAACACACACCTAACGCACTAACAACCCCCCACACCCACCTAACACGCAAGGACACGCAAGGACACGCCCCCACACACGCTCGTCCCCACTCACACACCATGCACGCACCGCCCACCGCCACCCGCCGCAGCGGCCCGCGCCGCACGCACGGCATCATGGCACGGCTGGTGCGCCTCGCCGCCGGCGTCCTCGTCGTCACCCTCGTCGTCGGTTGTTACGCCGCACAGGCCGCAGCCACGGACGGTGCTCCGTTTGTGTGCATCCACGACGCAGTTGTTGCCGACATGGTGCCTCCTCCGTCGGTTGTGGGTAGTGCGGTGCGGTCGGTGGTGAGTCTGCCTCATGTTGCTGTGAACGTAGCGGAGGACGCGGCTGTCGTCGCGCTGGCAGAGAGTAGCGCGCCAGTCGTCACGCGGACAGTGGCGTGGGGCGATTTCCGCATCACCGTCTCCGCCGAGGACCTCACCACACCAGGCTACTACTGCTCCACGGTCGGGCAGAACGTAAATAACCGCCGCGACGTCACGACGACGTGCACGGCGGACGACATTCTCACGGATGCGAAGCGGAACACACTCATCAACTACCTCATCCCGCAGGCCATGCAGATGCATACCGATCGTCTGCAGGTGAAGCGGGTGCGGAGTGTGTGGCAGGTCACCGGCATGGACGGTCCAGTGTGTCGCAATTTTCTCGTGCCGGCCACGCACACCACCTACGGCGTGACGCGCACCGACTTCGTCTTGTACGTTGCCTCGGTGCCGTCCTCTGCAAATGTCGGGGCCTGGGCGGTCACGTGCCAGGTCTTCTCCAACGACCAGCCTGCCGTGGCAGTGCTGAATGTGCCGGCGGCGTACATCGGCAGCAAGAACGACGCCCAGCTGATCCACGCCATCGCCCATCAGATCGCACACGCCCTCGGCTTCAGCGACAACTTCTTCGCCACGACCGGCATCTCAACCACCGTGACCGGCATCCGCGGGAAGACGACGGCCGCACCGGTGATCAACTCTGCCAATGTGGTGGCCAAGACCCGCGCGCACTACGGGTGCGACACCGCGACCTACATGGAGATGGAGGACCAGGGCAACACGGGCGTGGGCTCGTCGCACTGGAAGATGCGCAACGCGCAGGACGAGCTGATGGCGCCGGTGGGTGGGGTGGGCTACTACACCGCACTCACCATCGCCGCCTTTGAGGACCTGGGCTACTACAGCGGTGTCTACAGCAACGCGGAGAACATGACGTCCGGCCGCAACGCCGGCTGTGGTCTCTTTGATAACAAGTGTGTGGTCGACGGCGTCTCGCAGTTCCCGTCGATGTTCTGCGCTGCCCAGGAAGATGTCTTCCGGTGCACGGCGGGACGTCTTGGCCTCGGCAGCTGCGTGGTAGAGGACTACACGACCGCCCTCCCCACCTACTTCCAGTACTTCAGCACCGCCACGGAGGGAGGCATTTACAACTACATGGATTACTGCCCCACCGTTGTAGAATCAAGCGTCGGCAGCTGTGTGCAGAACGCGACGACCGCCTCCGACACGGTGACGGTCTTCAACGTGCTCGGCTTGTCCTCCCGCTGCATCGACGGCACCTTCACTCCGAAGGTGATGGCGGGGGCCACCGCAACGGGCTACTATGGCATGTGCGTCGCCGTTCGCTGCAACGCGCAGACGCTCACCTACAGCATCCGGGTGAATGGCAACAACCGCTTCCGCGCCTGCACGCCCGGTGCAACCATCAGCCTCGACACCGTCAGCGACGCCTTCGAGGCCGGCGGCAGCATCACCTGCCCGCCCTACTTTGAGGTGTGCCAGGGCAACGTGCAGGCCACCATGGACTACGAGGCCTCCGTCAGTGGGGCCCAGACCCCACGGAGTGTCCTCGTCGCGGTTGTGGCCCTCGTGGTGGCAATGATCTCAATGTAAAAGCCCTTTTTCTCTCTCTCTCTCGACACAGAGTCCAAAGGTGGAAGGCAACGGACTAGCTCCATTGTGCGTCGCTGTCGCGGATCAAGAACGATCCCTTTTCCTTCTGGTCGGCAGTTGCCCACTCTGTTCAGTCAGGGGAGGGGTTGCCTGGGTGACGAGCCGCACATGCCCCACTTCACACCAACAAACCAACAAAAAAAAAGAGGAACTTGTTACACGCCTACCCACGAGCGTACATCCGCACAAGCTCGAAAGTTTAACAGGTGCGATAATGCTTGTAATGGGAAAAAAAAAAGGATCAACAGGGAACGTACAACGGGAGGAGTTGCAGGCTTGTCTGCCCTATGGAAGAAGCAAACTGGGTTGACGCGCTATCGCACTACCTGGTGGAAAAAAAAAATTGTACCCCTTTGCCTTTTTGTTTTTTTCTCTTGAGCTCCTCCACTTCTCTTGAAACGAAGTGGAAACGCATGTCGAACAAAAGGCGCGGAGTATGCATGGGTGTGCCTGTACTTACTTTGTGTTCTTTTCATTTTCTTTTGTCCTTCGCTGCCGAGGTGACGCTCCAATGCACGAATGCGAGTACCCGCAAATTATTGTTTTGTTCTCTCACTGTTTTCTCCTTCTATTTTTTTTTTGTTCTGTTGTTGTTGTTGCTGCTCTCTTTACTCATTTTTGTTCTTTTCTTTTTTTTTTTTTGTAGTTTCCTGTGACATCTGTGCATGCACATGTGTTTTTCTTTTTTCTATTCTTTAATTGTCATTGACCTACTCACTTTATTTTCCCTTTTTTTGTTTCCCTCTTCTGTTCCACGTTGCGTTGTTTTGTTTTCTCTCTCTCTCTCTCTCTCTGAATGATGAAGAGAGAGGTGTCATATTTTATTCTCGCTCTCGTGTCTCCGTCTTCTTTGCCCAAATTTCGCTTGCTCTTTTTTTGCTCGAAAAGAGACAAGGGGGAAAAAAAACGCACATGATATCTATTTTTTAAGAAAAATTCTGACGTCTCCTGTGAAACTAAAAAAAAAAAACACAGTGTAGCTACCATACTGAAAATGAGCGAGCAAAATATTGGGGGACGGGAAGAAGAAAAAATGGAAAACCCCACTCAATATTGCGAGCAATTTGGCTGAGTGGCCAGCCATGTGGTTGTTGTTATTGTTGATTGTGCTTTTTTCCCCTCTGTTTGTCGCGTGTGGCTCCTGCTGGTGCACCGACGCTCTTTTCTCTTTTTTTTTTCCTCCGTGTATATTGACGTCTGATCATGACAAAACCCTTCTCACTTTCTCTTAAACTTTTTTTTTCTCTTTCCTTTCTTGCTTTTCGCGATGGATCGCTGCATAGTTCTGAAAAAAAAAAAAGCTCCTGTGCGTGGGTCTGAGTGCCAGTGTCTGTGTGTGAGTGTATCTGTGTGTGTGTGTGTGTGTGTGTGTGTGTGTTATTCAACAGTGCAGCTCCGGCGGCGTCTTTTTGTGACTTCTGCTACAACGTGCAATGGAGAATAAAAATGGATCGGCCCTTGTTTTTTTGTTTTTGCTTTCGTTGTCGTTGCCGTCATTCCTTCCCGTTTTATCAAACACACACACACACACACACACACACACACACACACAGAAAAGAAGGAAAAGAAAGGCGCGCACTCACGCACCCCGTTGCTTTCGAGAGACAAGGTGCAAAAGTAAAGTACTCACCAGTGTCTCGGCACTCAGAAAGAAAAACCTCTAATGCCTGTCAAATAAAGACTTCTCTTTTTTCTCCTCTTTTTTTTTCTGCGTTTGTGTGTTTGCTGTCGATCTTGATTAAAAGGGTTGGGTAAAAGGGGAAAGATTCTCTCTTTCTCTCTCCTTGCCAGCTCTCCATCACAGAGCAAATACAAAAAGAAATAGCAATACTTTTAAAAAAAAAATTGAAGTGACTAAAAGTGGGTAAGAGTGAGTACGCTGACAAAAGAAAAAAGCTTCTTCCTATTTCTTTTAACGACTCTTGGCGGATTTCTTGTTTCTCTTATAGTGACACCTTGAGCAAGAGAGAACAGGAAGGCCAGGAAGAAACGGAAAATAAGAAAAGGATTAAAGGGAAAAAAAAAGTGTTCACGTGCTACATACCTGCTATGAAGAAAAAAAAAAGAAAAACTAGCGTACTGTGCCATTGCAATTCACTCTGTTGGTGTATGTGTTAATAGCTTGTATTTTTCTTGAATTTCCAAAATAGTTCAATTTTGATTCATTCTGCCTGCTCTAGGAGTTTTTTCTCTTTTTTGTGTGTGTGTGTTCACGCGCTCGTCCTCACGTGAATGCACATCTGTCATTGTTGCGATAGGCAAGTCGACTGGTCTCTCGCTCTCTCTTCTTCTTCTTCACCAACACACACCCCAACGGCGCGCAGATCACACTACCCTCAAGAAAAACAAAGGGGGAATGCAAAGAATGCCTTTTTCATCCCCTCTTGGTTGCGTGCCGGGTAGAGTCCAACTACTTCTGTGGTTGTTGTTGTTGTTGTTTGCTTGTTTCTGTATTTTAGCTTCTCTTCGGATTTTTTCCTTTTTTTTTCGTTCTTTATCTCTGCCTGACTTTTCCCAACATACCCTTCATAATCTTTTCCAGATCAAAGCCAAGTTCTGCTCACCCTGTGAACGGCAAAGCCAGCAAGGGAGGGAGGTCAGTGCCGTTCGTTGTTGGCGACTGCATCGCTGCCACAGTATACCTCATATTTCTTTTCCACCTCTCACGGGTCCCGCAATCGAAGCTTCCATAGAGAAGGCCAGATAGTGGCCTGCGTGATATTGATGTGGTGCGAAGATGAGTAACACCGCCCCAACAATTCACCCTTTCCTTGACGCTTCCATGTGCCCGCCTTGTCGGTCCCTTCGCAAGCGTTCTGTAAACCTTTTTTTTTTCACCCACGTATACGCGCAATTCTTGTGTGTGTGTGTGTGTGTGTGTGTGTGTGTGTGTGTATGTGTGTGTGATTTTTGAACTCATATTAATTCTGTTAATGATTCGAGCCCCCCGTATGCACAATCGTTCTCCTTGTTGTTCATTTCGCTGCTTCTCTCCTCTTCTCTGTCTCTCTCTCTCCCTTCCCCTCTCCCACCTGTGCACCAACGCTGGATTTTTTTTTCCCCTGAAGTTATCCTAACGAGACACACTTCCTCTAACCTTCCTTTAAACACAACCCTTTAAAAAAGGCATTTTTTTTTTTTTGGCTCACGGTCTAATTTTTTTTTGTTTTTTAACTTACTCCTCCTCTTTAGTGGCTGTGCACACCGCCAACTCCGGAAAAAAACTTATCACTCTTTGACCCAAGGATTTTCTTCTTTATTTTCTCTTTTTAAACCCTGGTTCTACATTCTAGCGTGCATTTCTCGCCCACCTTTAATTTCTTCACTCACTCAGGCCGGCAAGAGAGTACCACTGTGCCGTAGCAACAGCGCCACCCCTTTACATTCAGACCTCATACCACTTACACGAAAAGGGAATCAGAAGCCCCTGCACGAACCCTCCTTATTACAATGCCCCCGACTACCGCCCCACGCCGCACGCACGGCATCATGGCACGGCTGGTGCGCCTCGCCGCCGGCGTCCTCGTCGTCACCCTCGTCATCGGGGCCCTCACAGCGCTCGGCCACGCCACCGCCGCCGCGGAGAGCGAAGCAGCGCACACCTGCATCCACGACAGAGTTCAACGGCGCGTGCTGGACTCCGTGGCACAGCAGGGCCTCGCACCCCAGCGGGTCTCGCGCGTGGGTCTGCCCTACGTCGCCTCCGCCACCGCCACGCCAGCAGCACAGGTCGGGGGTGTCGACCTCGCACTCGCCGGCGACGACGCACCCGACGTCACGCGCTCTGCCGAGTGGGGCGAGCTCCGCATCACCGTCTCCGCAGAGGAACTCACCGACCCCGCCTACCACTGCGCTTCTGTTGGGCAGGTGATCGACAATCGTATCGGTGCCAACGTGACGTGCACGGCGGACGACATCATGACCGCCGAGAAGCTTGACATCCTCATGAACTACCTTATCCCAGAGGCGCTGCAGATGCACAAGGACCGTCTGCAGGTGCAGCAGGTGCTGGAGACCTGGAAGGTCACCGGCATGGAGAAGGATTGCGGTGACTTTAAGGTGCCGGCGGCGCACCTCACCACCGGCGTGAGCAACACCGACTTCGTGCTGTACGTTGCCTCGGTGCCCACCTGGCCCGGCGTGCTTGCCTGGGCTGGAACGTGCCAGGTCTTCTCCAACGACCAGCCTGCTGTGGGTATCATCAACATACCCGCTGCGTTCATCGCGGAACGCTACGACCACCTCATGGTCCACGCCGTGACGCACGAGATCGCACATGCTCTCGGCTTCAGCGACACATTCTTCACCAACACCGGCATCGGCCAGCTCGTGACGGGAGTGCGTGGGAAACCCAACGCTGTCCCGGTGATCAACAGCCCAATGGTGGTGGCCAAGACCCGCGAGCATTACGGCTGCGACGACGTGACCTACATGGAACTGGAGGACGTGGGTGGCAGTGGCACGATGGGCTCGCACTGGAAGATTCGCAATGCGCAGGACGAGCTGATGGCGGGTGCTGCCGGTGTGGGCTACTACACCTCCCTCACCATGTCGGCTTTCGAGGACCTCGGCTACTACAAGGCGAACTACAGCAATGCTGAAACGATGAAGTGGGGCAGCAACGCCGGCTGCGCCTTCCTCACCGGCAAGTGTGTGGTCGACAACGTGACACAGTTCCCCTCCATGTTCTGCGACAAGGACGAGAACGTGTACCGCTGCCACACGGCACGCTTCCACCTCGGCTCCTGTGGGCTCACTAACTACACCTTTGATTTGCCGGACTACTTCCAGTACTTCACCGTGCCATCTGTTGGTGGCCGCGCAAACTACTACGACTACTGCCCCTACATCGTCCGCTCGCCGATTGGCTCCTGCACGCAGGCCGCGTCCTCCGCGTCGCCCTTCGTGAGCGCCTTCAACACCTTCAGCATGGCCTCCCGCTGCATCGACGGCACCTTCACGCCCAAGTCCACCGGCGGCGCTACCGTCACGGCGCACCTGGGCATGTGCACCAACGTGGCCTGCAACACGGCGGACAAGACGTACAGCATCCAGGTGTACGGCAACGGCGCCTACATCCCCTGCACGCCCGGTGCAACCATCAGCCTCGACACCGTCAGCGATGCCTTCGAGGCCGGCGGCAGCATCACCTGCCCGCCCTACCTGGAGGTGTGCCAGAGCAACTTGCAGGCCGCCATGGACTACGAGAGCATGGCCGACTCCGGGTCCGGGTCCTCAGAGCCCGCCCCCGTGGAGCCCTCCGACAGTGACAGCGGCAGCAGCAGCATCAGCAGCGCAACTACCACCACCGCCCCCAGCCCCACGCGCGACGGGAGCGCCGCAGCCGACCGCATCGCACCGCGCACGGCAGCCGTCGCGCTCCTCGCACTCGCCGTGGCCGCCGCCTGCGTGTGAGCGGTGGCGAGGCAGCGCCAGGCCGTGTGCAGGCCTCCCCCGCGTCGCGGCGCAGCGTCGCCCCACCGTCGCCAACCTTCCTTCTCTCTTTCCTTTCATTTTCTTTCCTTCCCCCGTGTGTGCGCGTCTTTAATGCCCCGGTGGGGAGGCGCGTGGGCTGCCGACGCGGGCACGCCGCCGTGAGAGTGCCGGCCGGCCCCCACACGCCCTCCCCCACACGTGTCTCCCCACCCTCCCACTACCGACTATATACCTGTTTCTCTCTCTCTTTCTCCCTTTCTCTCTCTGTTGCCGTGGCGGACGCGGGACAGCTGCGAGGTGGGCCGCGAGGGGAAGGCCGAGGCGAGGGGCCGCCGCGAGTGCCGTTGCGGCACCGCCCGCATGAACTCCACCACGCCCGCCGCACTGCCCTGCCGTGCGTGCCGGTGCCGGGTGGAGAGGATCTCTGTGGCCCGGTGCGTGCCCCCAGCCCCGCCCTACTCTCTCTCTCCCTCCCTTGCTTGTTGTCTTCAGTCCTGTGCAGTGCTCGTGTGCGGGAGCGGGGGCGGGTGCGGCCCTGCCTTTCCGTTTGCTTTCTCTCTTTTCTGTTTCTCTCCACTTCCCAGCGCATGACGCTTCATTGACTCCCCCTCAGTTATCTTTGGGGCTCTTCTTTTTTCTTTCTCTTGTTTTCTACTGTATTTGTCTTCTCTTCTCTTTGCGTCCCACCCCGCTCGCTGTTGTATTCCCCATCCGCACACACAAAAGCACCCGCACCTAATTCTATCCTGTACCGCCCGTCCTAACCAATTTTCGCTTCTTGTCTTACTATTTTGTTCTACTCCCCGTCTGATCTCCCCGTGTTGCCGGGACGTCTGCTGGCGAGAGGGCCCTCGTCACGCCGTGGGAACGCACGAGCGCGCACTCCTTGTACACACGCAGCACCCACCGTCCCAGCAGGGCAACACCTAACACGCCTTTATTTCGTTGCTTTTTTTTTTTGCTTTCCTTTTGTTTTTTGTCGTTTGACCTCCCACTCCTCCCTCCGCACCGTCAAAGGCATAGGTGGCGTTTGGTGTCCACTGATCCCGGACGAGGAAGAGCGGAGCCACAGGTGGACACCGGCACCTGGCGGAGGAAGAACGCCGTCTGCAGCGCAGTGCCTTCAGCACAATGCTCAGATGCTCTACAAAAACACCTTTTTTTATTCTTTCAGTGCGCAAAGCAAACGTGGGACTACCCGTCCTTCCTTTCTTCCCTAGCTTACATAATTCCCGGACACTGTCCTTCTCCCTTAATAATTCTCTTTTTCTCCTGTCCTGCCAGCGTAATGGGCAGCAGCAACCGCCAAAGCAAACCATCCCACACGCACACGCAGCGGCCTCACCGCGCACGCACATGCACGCGCGCCAAAGGGACCGTCCCGGGCAGCGTCGGCACCGGCTGTGGCCACTGCACGCACCCGCCGAGCACCCCCGTGCCCCACCACCCGCTCCTGCGGGACACCGGCGCCGCCGCCGCAGTACGCACACGCAGCAGCCAGGAGACGCAGCTGGCAGCACCCCCGCACGCTGCACGTCGCTCCTCTCCCCGCAGCGCACCGGTCCCAGCACCGCCCTCCCTCTCCCACCACTGCCTCCCTCCCTCCCCTCCGGTCCCCCGCCGTCCTCTCCCCCTCCCCCGCACGCGCAGAACACACACCTAACGCACTAACAACCCCCCACACCCACCTAACACGCAAGGACACGCAAGGACACGCCCCCACACACGCTCGTCCCCACCCACACACCATGCACGCACCGCCCACCGCCACCCGCCGCAGCGGCCCGCGCCGCACGCACGGCATCATGGCACGGCTGGTGCGCCTCGCCGCCGGCGTCCTCGTCGTCACCCTCGTCATCGGGGCCCTCACAGCGCTCGGCCACGCCACCGCCGCCGCGGAGGGCATGGCGTCACACAGATGCATCCACGACAGGCTGCAGCAGAGCGTGCTGAAGTCCGTGGCGCAGCAGGGCCTCGCACCCCAGCGGGTCTCACGCGTGGGTCTGCCCTACGTCGCCTCCGCCACCGCCACGCCAGCAGCACAGGTCGGGGGCGTTAACCTCGCACTCATCGGTGACGAAGCACCCGACGTCACGCGCTCTGCCGAGTGGGGCGAGCTCCGCATCACCGTCTCCGCCGAGGAACTCACCGACCCCGCCTACCACTGTGCGACTGTTGGACAGGTAATCAGCAACCACATCGACGATTACGTGACGTGCACGGCGGACGACATCATGACCGCCGAGAAGCTTGACATCCTCATGAACTACCTTATCCCAGAGGCGCTGCAGATGCACAAGGACCGTCTGCAGGTGCAGCAGGTGCAGGGGACCTGGAAGGTTGCCCGCATGACGAGTTACTGTGGCAGATTTAAGGTGCCGGAGGAGCACTTCACCACCGGCTTGAGCAACACCGACTTCGTGCTGTACGTTGCCTCGGTTCCCACCTCGCCGGGCGTGCTTGCCTGGGCTAATACGTGCCAGGTCTTCTCCAACGACCAGCCTGCCGTGGGCGTCATCAACATCCCCGCTGCAACCATTACGGAACGCTACGACCACCTCATGGTCCACGCCGTGACGCACGAGATCGCACATTCCCTCGGCTTCAGTAACGCGTTCTTCACTAACACCGGCATCGGCCAGTTCGTGACGGGAGTGCGTGGGAATCCTGACACTGTCCCGGTGATCAACAGTCCCACAGTTGTGGCAAAGGCTCGCGAGCATTACGGCTGCGACGACGTGACCTACGTGGAGCTGGAGGACGCGGGTGGCAGTGGCACGATGGGCTCGCACTGGAAGATTCGCAATGCGCAGGACGAGCTGATGGCGGGTATTTCCGGTGTGGCCTACTACACCTCCCTCACCATGTCGGCTTTCGAGGACCTCGGCTACTACAAGGCGAACTACAGCAATGCTGAAACGATGAAGTGGGGCAGCAACGCCGGCTGCGCCTTCCTCACCGGCAAGTGCGTGATCGACAACGTGACACAGTTCCCCTCCATGTTCTGCGACAAGGACGAGAACGTGTACCGCTGCCACACGGCACGCCTCAACCTCGGCTCTTGCGAAGTTACCGATTACACCTTTGATTTGCCGGACTACCTCCAGTACTTCACCGTGCCATCTGTTGGTGGTAGCGCCGACTACTACGACTACTGCCCCTACATCGTCCGCTCGCCGATTGGCTCCTGCACGCAGGCCGCGTCCTCCGCGTCGCCCTTCGTGAGCGCCTTCAACACCTTCAGCATGGCCTCCCGCTGCATCGACGGCACCTTCACGCCCAAGTCCACCGGCGGCGCTACCGTCACGGCGCACCTGGGCATGTGCACCAACGTGGCCTGCAACACGGCGGACAAGACGTACAGCATCCAGGTGTACGGCAACGGCGCCTACATCCCCTGCACGCCCGGTGCAACCATCAGCCTCGACACCGTCAGCGACGCCTTCGAGGCCGGCGGCAGCATCACCTGCCCGCCCTACCTGGAGGTGTGCCAGAGCAACGTTAAAGCCGCCATGGACTACGAGAGCATGACCAACTCCGGGTCCGGGTCCTCTCGGCCCGCCCCCGTGGAGCCCTCCAGCAGCGGCAGCGGCAGCAGCGCAGCCACCACCGCCCCCAGCCCCACGCGCGACGGGAGCGCCGCAGCCGACCGCATCGCACCGCGCACGGCAGCCGTCGCGCTCCTCGCACTCGCCGTGGCCGCCGCCTGCGTGTGAGCGGTGGCGAGGCAGCGCCAGGCCGTGTGCAGGCCTCCCCCGCGTCGCGGCGCAGCGTCGCCCCACCGTCGCCAACCTTCCTTTCTTTTTTTGCTGCCTTTCATTTTCTTTCCTTCCCCCGTGTGTGCGCGTCTTTAATGCCCCGGTGGGGAGGCGCGTGGGCTGCCGACGCGGGCACGCCGCCGTGAGAGTGCCGGCCGGCCCCCACACGCCCTCCCCCACACGTGTCTCCCCACCCTCCCACTACCGACTATATATTTGTGTCTCTCTCTTTTTCTCATTTTCTCTCTCTGTTACCGTGGCGGACGCGGGACAGCTGCGAGGTGGGCCGCGAGGGGAAGGCCGAGGCGAGGGGCCGCCGCGAGTGCCGTTGCGGCACCGCCCGCATGAACTCCGCCACGCCCGCCGCACTGCCCTGTCGTGCGCGCCGGTGCCGGGTGGAGAGGATCTCTGTGGCCCGGTGCGTGCCCCCAGCCCCGCCCTACTCTCTCTCCCTCCCTTGCTTGTTGTCTTCAGTCCTGTGCAGTGCTCGTGTGCGGGAGCGGGGGCGGGTGCGGCCCTGCCTTTCCGTTTGCTTTCTCTCTTTTCTGTTTCTCTCCACTTCCCAGCGCATGACGCTTCATCGACTCCCTCTCATTTTTTTGGGGGGGTTCTCCTCTTTTTTTTTTCTTTCTTTCCTTCTACTGTATTTGCTTTCTGATCTCTTTGCGTCCCACCCCGCTCGCCGTTGTATTCTCCAACCGCACACACAAACGCACCCGCACCTAATTCTATCCTGTACCGCCCGTCCTAACCAATTTTCGCTTCTTGTCTTACTATTTTTTCCCTTGCGCGTCTGTTCTCCCCGTGTTGCCGGGACGTCTGCTGGCGAGAGGGCCCTCGTCACGCCGTGGGAACGCACGAGCGTGCACTCCTCGCACACACGCAGCACCCACCGTCCCAGCAGAGCAACACCTAACAAGCCTTTATTTCGTTGCTTTTTTTTTTGCTTTTCTTTTGTTTTTTGTCGTTCGACCTCTCACTCCTCCCTCCGCACCGTCAAAGGCACAGGTGGCGTTTGGTGTCCACTGATCCCGGACGAGGGCAATCGCGACCGTAGGTGGACACCGGCACCTGGCGGAGGAAGAACGCCGTCTGCAGCGCAGTGCCTTCAGCACAATGCGCAGATGCTCTACAAAAACACCTTTTTTGTTCTTTCAGTGTGCAAAACAAACGTGGGACTACCCGTCCTTCCTTTCTTCTCTAGCTTACATAATTCTCGGACACTGTCCTTCTCCCTTG
Source organism: Crithidia sp. LVH-60A (assembly GCA_030078075.1). Lineage (NCBI taxonomy): Eukaryota > Euglenozoa > Kinetoplastea > Trypanosomatida > Trypanosomatidae > Crithidia > Crithidia sp. LVH-60A. The sequence goes on from CP119647.1 coordinate 250,462, forward strand.
TTAATTCTCTTTTTCTCCCCTGTCCTGCCAGCGTAACGGGCAGCAGCAACCGCCAAAGCAAACCACCCCACACGCACACGCAGCGGCCTCACCGCGCACGCACATGCACGCGCGCCACGGGGACCGTCCCGGGCAGCGTCGGCACCGGCTGTGGCCACTGCGCGCACCCGCCGAGCACCCCCGTGCCCCACCACCCGCTCCTGCGGGACACCGGCGCCGCCGCCGCAGTACCCACACGCACACGCAGCAGCCAGGAGACGCAGCTGGCAGCACCCCCGCACGCTGCACGTCGCTCCTCCCCCGCAGCGCACCGGTCCCAGCACCGCCCTCCCTCCCCTCCCTCTCCCACCACTGCCTCCCTCCCTCCCCTCCGGTCCCCCGCCGTCCTCTCCCCCTCCCCCGCACGCGCAGAACACACACCTAACGCACTAACAACCCCCCACACCCACCTAACACGCAAGGACACGCAAGGACACGCCCCCACACACGCTCGTCCCCACCCACACACCATGCACGCACCGCCCACCGCCACCCGCCGCAGCGGCCCGCGCCGCACGCACGGCATCATGGCACGGCTGGTGCGCCTCGCCGCCGGCGTCCTCGTCGTCACCCTCGTCATCGGGGCCCTCGCAGCGCTCGGCCACGCCACCGCCGCCGCGGAGGGCATGGCGCCACACAGATGCATCCACGACAGGCGCCAGCGGCGCGTGCTGGACTCCGTGGCACAGCAGGGCCTCGCACCCCAGCGGGTCTCGCGCGTGGGTCTGCCCTACGTCGCCTCCGCCACCGCCACGCCAGCAGCACAGGTCGGGGGTGTCGACCTCGCACTCGCCGGCGACAGCGCACCCGACGTCACACGCTCTGCCGAGTGGGGCGAGCTCCGCATCACCGTCTCCGCCGAGGACCTCACCGACCCCGCCTACCACTGCGCTTCTGTTGGGCAGGTGATCGACAACCGTGACGGCGCCAACGTGACGTGCACGGCGGACGACATTGTGACCGCCGACAAGCGCGACATCCTCATGAACTACCTCATCCCACAGGCGCTGCAGATGCACACCGACCGGCTGCAGGTGCAGCAAGTGCAGGAGGGCTGGAAGGTCACCGGCATGACTAGTTACTGCGGTGACTTTAAGGTGCCGGCGGCGCACCTCACCACCGGCGTGAGTAACACCGACTTCGTGCTGTACGTTGCCTCGGTGCCCAGCGAGTCCGGCGTGCTTGCCTGGGCTGATACGTGCCAGGTCTTTTCCAACGACCAGCCTGCTGTGGGTATCATCAACATCCCCGCTGCATTCATCGCGGAACGCTACGACCAGTACATGATCCACACCGTCACGCACGAGATCGCACATGCCCTCGGCTTCAGCGACACATTCTTCACCAACACCGGCATCGGCCAGTTCGTGACGGGAGTGCGTGGGAAACCAAAACCTGTCCCGGTGATCAACAGCACAACGGTGGTGGCCAAGGCTCGCGAGCACTACGGCTGCGACGACGTGACCTACGTGGAGCTGGAGGACGCGGGTGGCAGTGGCACGCTGGGCTCGCACTGGAAGATTCGCAATGCGCAGGACGAGCTGATGGCGGGCGTTGCCGGTGTGGGCTACTACACCGCACTCACCATGTCGCTGTTCGAGGACCTCGGCTACTACAAGGCGAACTACAGCAACGCTGAAACGATGAAGTGGGGCAAGGATGTCGGCTGCGCCTTCCTCACCGGCAAGTGTGTGGTCGACAACGTGACACAGTTCCCCTCCATGTACTGCGACAAGGACGAGAACGTGTACCGCTGCCAGCCGGCACGCCTCAACCTCGGCTCCTGTGCGCTGCGCACCTACGTTACCGACCTGCCGGACTACTTCCAGTACTTCACCGTGCCATCTGTGGGTGGCCGCTCAGCCTACTACGACTACTGTCCCTACATCGTCCGCTCGCCGATTGGCTCCTGCACGCAGGCCGCGTCCTCCGCGTCGCCCTTCGTGAGCGCCTTCAACACCTTCAGCATGGCCTCCCGCTGCATCGACGGCACCTTCACGCCCAAGTCCACCGGCGGCGCTACCGTCACGGCGCACCTGGGCATGTGCACCAATGTGGCCTGCAACACGGCGGACAAGACGTACAGCATCCAGGTGTACGGCAACGGCGCCTACATCCCCTGCACGCCCGGTGCAACCATCAGCCTCGACACCGTCAGCGACGCCTTCGAGGCCGGCGGCAGCATCACCTGCCCGCCCTACCTGGAGGTGTGCCAGAGCAACGTGCAGGCCGCCATGGACTACGAGAGCATGGCCGACTCCGGGTCCGGGTCCTCTCGGCCCGCCCCCGTGGAGCCCTCCGACAGTGACAGCGGCAGCAGCAGCATCAGCAGCGCAACTACCACCACCGCCCCCAGCCCCACGCGCGACGGGAGCGCCGCAGCCGACCGCATCGCACCGCGCACGGCAGCCGTCGCGCTCCTCGCACTCGCCGTGGCCGCCGCCTGCGTGTGAGCGGTGGCGAGGCAGCGCCAGGCCGTGTGCAGGCCTCCCCCGCGTCGCGGCGCAGCGTCGCCCCACCGTCGCCAACCTTCCTTCTCTCTTTCCTTTCATTTTCTTTCCTTCCCCCGTGTGTGCGCGTCTTTAATGCCCCGGTGGGGAGGCGCGTGGGCTGCCGACGCGGGCACGCCGCCGTGAGAGTGCCGGCCGGCCCCCACACGTGTCTCCCCACCCTCCCACTACCGACTATATATTTGTGTCTCTCTCTTTTTCTCATTTTCCCTCCCTGTTGCCGTGGCGGACGCGGGACAGCTGCGAGGTGGGCCGCGAGGGGAAGGCCGAGGCGAGGGCCGCCGCGAGTGCCGTTGCGCCACCGCCCGCATGAACTCCGCCACGCCCGCCGCACTGCCCTGTCGTGCGCGCCGGTGCCGGGTGGAGAGGATCTCTGTGGCCCGGTGCGTGCCCCCAGCCCCGCCCTACTCTCTCTCCCCCACCCTCCCAGTCCGTCCCACGGCCGCCCACGCCACCAGCCGTCTCTCAGTGCCCTCTCTTCTCTTCTTTTCTCTCTCTCCCTCTCTTGCCTGTTGTCTTCAGTCCTGTGCAGTGCTCGTGTGCGGGAGCGGGGGCGGGTGCGGCCCTGCCTTTCCGTTTGCTTTCTCTCTTTTCCGTTTCTCTCCACCTCCCCGCGCATGACGTTTCATTGACTCCCCCTTAGTTCTCTTTGGGGTTCTCCTCTTTTTTTCTCTCTTTCCTTCTACTGTCTTCGTCTTCTCTTCTCTTTGCGTCCCACCCCGCTCGCTGTTGTATTCCCCATCCGCACACACAAACGCACCCGCACCTAATTCTATCCTGTACCGCCCGTCCTAACCAGTTTCCGCATCTTGTCTTGTTCCTTTTTCACTCACCCGTCTGATCTCCCCGTGTTGCCGGGACGTGTGCTGCCGAGAGGGCCCTCGTCACGCCGTGGGAACGCACGAGCGCGCACTCCTCGCACACACGCAGCACCCACCGTCCCAGCAGAGCAACACCTAACACACCTTTAGTCTTTTGCTTTCTGTTTCTTGTCGCTCGACCTCCCACCCCTCCCTCCGCACCGTCAAAGGCACAGGTGGCCTCTGGTGTTCACTGATCCCGGACGAGGAAGAGCGGGGCCGCAGGTGCGTACCGGCACCTGGCGGAGGAAGAGCGCCGTCTGCAGCGCAGTGCCTTCAGCACAACGCTTTAAACCATCTATATAAACTTGCTCTCTTTTCTTATTCTTTCAGTGCGCAAAGCAAACGTAGGACTACGCATCTTTCCTTTTCCCTATCGCTAACATAATCACGGCTGCCGCTGTCTTTCCCCCTTGTTGATTCTCCTTTTCTCCTGTCCTGCCAGCGTAACGGGCAGCAGCAACCGCCAAAGCAAACCATCCCACACGCACACGCAGCGGCCTCACCGCGCACGCACATGCACGCGCGCCACGGGGACCGTTCCGGGCAGCGTCGGCACCGGCTGTGGCCACTGCGCGCACCCGCCGAGCACCCCCGTGCCCCACCACCCGCTCCTGCGGGACACCGGCGCCGCCGCCGCAGTACCCACACGCACACGCAGCAGCCAGGAGACGCAGCTGGCAGCACCCCCGCACGCTGCACGTCGCTCCTCCCCCCGCAGCGCACCGGTCCCAGCACCGCCCCCCCCCCCCCCCCCCCCCCCCCCCCCCCCCCCCCCCCCCCCCCCCCCCCCCCCCCCCCCCCCCCCCCCCGCACGCGCAGAACACACACCTAACGCACTAACAACCCCCCCACACCCACCTAACACGCAAGGACACGCAAGGACACGCCCCCCCACACCCTCTCCCCACCCACACACCATGCACGCACCGCCCACCGCCACCCGCCGCAGCGGCCCGCGCCGCACGCACGGCATCATGGCACGGCTGGTGCGCCTCGCCGCCGGCGTCCTCGTCGTCACCCTCGTCATCGGGGCCCTCACAGCGCTCGGCGCGGACGACGCGAAGGCACACCCCCACAAGGTCTGCATCCACGACAAGCTGCAGCGGCGCGTGCTGGACTCCGTGGCACAGCAGGGCCTCGCACCCCAGCGGGTCTCGCGCGTGGGTCTGCCCTACGTCGCCTCCGCCACCGCCGCGCCAGCAGCACAGGTCGGGGGTGTCGACCTCGCACTCGCCGGCGACAGCGCACCCGATGTCACGCGCTCTGCCGAGTGGGGCGAGCTCCGCTTTGCCGTCTCCGCCGAGGACCTCACCACACCAGGCTACCACTGCTCCGCTGTGGGAGAGGTGATCAACAACCACAACGGTGCCAACGTGACGTGCACGGCGGACGACATCATGACCGCCGACAAGCGCGACATCCTCATGAACTACCTCATCCCGCAGGCCGTCCAGCTGCACAAGGAGCGTCTGCAGGTGCAGCAGGTGCAGGAGGGCTGGAAGGTCACCGGTATGACGGGCGAGCTCTGCGGTGACTTTAAGGTGCCGGCGGCGCACCTCACCACCGGCGTGAGCAACACCGACTTCGTGCTGTACGTTGCCTCGGTGCCCAGCGAGTCCGGCGTGCTTGCCTGGGCCACCACGTGCCAGGTCTTCTCCAACGACCAGCCGGCTGTGGGCGTCATCAACATCCCTGCAGCAAACATCGCGGACCGCTACAGCCAGGACGTCACCCGCACCGTCACGCACGAGATCGCACACTCCCTCGGCTTCAGCGACACATTCTTCAACAACAGCGGAATCTCCGCAACTGTGACCGGCATCCGCGGGAAGACCAGCCCTGCCCCGGTGATCAACAGCACGACGGTGGTGGCCAAGACCCGCGAGCAGTACGGGTGCGACGCCGCGACCTACATGGAGGTGGAAGACGCGGGTGGTCCGGGCTCTGCCGGCTCGCACTGGAAGATGCGCAACGCGCAGGACGAGCTGATGGCGCCGGCGTCGAGCGCGGGCTACTACACCGCACTCACCATGTCGCTGTTCGAGGACCTCGGCTACTACAAGGCAAACTTCTCCATGGCGGAGACGATGCCGTGGGGCAGCAACGCCGGCTGCGCCTTCCTCACCGAGAAGTGCATGGAGAACGGCGTGACGAAGTGGCCAGAAATGTTCTGCAGTCAGAACGAGCGCGGGATGCGGTGCCCCACCAGTCGCCTGGGAATGGGCACCTGCGTTGTGCAGGACTACGGCGCTGCCTTCCCCACGTACTTCCAGTACTTTGCCAACACGCAGCTCGGTGGCTTCTCCGATTTTCTGGATTACTGCCCCTACGTCGTTCCGTGGGCCATCGGCTCCTGCAGCCAGGATCCATCCACGGCCAACCCACGCATGCAGAACTTCAACGTCTTCTCTGACGCCTCTCGCTGCATCGACGGCACCTTCACGCCCAAGATCGCCAACACAGCGGTGACTTCCTACACCGGCATGTGCGCCAACGTGGCCTGCAACACGGCGGACAAGACGTACAGCATCCAGGTGTACGGCAACGGCGCCTACATCCCCTGCACGCCCGGTGCAACCATCAGCCTCGACACCGTCAGCGACGCCTTCGAGGCCGGCGGCAACATCACCTGCCCGCCCTACCTGGAGGTGTGCCAGAGCAACGTCAAGGGTGCCATGGACTACGAGAGCATGGCCGACTCCGGGTCCGGGTCCTCTCGGCCCGCCCCCGTGGAGCCCTCCGGCAGTGACAGCGGCAGCAGCAGCATCAGCAGCGCAACCACCACCACCACCACCACCACCGCCCCCAGCCCCACGCGCGACGGGAGCGCCGCAGCCGACCGCATCGCACCGCGCACGGCAGCCGTCGCGCTCCTCGCACTCGCCGTGGCCGCCGCCTGCGTGTGAGCGGTGGCGAGGCAGCGCCAGGCCGTGTGCAGGCCTCCCCCGCGTCGCGGCGCAGCGTCGCCCCACCGTCGCCAACCTTCCTTCTCTCTTTCCTTTCATTTTCTTTCCTTCCCCCGTGTGTGCGCGTCTTTAATGCCCCGGTGGGGAGGCGCGTGGGCTGCCGACGCGGGCACGCCGCCGTGAGAGTGCCGGCCGGCCCCCACACGCCCTCCCCCACACGTGTCTCCCCACCCTCCCACTACCGACTATATACTTGTTTCTCTCTCTCTTTTTCTCCCTTTCTCTCCCTGTTGCCGTGGCGGACGCGGGACAGCTGCGAGGTGGGCCGCGAGGGGAAGGCCGAGGCGAGGGGCCGCCGCGAGTGCCGTTGCGGCACCGCCCGCATGAACTCCGCCACGCCCGCCGCACTGCCCTGTCGTGCGTGCCGGTGCCGGGTGGAGAGGATCTCTGTGGCCCGGTGCGTGCCCCCAGCCCCGCCCTACTCTCTCTCCCCCACCCTCCCAGTCCGTCCCACGGCCGCCCACGCCAGCAGCCGTCTCTCAGTGCCCTCTCTTCTCTTCTTTTCCCTCTTTTCCTCTCTTGCTTGTTGTCTTCAGTCCTGTGCAGTGCTCGTGTGCGGGAGCGGGGGCGGGTGCGGCCCTGCCTTTCCGTTTGCTTTCTCTCTTTTCCGTTTCTCTCCACTTCCCAGCGCACAACGTTTCATTGACTCCCCTCAGTTATCTTTAGGTTTTCTTTTTTTTTTCTCTCTTTTCTTTTACTGCCTTCGGCTTCTCTTTTCTTTGCGTCCCACCCCGCTCGCTGTTGTATTCCCCATCCGCACACACAAACGCACCCGCACCTAATTCTATCCTGTACCGCCCGTCCTAACCAGTTTCCGCATCCTGTTTTCTTATTTTTTCCACTCCCCGTCTATTCTCCCCGTGTTGCCGGGACGTGTGCTGGCGAGAGGGCCCTCGTCACGCCATGGGAACGCACGAGCGCGCACTCCTCGCACACACGCAGCACCCACCGTCCCAGCAGAGCAACACCTAACACGCCTTTATTCCTTTGCTTTCCTTTTTTTTTTCTTGTCGCTCGACCTCCCACCCCTCCCTCCGCACCGTCAAAGGCATAGGTGACCTTTGGTGTCCACTGATCCCGGACGAGGGCAATCGCGAGCGTAGGTGCGTACCGGCACCTGGCGGAGGAAGAGCGCCGTCTGCAGCGCAGTGCCTTCAGCACAATGCTCAGACCTCCCAAAAAAAAAAAAAAACCTTTTTTATTCTTTCATCTCTGTTCCGAACACGATCGCAAAAGCTGATTAGGCGTGTATTTTGCTGTTTTCTTCCCGATAATACATAATCACGGCTGCCGCTGTCTTTCCCCCTTGTTGATTCTCCTTTTCTCCTGTCCTGCCAGCGTAACGGGCAGCAGCAACCGCCAAAGCAAACCATCCCACACGCACACGCAGCGGCCTCACCGCGCACGCACATGCACGCGCGCCACGGGGACCGTCCCGGGCAGCGTCGGCACCGGCTGTGGCCACTGCGCGCACCCGCCGAGCACCCCCGTGCCCCACCACCCGCTCCTGCGGGACACCGGCGCCGCCGCCGCAGTACCCACACGCACACGCAGCAGCCAGGAGACGCAGCTGGCAGCACCCCCGCACGCTGCACGTCGCTCCTCCCCCCGCAGCGCACCGGTCCCAGCACCGCCCTCCCTCCCCTCCCTCTCCCACCACTGCCTCCCTCCCTCCCCTCCGGTCCCCCGTCGTCCTCTCCCCCTCCCCCACACGCGCAGAACACACACCTAACGCACTAACAACCCCCCACACCCACCTAACACGCAAGGACACGCAAGGACACGCCCCCACACACGCTCGTCCCCACCCACACACCATGCACGCACCGCCCACCGCCACCCGCCGCAGCGGCCCGCGCCGCAAGCACGGCATCATGGCACGGCTGGTGCGCCTCGCCGCCGGCGTCCTCGTCGTCACCCTCGTCATCGGGGCCCTCACAGCGCTCGGCGCGGACGACGCGAAGGCACACCCCCACAAGGTCTGCATCCACGACAAGCTGCAGCGGCGCGTGCTGGACTCCGTGGCACAGCAGGGCCTCGCACCCCAGCGGGTCTCACGCGTGGGTCTGCCCTACGTCGCCTCCGCCACCGCCGCGCCAGCAGCACAGGTCGGGGGTGTCGACCTCGCACTCGCCGGCGACAGCGCACCCGACGTCACGCGCTCTGCCGAGTGGGGCGAGCTCCGCTTTGCCGTCTCCGCCGAGGACCTCACCACACCAGGCTACCACTGTGCGACTGTTGGGCAGGTGATCAACAACCACAACGGTGCCAACGTGACGTGCACGGCGGACGACATCATGACCGCCGACAAGCGCGACATCCTCATGAACTACCTCATCCCGCAGGCCGTCCAGCTGCACAAGGAGCGTCTGCAGGTGCAGCAGGTGCAGGAGGGCTGGAAGGTCACCGGTATGACGGGCGAGCTCTGCGGTGACTTTAAGGTGCCGGCGGCGCACCTCACCACCGGCGTGAGCAACACCGACTTCGTGCTGTACGTTGCCTCGGTGCCCAGCGAGTCCGGCGTGCTTGCCTGGGCCACCACGTGCCAGGTCTTCTCCAACGACCAGCCGGCTGTGGGCGTCATCAACATCCCTGCAGCAAACATCGCGGACCGCTACAGCCAGGACGTCACCCGCACCGTCACGCACGAGATCGCACACTCCCTCGGCTTCAGCGACACATTCTTCAACAACAGCGGAATCTCCGCAACTGTGACCGGCATCCGCGGGAAGACCAGCCCTGCCCCGGTGATCAACAGCACGACGGTGGTGGCCAAGACCCGCGAGCAGTACGGGTGCGACGCCGCGACCTACATGGAGGTGGAAGACGCGGGTGGTCCGGGCTCTGCCGGCTCGCACTGGAAGATGCGCAACGCGCAGGACGAGCTGATGGCGCCGGCGTCGAGCGCGGGCTACTACACCGCACTCACCATGTCGCTGTTCGAGGACCTCGGCTACTACAAGGCAAACTTCTCCATGGCGGAGACGATGCCGTGGGGCAGCAACGCCGGCTGCGCCTTCCTCACCGAGAAGTGCATGGAGAACGGCGTGACGAAGTGGCCAGAAATGTTCTGCAGTCAGAACGAGCGCGGGATGCGGTGCCCCACCAGTCGCCTGGGAATGGGCACCTGCGTTGTGCAGGACTACGGCGCTGCCTTCCCCACGTACTTCCAGTACTTTGCCAACACGCAGCTCGGTGGCTTCTCCGATTTTCTGGATTACTGCCCCTACGTCGTTCCGTGGGCCATCGGCTCCTGCAGCCAGGATCCATCCACGGCCAACCCACGCATGCAGAACTTCAACGTCTTCTCTGACGCCTCTCGCTGCATCGACGGCACCTTCACGCCCAAGATCGCCAACACAGCGGTGACTTCCTACACCGGCATGTGCGCCAACGTGGCCTGCAACACGGCGGACAAGACGTACAGCATCCAGGTGTACGGCAACGGCGCCTACATCCCCTGCACGCCCGGTGCAACCATCAGCCTCGACACCGTCAGCGACGCCTTCGAGGCCGGCGGCAACATCACCTGCCCGCCCTACCTGGAGGTGTGCCAGAGCAACGTCAAGGGTGCCATGGACTACGAGAGCATGGCCGACTCCGGGTCCGGGTCCTCTCGGCCCGCCCCCGTGGAGCCCTCCGGCAGTGACAGCGGCAGCAGCAGCATCAGCAGCGCAACCACCACCACCACCACCACCGCCCCCAGCCCCACGCGCGACGGGAGCGCCGCAGCCGACCGCATCGCACCGCGCACGGCAGCCGTCGCGCTCCTCGCACTCGCCGTGGCCGCCGCCTGCGTGTGAGCGGTGGCGAGGCAGCGCCAGGCCGTGTGCAGGCCTCCCCCGCGTCGCGGCGCAGCGTCGCCCCACCGTCGCCAACCTTCCTTCTCTCTTTCCTTTCATTTTCTTTCCTTCCCCCGTGTGTGCGCGTCTTTAATGCCCCGGTGGGGAGGCGCGTGGGCTGCCGACGCGGGCACGCCGCCGTGAGAGTGCCGGCCGGCCCCCACACGCCCTCCCCCACACGTGTCTCCCCACCCTCCCACTACCGACCATATACTTGTTTCTCTCTCTTTTTCTCACTTTCTCTCTCTGTGTTGCCGTGGCGGACGCGGGACAGCTGCGAGGTGGGCCGCGAGGGGAAGGCCGAGGCGAGGGGCCGCCGCGAGTGCCGTTGCGGCACCGCCCGCATGAACTCCGCCACGCCCGCCGCACTGCCCTGCCGTGCGCGCCGGTGCCGGGTGGAGAGGATCTCTGTGGCCCGGTGCGTGCCCCCAGCCCCGCCCTACTCTCTCTCCCCCACCCTCCCAGTCCGTCCCACGGCCGCCCACGCCACCAGCCGTCTCTCAGTGCCCTCTCTTCTCTTCTTTTCCCTCTTTTCCTCTCTTGCTTGTTGTCTTCAGTCCTGTGCAGTGCTCGTGTGCGGGAGCGGGGGCGGGTGCGGCCCTGCCTTTCCGTTTGCTTTCTCTCTTTTCCGTTTCTCTCCACTTCCCAGCGCACAACGTTTCATTGACTCCCCTCAGTTATCTTTAGGTTTTCTTTTTTCTTTCTCTCTTTTCTTTTACTGCCTTCGCCTTCTCTTCTCTTTGCGTCCCACCCCGCTCGCTGTTGTATTCCCCATCCGCACACACAAACGCACCCGCACCTAATTTTATCCTGTACCGCCCGTCCTAACCGGTTTCCGCACCCTGTTTTCTTATTTTTTCCACTCCCCGTCTATTCTCCCCGTGTTGCCGGGACGTCTGCTGGCGAGAGGGCCCTCGTCACGCCGTGGGAACGCACGAGCGTGCACTCCTCGCACACACGCAGCACCCACCGTCCCAGCAGAGCAACACCTAACACGCCTTTATTCCTTTGCTTTCCTTTTTTTTTTCTTGTCGCTCGACCTCCCACCCCTCCCTCCGCACCGTCAAAGGCATAGGTGACCTTTGGTGTCCACTGATCCCGGACGAGGGCAATCGCGAGCGTAGGTGCGTACCGGCACCTGGCGGAGGAAGAGCGCCGTCTGCAGCGCAGTGCCTTCAGCACAATGCTCAGACCTCCCAAAAAAAAAAAAACCTTTTTTATTCTTTCATCTCTGTTCCGAACACGATCGCAAAAGCTCAGTAGGCGTGTGTTTTGCTGTTTTCTTCCCGATAATACATAATCACGGCTGCCGCTGTCTTTCCCCCTTGTTGATTCTCCTTTTCTCCTGTCCTGCCAGCGTAACGGGCAGCAGCAACCGCCAAAGCAAACCACCCCACACGCACACGCAGCGGCCTCACCGCGCACGCACATGCACGCGCGCCACGGGGACCGTCCCGGGCAGCGTCGGCACCGGCTGTGGCCACTGCGCGCACCCGCCGAGCACCCCCGTGCCCCACCACCCGCTCCTGCGGGACACCGGCGCCGCCGCCGCAGTACCCACACGCACACGCAGCAGCCAGGAGACGCAGCTGGCAGCACCCCCGCACGCTGCACGTCGCTCCTCTCCCCGCAGCGCACCGGTCCCAGCACCGCCCTCCCTCCCCTCCCTCTCCCACCACTGCCTCCCTCCCTCCCCTCCGGTCCCCCGTCGTCCTCTCCCCCTCCCCCACACGCGCAGAACACACACCTAACGCACTAACAACCCCCCACACCCACCTAACACGCAAGGACACGCAAGGACACGCAAGGACACGCCCTCACACACGCTCGTCCCCACCCACACACCATGCACGCACCGCCCACCGCCACCCGCCGCAGCGGCCCGCGCCGCACGCACGGCATCATGGCACGGCTGGTGCGCCTCGCCGCCGGCGTCCTCGTCGTCACCCTCGTCATCGGGGCCCTCACAGCGCTCGGCGCGGACGACGCGAAGGCACACCCCCACAAGGTCTGCATCCACGACAAGCTGCAGCGGCGCGTGCTGGACTCCGTGGCACAGCAGGGCCTCGCACCCCAGCGGGTCTCACGCGTGGGTCTGCCCTACGTCGCCTCCGCCACCGCCGCGCCAGCAGCACAGGTCGGGGGTGTCGACCTCGCACTCGCCGGCGACAGCGCACCCGATGTCACGCGCTCTGCCGAGTGGGGCGAGCTCCGCTTTGCCGTCTCCGCCGAGGACCTCACCACACCAGGCTACCACTGCTCCGCTGTGGGAGAGGTGATCAACAACCACAACGGTGCCAACGTGACGTGCACGGCGGACGACATCATGACCGCCGACAAGCGCGACATCCTCATGAACTACCTCATCCCGCAGGCCGTCCAGCTGCACAAGGAGCGTCTGCAGGTGCAGCAGGTGCAGGAGGGCTGGAAGGTCACCGGTATGACGGGCGAGCTCTGCGGTGACTTTAAGGTGCCGGCGGCGCACCTCACCACCGGCGTGAGCAACACCGACTTCGTGCTGTACGTTGCCTCGGTGCCCAGCGAGTCCGGCGTGCTTGCCTGGGCCACCACGTGCCAGGTCTTCTCCAACGACCAGCCGGCTGTGGGCGTCATCAACATCCCTGCAGCAAACATCGCGGACCGCTACAGCCAGGACGTCACCCGCACCGTCACGCACGAGATCGCACACTCCCTCGGCTTCAGCGACACATTCTTCAACAACAGCGGAATCTCCGCAACTGTGACCGGCATCCGCGGGAAGACCAGCCCTGCCCCGGTGATCAACAGCACGACGGTGGTGGCCAAGACCCGCGAGCAGTACGGGTGCGACGCCGCGACCTACATGGAGGTGGAAGACGCGGGTGGTCCGGGCTCTGCCGGCTCGCACTGGAAGATGCGCAACGCGCAGGACGAGCTGATGGCGCCGGCGTCGAGCGCGGGCTACTACACCGCACTCACCATGTCGCTGTTCGAGGACCTCGGCTACTACAAGGCAAACTTCTCCATGGCGGAGACGATGCCGTGGGGCAGCAACGCCGGCTGCGCCTTCCTCACCGAGAAGTGCATGGAGAACGGCGTGACGAAGTGGCCAGAAATGTTCTGCAGTCAGAACGAGCGCGGGATGCGGTGCCCCACCAGTCGCCTGGGAATGGGCACCTGCGTTGTGCAGGACTACGGCGCTGCCTTCCCCACGTACTTCCAGTACTTTGCCAACACGCAGCTCGGTGGCTTCTCCGATTTTCTGGATTACTGCCCCTACGTCGTTCCGTGGGCCATCGGCTCCTGCAGCCAGGATCCATCCACGGCCAACCCACGCATGCAGAACTTCAACGTCTTCTCTGACGCCTCTCGCTGCATCGACGGCACCTTCACGCCCAAGATCGCCAACACAGCGGTGACTTCCTACACCGGCATGTGCGCCAACGTGGCCTGCAACACGGCGGACAAGACGTACAGCATCCAGGTGTACGGCAACGGCGCCTACATCCCCTGCACGCCCGGTGCAACCATCAGCCTCGACACCGTCAGCGACGCCTTCGAGGCCGGCGGCAACATCACCTGCCCGCCCTACCTGGAGGTGTGCCAGAGCAACGTCAAGGGTGCCATGGACTACGAGAGCATGGCCGACTCCGGGTCCGGGTCCTCTCGGCCCGCCCCCGTGGAGCCCTCCGGCAGCGGCAGCGGCAGCAGCAGCATCAGCGGCGCAATCACCACCACCACCACTACCGCCCCCAGCCCCACGCGCGACGGGAGCGCCGCAGCCGACCGCATCGCACCGCGCACGGCAGCCGTCGCGCTCCTCGCACTCGCCGTGGCCGCCGCCTGCGTGTGAGCGGTGGCGAGGCAGCGCCAGGCCGTGTGCAGGCCTCCCCCGCGTCGCGGCGCAGCGTCGCCCCACCGTCGCCAACCTTCCTTCTCTCTTTCCTTTCATTTTCTTTCCTTCCCCCGTGTGTGCGCGTCTTTAATGCCCCGGTGGGGAGGCGCGTGGGCTGCCGACGCGGGCACGCCGCCGTGAGAGTGCCGGCCGGCCCCCACACGCCCTCCCCCACACGTGTCTCCCCACCCTCCCACTACCGACCATATACTTGTTTCTCTCTCTTTTTCTCACTTTCTCTCTCTGTGTTGCCGTGGCGGACGCGGGACAGCTGCGAGGTGGGCCGCGAGGGGAAGGCCGAGGCGAGGGGCCGCCGCGAGTGCCGTTGCGGCACCGCCCGCATGAACTCCACCACGCCCGCCGCACTGCCCTGCCGTGCGTGCCGGTGCCGGGTGGAGAGGATCTCTGTGGCCCGGTGCGTGCCCCCCAGCCCCGCCCTACTCTCTCTCCCCCACCCTCCCAGTCCGTCCCACGGCCGCCCACGCCAGCAGCCGTCTCTCAGTGCCCTCTCTTCTCTTCTTTTCTCTCTTCCTCTCTTGCTTGTTGTCTTCAGTCCTGTGCAGTGCTCGTGTGCGGGAGCGGGGGCGGGTGCGGCCCTGCCTTTCCGTTTGCTTTCTCTCTTTTCCGTTTCTCTCCACTTCCCAGCGCACAACGTTTCATTGACTCCCCTCAGTTATCTTTAGGTTTTCTTTTTTTTTTTCTCTCTTTTCTTTTACTGCCTTTGGCCTTCTCTTCTCTTTGCGTCCCACCCCGCTCGCTGTTGTATTCCCCATCCGCACACACAAACGCACCCGCACCTAATTCTATCCTGTACCGCCCGTCCTAACCGGTTTCCGCACCCTGTTTTCTTATTTTTTCCACTCCCCGTCTATTCTCCCCGTGTTGCCGGGACGTGTGCTGGCGAGAGGGCCCTCGTCACGCCGTGGGAACGCACGAGCGTGCACTCCTCGCACACACGCAGCACCCACCGTCCCAGCAGAGCAACACCTAACACGCCTTTATTCCTTTGCTTTCCTTTTTTTTTCTTGTCGCTCGACCTCCCACCCCTCCCTCCGCACCGTCAAAGGCATAGGTGACCTTTGGTGTCCACTGATCCCGGACGAGGGCAATCGCGAGCGTAGGTGCGTACCGGCACCTGGCGGAGGAAGAGCGCCGTCTGCAGCGCAGTGCCTTCAGCACAATGCTCAGACCTCCCAAAAAAAAAAAAACCTTTTTTATTCTTTCATCTCTGTTCCGAACACGATCGCAAAAGCTCAGTAGGCGTGTGTTTTGCTGTTTTCTTCCCGATAATACATAATCACTGCTGCCGCTGTCTTTCCCCCTTGTTGATTCTCCTTTTCTCCTGTCCTGCCAGCGTAACGGGCAGCAGCAACCGCCAAAGCAAACCATCCCACACGCACACGCAGCGGCCTCACCGCGCACGCACATGCACGCGCGCCACGGGGACCGTCCCGGGCAGCGTCGGCACCGGCTGTGGCCACTGCGCGCACCCGCCGAGCACCCCCGTGCCCCACCACCCGCTCCTGCGGGACACCGGCGCCGCCGCCGCAGTACCCACACGCACACGCAGCAGCCAGGAGACGCAGCTGGCAGCACCCCCGCACGCTGCACGTCGCTCCTCTCCCCCCGCAGCGCACCGGTCCCAGCACCGCCCTCCCTCCCCTCCCTCTCCCACCACTGCCTCCCTCCCTCCCCTCCGGTCCCCCGTCGTCCTCTCCCCCCCCCCCCCACACGCGCAGAACACACACCTAACGCACTAACAACCCCCCACACCCACCTAACACGCAAGGACACGCAAGGACACGCCCCCACACACGCTCGTCCCCACCCACACACCATGCACGCACCGCCCACCGCCACCCGCCGCAGCGGCCCGCGCCGCAAGCACGGCATCATGGCACGGCTGGTGCGCCTCGCCGCCGGCGTCCTCGTCGTCACCCTCGTCATCGGGGCCCTCACAGCGCTCGGCGCGGACGACGCGAAGGCACACCCCCACAAGGTCTGCATCCACGACAAGCTGCAGCGGCGCGTGCTGGACTCCGTGGCACAGCAGGGCCTCGCACCCCAGCGGGTGCCATGGACTACGAGAGCATGGCCGACTCCGGGTCCGGGTCCTCTCGGCCCGCCCCCGTGGAGCCCCTCCGGCAGCGGCAGCGGCAGCAGCAGCATCAGCGGCGCAATCACCACCACCACCACCTACCGCCCAGCCCCACGGCAGCGGAGCGGCAGAGGCCCCACGCGCGACGGGAGCGCCGCAGCCGACCGCATCGCACCGCGCACGGCAGCCGTCGCGCTCCTCGCACTCGCCGTGGCCGCCGCCTGCGTGTGAGCGGTGGCGAGGCAGCGCCAGGCCGTGTGCAGGCCTCCCCCGCGTCGCGGCGCAGCGTCGCCCCACCGTCGCCAACCTTCCTTCTCTCTTTCCTTTCATTTTCTTTCCTTCCCCCGTGTGTGCGCGTCTTTAATGCCCCGGTGGGGAGGCGCGTGGGCTGCCGACGCGGGCACGCCGCCGTGAGAGTGCCGGCCGGCCCCCACACGCCCTCCCCCACACGTGTCTCCCCACCCTCCCACTACCGACCATATACTTGTTTCTCTCTCTTTTTCTCACTTTCTCTCTCTGTGTTGCCGTGGCGGACGCGGGACAGCTGCGAGGTGGGCCGCGAGGGGGAAGGCCGAGGCGAGGGGCCGCCGCGAGTGCCGTTGCGGCACCGCCCGCATGAACTCCACCACGCCCGCCGCACTGCCCTGCCGTGCGTGCCGGTGCCGGGTGGAGAGGATCTCTGTGGCCCGGTGCGTGCCCCCAGCCCCGCCCTACTCTCTCTCCCCCACCCTCCCAGTCCGTCCCACGGCCGCCCACGCCAGCAGCCGTCTCTCAGTGCCCTCTCTTCTCTTCTTTTCTCTCTTCCCCTCTCTTGCTTGTTGTCTTCAGTCCTGTGCAGTGCTCGTGTGCGGGAGCGGGGGCGGGTGCGGCCCTGCCTTTCCGTTTGCTTTCTCTCTTTTCCGTTTCTCTCCACTTCCCAGCGCACAACGTTTCATTGACTCCCCTCAGTTATCTTTAGGTTTTCTTTTTTCTTTCTCTCTTTTCTTTTACTGCCTTGGCCTTCTCTTCTCTTTGCGTCCCACCCCGCTCGCTGTTGTATTCCCCATCCGCACACACAAACGCACCCGCACCTAATTCTATCCTGTACCGCCCGTCCTAACCGGTTTCCGCACCCTGTTTTCTTATTTTTTCCACTCCCCGTCTATTCTCCCCGTGTTGCCGGGACGTGTGCTGGCGAGAGGGCCCTCGTCACGCCGTGGGAACGCACGAGCGTGCACTCCTCGCACACACGCAGCACCCACCGTCCCAGCAGAGCAACACCTAACACGCCTTTATTCCTTTGCTTTCCTTTTTTTTCTTGTCGCTCGACCTCCCACCCCCCTCCGCACCGTCAAAGGCATAGGTGACCTTTGGTGTCCACTGATCCCGGACGAGGGCAATCGCGAGCGTAGGTGCGTACCGGCACCTGGCGGAGGAAGAGCGCCGTCTGCAGCGCAGTGCCTTCAGCACAATGCTCAGACCTCCCAAAAAAAAAAACCTTTTTTATTCTTTCATCTCTGTTCCGAACACGATCGCAAAAGCTCAGTAGGCGTGTGTTTTGCTGTTTTCTTCCCGATAATACATAATCACTGCTGCCGCTGTCTTTCCCCCTTGTTGATTCTCCTTTTCTCCTGTCCTGCCAGCGTAACGGGCAGCAGCAACCGCCAAAGCAAACCATCCCACACGCACACGCAGCGGCCTCACCGCGCACGCACATGCACGCGCGCCACGGGGACCGTCCCGGGCAGCGTCGGCACCGGCTGTGGCCACTGCGCGCACCCGCCGAGCACCCCCGTGCCCCACCACCCGCTCCTGCGGGACACCGGCGCCGCCGCCGCAGTACCCACACGCACACGCAGCAGCCAGGAGACGCAGCTGGCAGCACCCCCGCACGCTGCACGTCGCTCCTCTCCCCGCAGCGCACCGGTCCCAGCACCGCCCTCCCTCCCCTCCCTCTCCCACCACTGCCTCCCTCCCTCCCCTCCGGTCCCCCGTCGTCCTCTCCCCCTCCCCCCACACGCGCAGAACACACACCTAACGCACTAACAACCCCCACACCCACCTAACACGCAAGGACACGCAAGGACACGCCCCCACACACGCTCGTCCCCACCCACACACCATGCACGCACCGCCCACCGCCACCCGCCGCAGCGGCCCGCGCCGCAAGCACGGCATCATGGCACGGCTGGTGCGCCTCGCCGCCGGCGTCCTCGTCGTCACCCTCGTCATCGGGGCCCTCACAGCGCTCGGCGCGGACGACGCGAAGGCACACCCCCACAAGGTCTGCATCCACGACAAGCTGCAGCGGCGCGTGCTGGACTCCGTGGCACAGCAGGGCCTCGCACCCCAGCGGGTCTCGCGCGTGGGTCTGCCCTACGTCGCCTCCGCCACCGCCGCGCCAGCAGCACAGGTCGGGGGTGTCGACCTCGCACTCGCCGGCGACAGCGCACCCGATGTCACGCGCTCTGCCGAGTGGGGCGAGCTCCGCTTTGCCGTCTCCGCCGAGGACCTCACCACACCAGGCTACCACTGCTCCGCTGTGGGAGAGGTGATCAACAACCACAACGGTGCCAACGTGACGTGCACGGCGGACGACATCATGACCGCCGACAAGCGCGACATCCTCATGAACTACCTCATCCCGCAGGCCGTCCAGCTGCACAAGGAGCGTCTGCAGGTGCAGCAGGTGCAGGAGGGCTGGAAGGTCACCGGTATGACGGGCGAGCTCTGCGGTGACTTTAAGGTGCCGGCGGCGCACCTCACCACCGGCGTGAGCAACACCGACTTCGTGCTGTACGTTGCCTCGGTGCCCAGCGAGTCCGGCGTGCTTGCCTGGGCCACCACGTGCCAGGTCTTCTCCAACGACCAGCCGGCTGTGGGCGTCATCAACATCCCTGCAGCAAACATCGCGGACCGCTACAGCCAGGACGTCACCCGCACCGTCACGCACGAGATCGCACACTCCCTCGGCTTCAGCGACACATTCTTCAACAACAGCGGAATCTCCGCAACTGTGACCGGCATCCGCGGGAAGACCAGCCCTGCCCCGGTGATCAACAGCACGACGGTGGTGGCCAAGACCCGCGAGCAGTACGGGTGCGACGCCGCGACCTACATGGAGGTGGAAGACGCGGGTGGTCCGGGCTCTGCCGGCTCGCACTGGAAGATGCGCAACGCGCAGGACGAGCTGATGGCGCCGGCGTCGAGCGCGGGCTACTACACCGCACTCACCATGTCGCTGTTCGAGGACCTCGGCTACTACAAGGCAAACTTCTCCATGGCGGAGACGATGCCGTGGGGCAGCAACGCCGGCTGCGCCTTCCTCACCGAGAAGTGCATGGAGAACGGCGTGACGAAGTGGCCAGAAATGTTCTGCAGTCAGAACGAGCGCGGGATGCGGTGCCCCACCAGTCGCCTGGGAATGGGCACCTGCGTTGTGCAGGACTACGGCGCTGCCTTCCCCACGTACTTCCAGTACTTTGCCAACACGCAGCTCGGTGGCTTCTCCGATTTTCTGGATTACTGCCCCTACGTCGTTCCGTGGGCCATCGGCTCCTGCAGCCAGGATCCATCCACGGCCAACCCACGCATGCAGAACTTCAACGTCTTCTCTGACGCCTCTCGCTGCATCGACGGCACCTTCACGCCCAAGATCGCCAACACAGCGGTGACTTCCTACACCGGCATGTGCGCCAACGTGGCCTGCAACACGGCGGACAAGACGTACAGCATCCAGGTGTACGGCAACGGCGCCTACATCCCCTGCACGCCCGGTGCAACCATCAGCCTCGACACCGTCAGCGACGCCTTCGAGGCCGGCGGCAACATCACCTGCCCGCCCTACCTGGAGGTGTGCCAGAGCAACGTCAAGGGTGCCATGGACTACGAGAGCATGGCCGACTCCGGGTCCGGGTCCTCTCGGCCCGCCCCCGTGGAGCCCTCCGGCAGCGGCAGCGGCAGCGGCAGCATCAGCAGCGCAACTACCACCACCACCACCACCACCGCCCCCAGCCCCACGCGCGACGGGAGCGCCGCAGCCGACCGCATCGCACCGCGCACGGCAGCCGTCGCGCTCCTCGCACTCGCCGTGGCCGCCGCCTGCGTGTGAGCGGTGGCGAGGCAGCGCCAGGCCGTGTGCAGGCCTCCCCCGCGTCGCGGCGCAGCGTCGCCCCACCGTCGCCAACCTTCCTTCTCTCTTTCCTTTCATTTTCTTTCCTTCCCCCGTGTGTGCGCGTCTTTAATGCCCCGGTGGGGAGGCGCGTGGGCTGCCGACGCGGGCACGCCGCCGTGAGAGTGCCGGCCGGCCCCCACACGCCCTCCCCCACACGTGTCTCCCCACCCTCCCACTACCGACCATATACTTGTTTCTCTCTCTTTTTCTCACTTTCTCTCTCTGTGTTGCCGTGGCGGACGCGGGACAGCTGCGAGGTGGGCCGCGAGGGGAAGGCCGAGGCGAGGGGCCGCCGCGAGTGCCGTTGCGGCACCGCCCGCATGAACTCCACCACGCCCGCCGCACTGCCCTGCCGTGCGTGCCGGTGCCGGGTGGAGAGGATCTCTGTGGCCCGGTGCGTGCCCCCAGCCCCGCCCTACTCTCTCTCCCCCACCCTCCCAGTCCGTCCCACGGCCGCCCACGCCAGCAGCCGTCTCTCAGTGCCCTCTCTTCTCTTCTTTTCCCTCTTTTCCTCTCTTGCTTGTTGTCTTCAGTCCTGTGCAGTGCTCGTGTGCGGGAGCGGGGGCGGGTGCGGCCCTGCCTTTCCGTTTGCTTTCTCTCTTTTCCGTTTCTCTCCACTTCCCAGCGCACAACGTTTCATTGACTCCCCTCAGTTATCTTTAGGTTTTCTTTTTTCTTTCTCTCTTTTCTTTTACTGCCTTCGGCTTCTCTTTTCTTTGCGTCCCACCCCGCTCGCTGTTGTATTCCCCATCCGCACACACAAACGCACCCGCACCTAATTCTATCCTGTACCGCCCGTCCTAACCGGTTTCCGCACCCTGTTTTCTTATTTTTTCTACTCCCCGTCTATTCTCCCCGTGTTGCCGGGACGTGTGCTGGCGAGAGGGCCCTCGTCACGCCGTGGGAACGCACGAGCGTGCACTCCTCGCACACACGCAGCACCCACCGTCCCAGCAGAGCAACACCTAACACGCCTTTATTCCTTTGCTTTCCTTTTTTTTTTCTTGTCGCTCGACCTCCCACCCCTCCCTCCGCACCGTCAAAGGCATAGGTGACCTTTGGTGTCCACTGATCCCGGACGAGGGCAATCGCGAGCGTAGGTGGACACCGGCACCTGGCGGAGGAAGAGCGCCGTCTGCAGCGCAGTGCCTTCAGCACAATGCTCAGACCTCCCAAAAAAAAAAAACCTTTTTTATTCTTTCATCTCTGTTCCGAACACGATCGCAAAAGCTGATTAGGCGTGTATTTTGCTGTTTTCTTCCCGATAATACATAATCACGGCTGCCGCTGTCTTTCCCCCTTGTTGATTCTCCTTTTCTCCTGTCCTGCCAGCGTAACGGGCAGCAGCCACCGCCAAAGCAAACCATCCCACACGCACACGCAGCGGCCTCACCGCGCACGCACATGCACGCGCGCCACGGGGACCGTCCCGGGCAGCGTCGGCACCGGCTGTGGCCACTGCGCGCACCCGCCGAGCACCCCCGTGCCCCACCACCCGCTCCTGCGGGACACCGGCGCCGCCGCCGCAGTACCCACACGCACACGCAGCAGCCAGGAGACGCAGCTGGCAGCACCCCCGCACGCTGCACGTCGCTCCTCCCCCGCAGCGCACCGGTCCCAGCACCGCCCTCCCTCCCCCTCCCTCTCCCACCACTGCCTCCCTCCCTCCCCTCCGGTCCCCCGTCGTCCTCTCCCCCCTCCCCCACACGCGCAGAACACACACCTAACGCACTAACAACCCCCCACACCCACCTAACACGCAAGGACACGCAAGGACACGCCCCCACACACGCTCGTCCCCACCCACACACCATGCACGCACCGCCCACCGCCACCCGCCGCAGCGGCCCGCGCCGCACGCACGGCATCATGGCACGGCTGGTGCGCCTCGCCGCCGGCGTCCTCGTCGTCACCCTCGTCATCGGGGCCCTCACAGCGCTCGGCGCGGACGACGCGAAGGCACACCCCCACAAGGTCTGCATCCACGACAAGCTGCAGCAGAGCGTGCTGGACTCCGTGGCACAGCAGGGCCTCGCACCCCAGCGGGTCTCACGCGTGGGTCTGCCCTACGTCGCCTCCGCCACCGCCGCGCCAGCAGCACAGGTCGGGGGTGTCGACCTCGCACTCGCCGGCGACAGCGCACCCGATGTCACGCGCTCTGCCGAGTGGGGCGAGCTCCGCTTTGCCGTCTCCGCCGAGGACCTCACCACACCAGGCTACCACTGCTCCGCTGTGGGAGAGGTGATCAACAACCACCTCGGTGCCAACGTGACGTGCACGGCGGACGACATCATGACCGCCGACAAGCGCGACATCCTCATGAACTACCTCATCCCGCAGGCCGTCCAGATGCACAAGGACCGGCTGCAGGTGCAGCAGGTGCAGGAGGGCTGGAAGGTCACCGGTATGGACGGCACTCTCTGCGGCACGTTCAAGGTGCCGGAGGCGCACCTCACCACCGGCGTGAGCAACACCGACTTCGTGCTGTACGTTGCCTCTGTGCCCAGTATCTCGGACGTGCTTGCCTGGGCCACCACGTGCCAGGTCTTCTCCAACGACCAGCCTGCTGTGGGTGTCATCAACATCCCCGCTGCATTCATCGCGGAACGCTACGACCAGTACATGATCCACACCGTCACGCACGAGATCGCACACTCCCTCGGCTTCAGTGGCACCTTCTTCATCAACTCCGGCATCGGCCAGTTCGTGACGGGAGTGCGTGGGAAACCCAACGCTGTCCCGGTGATCAACAGCACAACGGTGGTGGCCAAGGCTCGCGAGCATTACGGCTGCGACGACGTGACCTACGTGGAGCTGGAGGACGCGGGTGGCAGTGGCACGCTGGGCTCGCACTGGAAGATTCGCAATGCGCAGGACGAGCTGATGGCGGGTGTTGCCGGTGTGGCCTACTACACCGCACTCACCATGTCGCTGTTCGAGGACCTCGGCTACTACAAGGCGAACTACAGCAACGCTGAAACGATGAAGTGGGGCAAGGATGTCGGCTGCACCCTCTTTGACGGAAAGTGTGTAGTCGACAACGTGACACAGATTCCCTCCATGTTCTGCGACAAGGACGAGCGAGTGTACCGCTGCCACCCAGAGCGATTGTATCTTGGCACCTGTGTGCTGACTAACTACACCTTTGATTTGCCGGACTACTTCCAGTACTTCACCGTGCCATCTGTTGGTGGCCGCTCGGACTACTACGACTACTGCCCCTTCGTGGTGCCATGGGCCGTCGGCGAATGCACGCAGGCCACGTCCTCCGCGTCGCCCTTCGTGAGCGCCTTCAACACCTTCAGCATGGCCTCCCGCTGCATCGACGGCACCTTCACGCCCAAGTCCACCGGCGGCGCTACCGTCACGGCGCACCTGGGCATGTGCACCAACGTGGCCTGCAACACGGCGGACAAGACGTACAGCATCCAGGTGTACGGCAACGGCGCCTACATCCCCTGCACGCCCGGTGCAACCATCAGCCTCGACACCGTCAGCGACGCCTTCGAGGCCGGCGGCAGCATCACCTGCCCGCCCTACCTGGAGGTGTGCCAGAGCAACGTGCAGGCCGCCATGGACTACGAGAGCATGGCCGACTCCGGGTCCGGGTCCTCTCGGCCCGCCCCCGTGGAGCCCTCCGGCAGCGGCAGCGGCAGCGGCAGCATCAGCAGCGCAACTACCACCACCACCACCACCACCGCCCCCAGCCCCACGCGCGACGGGAGCGCCGCAGCCGACCGCATCGCACCGCGCACGGCAGCCGTCGCGCTCCTCGCACTCGCCGTGGCCGCCGCCTGCGTGTGAGCGGTGGCGAGGCAGCGCCAGGCCGTGTGCAGGCCTTCCCCGCGTCGCGGCGCAGCGTCGCCCCACCGTCGCCAACCTTCCTTCTCTCTTTCCTTTCATTTTCTTTCCTTCCCCCGTGTGTGCGCGTCTTTAATGCCCCGGTGGGGAGGCGCGTGGGCTGCCGACGCGGGCACGCCGCCGTGAGAGTGCCGGCCGGCCCCCACACGCCCTCCCCCACACGTGTCTCCCCACCCTCCCACTACCGACTATATACTTGTTTCTCTTTCTTTTTCTCACTTTCCCTCCCTGTTGCCGTGGCGGACGCGGGACAGCTGCGAGGTGGGCCGCGAGGGGAAGGCCGAGGCGAGGGGCCGCCGCGAGTGCCGTTGCGGCACCGCCCGCATGAACTCCACCACGCCCGCCGCACTGCCCTGCCGTGCGCGCCGGTGCCGGGTGGAGAGGATCTCTGTGGCCCGGTGCGTGCCCCCAGCCCCGCCCTACTCTCTCTCCCCCACCCTCCCAGTCCGTCCCACGGCCGCCCACGCCACCAGCCGTCTCTCAGTGCCCTCTCTTCTCTTCTTTTCTCTCTTCCCCTCTCTTGCTTGTTGTCTTCAGTCCTGTGCAGTGCTCGTGTGCGGGAGCGGGGGCGGGTGCGGCCCTGCCTTTCCGTTTGCTTTCTCTCTTTTCCGTTTCTCTCCACCCCCCGGCGCATGACGTTTCATTGACTCCCCTCAGTTATCTTTGGGGTTTCTTTCCTTCTTTTCTCTCTTTTTTTCTACTGTATTTGTCTTCTCTTCTCTTTGCGTCCTATCCCGCCCGCTGTTGTATTCCCCATCCGCACGCACATACGCACCCGCACTTGACATTTTATTGTATCGACTACTTTTAACAGCTCCACTTTTTCTTCGCTACTCTTCCCCTTGACTATCCTTGTAAACCGAGGCCGAACGCGGAGCGCATCACCCAAGGAGCCCAGCTCAGGTGCTGTGGGGGCTGTAAAACACCTAAGAAGCCCCTACTCTGCACTCGTTGTGCCGCTCCACTACCCCCGTTACCACAGCTTTCGCACCTCCTCGCAAATACCCCTCGTCATACCTGCCTTCGTTTTTTCTTCTATTTTCTTTTGGTGCTGCCGCGCAAAACCGCCGTGTTTTCTTTTTGTTTCTGCTCTGTCGGACAGGACAGGACAGGACAGGATGGGACAGGACGAGCTGCAGGGTGTTTCCCGAGACCCTTCCGCCAAAGAGAGCCACCGTCGCAGTGCAGCACCCTTGTTATATACATATTATTCTTTTTCCATCACTGCGAAGAAGGCACCTATATTCTTTCATTCTTTTTCCGTAACTGTGTGGCTTTGTTAAACTGTGTTTTTTCTCCCACTCTCTTTTCCCTCTCGCTAACATAATCACGGCTGCCGCTGTTCTCCTTTGATGATTTTCTTTCCCCTGTCCTGCCAGCGTAACGGGCAGCAGCCACCGCCAAAGCAAACCACCCCACACGCACACGCAGCGGCCTCACCGCGCACGCACACGCACGCGCGCCAAAGGGACCGTCCCGGGTAGCGTCGGCACCGGCTGTGGGCACTGCACGCACCCGCCGAGCACCCCCGTGCCCCACCACCCGCTCCTGCGGGACACCGGCGCCGCCGCCGCAGTACCCACACGCACACGCAGCAGCCAGGAGACGCAGCTGGCAGCACCCCCGCACGCTGCACGTCGCTCCTCTCCCCGCAGCGCACCGGTCCCAGCACCGCCCTCCCTCCCCTCCCTCTCCCGCCACTGCCTCCCTCCCTCCCCTCCGGTCCCCCGCCGTCCTCTCCCCCTCCCCCGCACGCGCAGAACACACACCTAACGCACTAACAACCCCCCACACCCACCTAACACGCAAGGACACGCAAGGACACGCCCCCATACACGCTCGTCCCCACCCACACACCATGCACGCACCGCCCACCGCCACCCGCCGCAGCGGCCCGCGTCGCACGCACGGCATCATGGCACGGCTGGTGCGCCTCGCCGCCGGCGTCCTCGTCGTCACCCTCGTCATCGGGGCCCTCACAGCGCTGGGCCACGCCACCGCCGCCGCGGAGGGCAAGGCGCCACACAGATGCATCCACGACAGGCGCCAGCGGCGCGTGCTGGACTCCGTGGCACAGCAGGGCCTCGCACCCCAGCGGGTCTCGCGCGTGGGTCTGCCCTACGTCGCCTCCGCCACCGCCGCGCCAGCAGCACAGGTCGGGGGTGTCGACCTCGCACTCATCGGTGACGACGCACCCGATGTCACGCGCTCTGCCGAGTGGGGCGAGCTCCGCATCACCGTCTCCGCAGAGGAACTCACCGACCCCGCCTACCACTGCGCTTCTGTTGGGCAGGTGATCGACAACCATGACGGCGCCAACGTGACGTGCACGGCGGACGACATTGTGACCGCCGACAAGCGCGACATCCTCATGAACTACCTCATCCCGCAGGCGCTGCAGATGCACAAGGAGCGTCTGCAGGTGCAGCAGGTGCAGGGGACCTGGAAGGTCACCGGCATGGAGAAAGATTGCGGTGACTTTAAGGTGCCGGCGGCGCACCTCACCACCGGCGTGAGCAACACCGACTTCGTGCTGTACGTTGCCTCGGTGCCCAGCGAGTCCGGCGTGCTTGCCTGGGCTGGCACGTGCCAGGTCTTCTCAAACGACCAGCCGGCTGTGGGCGTCATCAACATCCCTGCAGCAAACATCGCGGAACGCTACGACCAGTACATGATCCACACCGTCACGCACGAGATCGCACATGCCCTCGGCTTCAGCGACACATTCTTCACCAACAGCGGAATCGGCCAGTTCGTGACGGGAGTGCGTGGGAAACCAAAACCTGTCCCGGTGATCAACAGCACAACGGTGGTGGCCAAGGCTCGCGAGCATTACGGCTGCGACGACGTGACCTACGTGGAGCTGGAGGACGCGGGTGGCAGTGGCACGCTGGGCTCGCACTGGAAGATTCGCAATGCGCAGGACGAGCTGATGGCGGGCGTTGCCGGTGTGGGCTACTACACCGCACTCACCATGTCGCTGTTCGAGGACCTCGGCTACTACAAGGCGAACTACAGCAACGCTGAAACGATGAAGTGGGGCAAGGATGTCGGCTGCACCCTCTTTGACGGAAAGTGTGTGGTCGACAACGTGACGCAGATTCCCTCCATGTTCTGCGACAAGGACGAGAACGTGTACCGCTGCCACCCAGAGCGATTGTATCTCGGCGCGTGTATGCTGACTAACTACACCTCCGACCTGCCGGACTACTTCCAGTACTTCACCGTGCCATCTGTGGGTGGCCGCTCGGACTACTACGACTACTGCCCCTTCGTGGTGCCATTGGCCGTCGGCGAATGCACGCAGGCCACGTCCTCCGCGTCGCCCTTCGTGAGCGCCTTCAACACCTTCAGCATGGCCTCCCGCTGCATCGACGGCACCTTCACGCCCAAGTCCACCGGCGGCGCTACCGTCACGGCGCACCTGGGCATGTGCACCAACGTGGCCTGCAACACGGCGGACAAGACGTACAGCATCCAGGTGTACGGCAACGGCGCCTACATCCCCTGCACGCCCGGTGCAACCATCAGCCTCGACACCGTCAGCGACGCCTTCGAGGCCGGCGGCAGCATCACCTGCCCGCCCTACCTGGAGGTGTGCCAGAGCAACGTCAAGGGTGCCATGGACTACGAGAGCATGGCCGACTCCGGGTCCGGGTCCTCTCGGCCCGCCCCCGTGGAGCCCTCCGGCAGCGGCAGCGGCAGCGGCAGCATCAGCAGCGCAACTACCACCACCACCACCACCGCCCCCAGCCCCACGCGCGACGGGAGCGCCGCAGCCGACCGCATCGCACCGCGCACGGCAGCCGTCGCGCTCCTCGCACTCGCCGTGGCCGCCGCCTGCGTGTGAGCGGTGGCGAGGCAGCGCCAGGCCGTGTGCAGGCCTCCCCCGCGTCGCGGCGCAGCGTCGCCCCACCGTCGCCAACCTTCCTTCTCTCTTTCCTTTCATTTTCTTTCCTTCCCCCGTGTGTGCGCGTCTTTAATGCCCCGGTGGGGAGGCGCGTGGGCTGCCGACGCGGGCACGCCGCCGTGAGAGTGCCGGCCGGCCCCCACACGCCCTCCCCCACACGTGTCTCCCCACCCTCCCACTACCGACTATATACTTGTTTCTCTCTCTCTTTTTCTCACTTTCTCTCTCCCTGTTGCCGTGGCGGACGCGGGACAGCTGCGAGGTGGGCCGCGAGGGGAAGGCCGAGGCGAGGGGCCGCCGCGAGTGCCGTTGCGGCACCGCCCGCATGAACTCCACCACGCCCGCCGCACTGCCCTGCCGTGCGCGCCGGTGCCGGGTGGAGAGGATCTCTGTGGCCCGGTGCGTGCCCCCAGCCCCGCCCTACTCTCTCTCCCCCACCCTCCCAGTCCGTCCCACGGCCGCCCACGCCAGCAGCCGTCTCTCAGTGCCCTCTCTTCTCTTCTTTTCTCTCTTCCCCTCTCTTGCTTGTTGTCTTCAGTCCTGTGCAGTGCTCGTGTGCGGGAGCGGGGGCGGGTGCGGCCCTGCCTTTCCGTTTGCTTTCTCTCTTTTCCGTTTCTCTCCCCCCCCCCCCCGGCGCATGACGTTTCATTGACTCCCCCTTAGTTATCTTCGGGATTCTCCTCTTTTTCTCTCTTTTCTTTTACTGCCTTGGCCTTCTCTTCTCTTTGCGTCCCACCCCGCTCGCTGTTGTATTCCCCATCCGCACACACAAAAGCACCCGCACCTAATTCTATCCTGTACTGCCCGTCCTAACCAATTTCTGCATCTTTTCTTATTCCTTTTTCACTCACCCGTCTATTCTCCCCGTGTTGCCGGGACGTGTGCTGCCGAGAGGGCCCTCGTCACGCCGTGGGAACGCACGAGCGCGCACTCCTTGTACACACGCAGCACCCACCGTCCCAGCAGGGCAACACCTAACACGCCTTTATTCCTTTGCTTTCCTTTCTGTTTTTTGTCGTTCGACCTCCCACCCCTCCCTCCTCACCGTCAAAGGCACAGGTGGCCTCTGGTGTCCACTGATCCCGGACGAGGAAGAGCGGGGCCGCAGGTGGACACCGGCACCTGGCGGAGGAAGAACGCCGTCTGCAGCGCAGTGCCTTCAGCACAATGCTTTTTAGTATTAATAAAAGCTTCCGTTTTGGTTTTTTTTTGATTTTGCAGTGCGTAAAGCTAACGTGGGACTACCCCCTTTTTTCTTCTGTAGCTTATATACTCCCCGGACACTGTCTTTCTCCCTTTATAATCTTCTTTTCTCCCCTGTCCTGCCAGCGTAACGGGCAGCAGCAACCGCCAAAGCAAACCACCCCACACGCACACGCAGCGGCCTCACCGCGCACGCACGTGCACGCACGGCAAAGGGACCGTCCCGGGCAGCGTCGGCACCGGCTGTGGGCACTGCACGCACCCGCCGAGCACCCCCGTGCCCCACCACCCGCTCCTGCGGGACACCGGCGCCGCCGCCGCAGTACCCACACGCACACGCAGCAGCCAGGAGACACAGCTGGCAGCACCCCCGCACGCTGCACGTCGCTCCTCCCCCCGCAGCGCACCGGTCCCAGCACCGCCCTCCCTCCCCTCCCTCTCCCACCACTGCCTCCCTCCCTCCCCTCCGGTCCCCCGTCGTCCTCTCCCCCTCCCCCACACGCGCAGAACACACACCTAACGCACTAACAACCCCCCACACCCACCTAACACGCAAGGACACGCAAGGACACGCCCCCACACACGCTCGTCCCCACCCACACACCATGCACGCACCGCCCACCGCCACCCGCCGCAGCGGCCCGCGCCGCACGCACGGCATCATGGCACGGCTGGTGCGCCTCGCCGCCGGCGTCCTCGTCGTCACCCTCGTCATCGGGGCCCTCGCAGCGCTGGGCCACGCCACCGCCGCAGCCGAGGGCGAAGCAGCGCACACCTGCATCTTTGACGAGCTGCAGCGGCGTGAGATCCAATCTATCGCACGTCACCGCTTGGCTGCTGCGAGGGTGTCGCCCATAGGACTGCCGTACGTCAGCTCCGTGACAGCAGTGGGAGCCTCTAGCGCCGATAGCGCCAGCAGCGAGGCGATTGCAGATTCAGAGACCACGCCTACCACCACAACTACCACGCGGCGTCCACTCGCAGACAGCAGCGCACCGGATGTCACGCGCTCTGCCGAATACGGGAAGCTCCGCATCACCGTCTCCGCAGAGGACCTCACCGACCCCGCCTACCACTGCGCTACTGTTGGGCAGGTGATCAACAACCGTATCGGTACCACCGTAACGTGCACGGCGGCCGATATCCTCACAGACGAGAAGCGCGACATCCTCCTCAACTACCTGCTTTCGCAGGCGCTGCAGATGCACACCGACCGGCTGCAGGTGCAGCAAGTGCAGGAGACCTGGAAGGTCACCGGTGTAGACGGCAACATCTGTGGTAGATTCAAGGTGCCGGAGGCGCACCTCACCACCGGCGTGAGCAACACTGACTTCGTTGTCTACGTGAGCTCCGTCCCCACTCTCGGCTCGACTCTCGCCTGGGCCACCACGTGCCAGGTCTTCTCCAACGACCAGCCTGCCGTGGGCGTCATCAACATCCCCGCTGCATTCATCGCCGAACGCTACGACCAGTACATGATCCACACCGTCACGCACGAGATCGCACATGCCCTCGGCTTCAGTGGCACCTTCTTCACCTACACCGGTATCGGCCAGTTCGTGACGGGAGTGCGTGGGAAACCCAACGCTGTCCCGGTGATCACCAGTCCCACAGTGGTGGCCAAGACCCGCGAGCACTACGGCTGCGACGACGTGACCTACATGGAGGTGGAAGACGCGGGTGGCAGTGGCACGCTGGGCTCGCACTGGAAGATTCGCAACGCGCAGGACGAGCTGATGGCGGGTGTTGCCGGTGTGGGCTACTACACCCCCCTTACCCTCTCGGCTTTCGAGGACATGGGCTATTACAAGCCGATATACGACAATGCTGAAACGATGAAGTGGGGCAGCAACGCCGGCTGCGCCTTCCTCACCGGCAAGTGTGTGGTCGACAACGTGACACAGTTCCCCTCCATGTACTGCGACAAGGACGAGAACGTGTACCGCTGCCAGCCGGCACGCCTCAACCTCGGCTCCTGTGGGCTGACTAACTACACCTCCGACCTGCCGGACTACTTCCAGTACTTCACCGTGCCATCTGTTGGTGGCCGCTCAGCCTACTACGACTACTGCCCCTACATCGTCCGCTCGCCGATTGGCTCCTGCACGCAGGCCACGTCCTCCGCGTCGCCCTTCGTGAGCGCCTTCAACACCTTCAGCATGGCCTCCCGCTGCATCGACGGCACCTTCACGCCCAAGTCCACCGGCGGCGCTACCGTCACGGCGCACCTGGGCATGTGCACCAACGTGGCCTGCAACACGGCGGACAAGACGTACAGCATCCAGGTGTACGGCAACGGCGCCTACATCCCCTGCACGCCCGGTGCAACCATCAGCCTCGACACCGTCAGCGACGCCTTCGAGGCCGGCGGCAACATCACCTGCCCGCCCTACCTGGAGGTGTGCCAGAGCAACGTGCAGGCCGCCATGGACTACGAGAGCATGGCCGACTCCGGGTCCGGGTCCTCTCGGCCCGCCCCCGTGGAGCCCTCCGGCAGCGGCAGCGGCAGCAGCAGCATCAGCAGCGCAACCACCACCACCACCACCACCACCACCACCGCCCCCAGCCCCACGCGCGACGGGAGCGCCGCAGCCGACCGCATCGCACCGCGCACGGCAGCCGTCGCGCTCCTCGCACTCGCCGTGGCCGCCGCCTGCGTGTGAGCGGTGGCGAGGCAGCGCCAGGCCGTGTGCAGGCCTCCCCCGCGTCGCGGCGCAGCGTCGCCCCACCGTCGCCAACCTTCCTTCTCTCTTTTCTTTCATTTTCTTTCCTTCCCCCGTGTGTGCGCGTCTTTAATGCCCCGGTGGGGAGGCGCGTGGGGGCCCCCCGCGCGCCCCCCCCCCCGGGGCCGCCCCCCCCCCCCCCCCCCCCCCCCCCCCCCCCCCCCCCCCCCCCCCCCCCACCTACTATTTTTTTTTTTTTTTTTTTTTTTTTTTTTTTTTCCTTCTCCGGGGGGGGGGGGGGGGGGGGGGGGGGGGGGGGGGGGGGGGGGGGGGGGGGGGGGGGGGGGGCGCCGCCCCGGCGGGCCCCCCCCCCACCAAAACAAAAAAACAACCCCCCCCCCCCCCCCCCCCCCGGGGCGGGGGGGGGGGGGGGGGGGAGGGGGGGCGGGGGGCCGGGCCCCGCCCCCCCCCCCCCCCCCCCCCCCCCCCCCCCCCCCCCCCCCCCCCCCCCCCCGCCAGCAGCCGTCTCTCAGTGCCCTCTCTTCTCTTCTTTTCTCTCTTCCCCTCCCTTGCTTGTTGTCTTCAGTCCTGTGCAGTGCTCGTGTGCGGGAGCGGGGGCGGGTGCGGCCCTGCCTTTCCGTTTGCTTTCTCTCTTTTCCGTTTCTCTCCACCCCCCGGCGCATGACGTTTCATTGACTCCCCTCAGTTATCTTTGGGGTTTCTTTTTTTCTCTTTCCTCTACTGTATTTGTCTTCTCTTCTCTTTGCGTCCTATCCCGCCCGCTGTTGTATTCCCCATCCGCACGCACATACGCACCCGCACTTGACATTTTATTGTATCGACTACTTTTAACAGGTCCACTTTTTCTTCGCCACTCTTCCCCTTGACTATCCTTGTAAACCGAGGCCGAACGCGGAGCGCATCACCCAAGGAGCCCAGCTCAGGTGCTGTGGGGGCTGTAAAACACCTAAGAAGCCCCTACTCTGCACTCGTTGTGCCGCTCCACTACCCCCGTTACCACAGCTTTCGCACCTCCTCGCAAATACCCCTCGTCATACCTGCCTTCGTTTTTTCTTCTATTTTCTTTTGGTGCTGCCGCGCAAAACCGCCGTGTTTTCTTTTTGTTTCTGCTCTGTCGGACAGGACAGGACAGGACAGGATGGGACAGGACGAGCTGCAGGGTGTTTCCCGAGACCCTTCCGCCAAAGAGAGCCACCGTCGCAGTGCAGCACCCTTGTTATATACATATTATTCTTTTTCCATCACTGCGAAGAAGGCACCTATATTCTTTCATTCTTTTTCCGTAACTGTGTGGCTTTGTTAAACTGTGTTTTTTCTCCCACTCTCTTTTCCCTCTCGCTAACATAATCACGGCTGCCGCTGTTCTCCTTTGATGATTTTCTTTCCCCTGTCCTGCCAGCGTAACGGGCAGCAGCCACCGCCAAAGCAAACCACCCCACACGCACACGCAGCGGCCTCACCGCGCACGCACACGCACGCGCGCCAAAGGGACCGTCCCGGGCAGCGTCGGCACCGGCTGTGGGCACTGCACGCACCCGCCGAGCACCCCCGTGCCCCACCACCCGCTCCTGCGGGACACCGGCGCCGCCGCCGCAGTACCCACACGCACACGCAGCAGCCAGGAGACGCAGCTGGCAGCACCCCCGCACGCTGCACGTCGCTCCTCCCCCTGCAGCGCACCGGTCCCAGCACCGCCCTCCCTTCCCTCCCTCTCCCACCACTGCCTCCCTCCCTCCCCTCCGGTCCCCCGCCGTCCTCTCCCCCTCCCCCGCACGCGCAGAACACACACCTAACGCACTAACAACCCCCCACACCCACCTAACACGCAAGGACACGCAAGGACACGCCCCCACACACGCTCGTCCCCACCCACACACCATGCACGCACCGCCCACCGCCACCCGCCGCAGCGGCCCGCGCCGCAAGCACGGCATCATGGCACGGCTGGTGCGCCTCGCCGCCGGCGTCCTCGTCGTCACCCTCGTCATCGGGGCCCTCACAGCGCTGGGCCACGCCACCGCCGCCGCGGAGGGCATGGCGCCACACAGATGCATCCACGACAGGCGCCAGCGGCGCGTGCTGGACTCCGTGGCACAGCAGGGCCTCGCACCCCAGCGGGTCTCGCGCGTGGGTCTGCCCTACGTCGCCTCCGCCACCGCCGCGCCAGCAGCACAGGTCGGGGGTGTCGACCTCGCACTCATCGGTGACGACGCACCCGATGTCACGCGCTCTGCCGAGTGGGGCGAGCTCCGCATCACCGTCTCCGCAGAGGAACTCACCGACCCCGCCTACCACTGCGCTTCTGTTGGGCAGGTGATCGACAACCATGACGGCGCCAACGTGACGTGCACGGCGGACGACATTGTGACCGCCGACAAGCGCGACATCCTCATGAACTACCTCATCCCGCAGGCGCTGCAGATGCACAAGGAGCGTCTGCAGGTGCAGCAGGTGCAGGGGACCTGGAAGGTCACCGGCAAGGAGAAAGATTGCGGTGACTTTAAGGTGCCGGCGGCGCACCTCACCACCGGCGTGAGCAACACCGACTTCGTGCTGTACGTTGCCTCGGTGCCCAGCGAGTCCGGCGTGCTTGCCTGGGCTGGCACGTGCCAGGTCTTCTCAAACGACCAGCCGGCTGTGGGCGTCATCAACATCCCTGCAGCAAACATCGCGGAACGCTACGACCAGTACATGATCCACACCGTCACGCACGAGATCGCACATGCCCTCGGCTTCAGCGACACATTCTTCACCAACAGCGGAATCGGCCAGTTCGTGACGGGAGTGCGTGGGAAACCAAAACCTGTCCCGGTGATCAACAGCACAACGGTGGTGGCCAAGGCTCGCGAGCATTACGGCTGCGACGACGTGACCTACGTGGAGCTGGAGGACGCGGGTGGCAGTGGCACGCTGGGCTCGCACTGGAAGATTCGCAATGCGCAGGACGAGCTGATGGCGGGTGTTGCCGGTGTGGGCTACTACACCGCACTCACCATGTCGCTGTTCGAGGACCTCGGCTACTACAAGGCGAACTACAGCAATGCTGAAACGATGAAGTGGGGCAAGGATGTCGGCTGCACCCTCTTTGACGGAAAGTGTGTGGTCGACAACGTGACGCAGATTCCCTCCATGTTCTGCGACAAGGACGAGAACGTGTACCGCTGCCACCCAGAGCGATTGTATCTCGGCGCGTGTATGCTGACTAACTACACCTCCGACCTGCCGGACTACTTCCAGTACTTCACCGTGCCATCTGTGGGTGGCCGCTCGGACTACTACGACTACTGCCCCTTCGTGGTGCCATTGGCCGTCGGCGAATGCACGCAGGCCACGTCCTCCGCGTCGCCCTTCGTGAGCGCCTTCAACACCTTCAGCATGGCCTCCCGCTGCATCGACGGCACCTTCACGCCCAAGTCCACCGGCGGCGCTACCGTCACGGCGCACCTGGGCATGTGCACCAACGTGGCCTGCAACACGGCGGACAAGACGTACAGCATCCAGGTGTACGGCAACGGCGCCTACATCCCCTGCACGCCCGGTGCAACCATCAGCCTCGACACCGTCAGCGACGCCTTCGAGGCCGGCGGCAGCATCACCTGCCCGCCCTACCTGGAGGTGTGCCAGAGCAACGTGCAGGCCGCCATGGACTACGAGAGCATGGCCGACTCCGGGTCCGGGTCCTCTCGGCCCGCCCCCGTGGAGCCCTCCGGCAGCGGCAGCGGCAGCGGCAGCATCAGCAGCGCAACTACCACCACCACCACCACCACCGCCCCCAGCCCCACGCGCGACGGGAGCGCCGCAGCCGACCGCATCGCACCGCGCACGGCAGCCGTCGCGCTCCTCGCACTCGCCGTGGCCGCCGCCTGCGTGTGAGCGGTGGCGAGGCAGCGCCAGGCCGTGTGCAGGCCTCCCCCGCGTCGCGGCGCAGCGTCGCCCCACCGTCGCCAACCTTCCTTCTCTCTTTCCTTTCATTTTCTTTCCTTCCCCCGTGTGTGCGCGTCTTTAATGCCCCGGTGGGGAGGCGCGTGGGCTGCCGACGCGGGCACGCCGCCGTGAGAGTGCCGGCCGGCCCCCACACGCCCTCCCCCACACGTGTCTCCCCACCCTCCCACTACCGACTATATACTTGTTTCTCTCTCTCTTTTTCTCACTTTCTCTCTCCCTGTTGCCGTGGCGGACGCGGGACAGCTGCGAGGTGGGCCGCGAGGGGAAGGCCGAGGCGAGGGGCCGCCGCGAGTGCCGTTGCGGCACCGCCCGCATGAACTCCACCACGCCCGCCGCACTGCCCTGCCGTGCGCGCCGGTGCCGGGTGGAGAGGATCTCTGTGGCCCGGTGCGTGCCCCCAGCCCCGCCCTACTCTCTCTCCCCCACCCTCCCAGTCCGTCCCACGGCCGCCCACGCCACCAGCCGTCTCTCAGTGCCCTCTCTTCTCTTCTTTTCTCTCTTCCCCTCTCTTGCTTGTTGTCTTCAGTCCTGTGCAGTGCTCGTGTGCGGGAGCGGGGGCGGGTGCGGCCCTGCCTTTCCGTTTGCTTTCTCTCTTTTCCGTTTCTCTCCACCCCCCCCGGCGCATGACGTTTCACTGACTCTCCCTTAGTTATCTTCGGGATTCTCCTCTTTTTCTCTCTTTTCTTTTACTGCCTTGGCCTTCTCTTCTCTTTGCGTCCCACCCCGCTCGCTGTTGTATTCCCCATCCGCACACACAAAAGCACCCGCACCTAATTCTATCCTGTACTGCCGGTCCTAACCAATTTCTGCATCTTTTCTTATTCCTTTTTCACTCACCCGTCTATTCTCCCCGTGTTGCCGGGACGTGTGCTGGCGAGAGGGCCCTCGTCACGCCGTGGGAACGCACGAGCGCGCACTCCTTGCACACACGCAGCACCCACCGTCCCAGCAGGGCAACACCTAACACGCCTTTATTCCTTTGCTTTCCTTTCTGTTTTTTGTCGTTCGACCTCCCACCCCTCCCTCCTCACCGTCAAAGGCACAGGTGGCCTCTGGTGTCCACTGATCCCGGACGAGGAAGAGCGGGGCCGCAGGTGGACACCGGCACCTGGCGGAGGAAGAACGCCGTCTGCAGCGCAGTGCCTTCAGCACAATGCTTTTTAGTATTAATAAAAGCTTCCGTTTTGGTTTTTTTTTGATTTTGCAGTGCGTAAAGCTAACGTGGGACTACCCCCTTTTTTCTTCTGTAGCTTATATACTCCCCGGACACTGTCTTTCTCCCTTTATAATCTTCTTTTCTCCCCTGTCCTGCCAGCGTAACGGGCAGCAGCAACCGCCAAAGCAAACCACCCCACACGCACACGCAGCGGCCTCACCGCGCACGCACGTGCACGCACGGCAAAGGGACCGTCCCGGGCAGCGTCGGCACCGGCTGTGGGCACTGCACGCACCCGCCGAGCACCCCCGTGCCCCACCACCCGCTCCTGCGGGACACCGGCGCCGCCGCCGCAGTACCCACACGCACACGCAGCAGCCAGGAGACACAGCTGGCAGCACCCCCG
The DNA here is from genome assembly GCA_030078075.1 of Crithidia sp. LVH-60A. NCBI lineage: Eukaryota > Euglenozoa > Kinetoplastea > Trypanosomatida > Trypanosomatidae > Crithidia > Crithidia sp. LVH-60A. The sequence goes on from CP119647.1 coordinate 287,972, forward strand.
CACGCTGCACGTCGCTCCTCCCCCGCAGCGCACCGGTCCCGGCACCGCCCTCCCTCCCCTCCCTCTCCCACCACTGCCTCCCTCCCTCCCCTCCGGTCCCCCGCCGTCCTCTCCCCCTCCCCCGCACGCGCAGAACACACACCTAACGCACTAACAACCCCCCACACCCACCTAACACGCAAGGACACGCAAGGACACGCCCCCACACACGCTCGTCCCCACCCACACACCATGCACGCACCGCCCACCGCCACCCGCCGCAGCGGCCCGCGCCGCACGCACGGCATCATGGCACGGCTGGTGCGCCTCGCCGCCGGCGTCCTCGTCGTCACCCTCGTCATCGGGGCCCTCGCAGCGCTGGGCCACGCCACCGCCGCAGCCGAGGGCGAAGCAGCGCACACCTGCATCTTTGACGAGCTGCAGCGGCGTGAGATCCAATCTATCGCACGTCACCGCTTGGCTGCTGCGAGGGTGTCGCCCATAGGACTGCCGTACGTCAGCTCCGTGACAGCAGTGGGAGCCTCTAGCGCCGATAGCGCCAGCAGCGAGGCGATTGCAGATTCAGAGACCACGCCTACCACCACAACTACCACGCGGCGTCCACTCGCAGACAGCAGCGCACCGGATGTCACGCGCTCTGCCGAATACGGGAAGCTCCGCATCACCGTCTCCGCAGAGGACCTCACCGACCCCGCCTACCACTGCGCTACTGTTGGGCAGGTGATCAACAACCGTATCGGTACCACCGTAACGTGCACGGCGGCCGATATCCTCACAGACGAGAAGCGCGACATCCTCCTCAACTACCTGCTTTCGCAGGCGCTGCAGATGCACACCGACCGGCTGCAGGTGCAGCAAGTGCAGGAGACCTGGAAGGTCACCGGTGTAGACGGCAACATCTGTGGTAGATTCAAGGTGCCGGAGGCGCACCTCACCACCGGCGTGAGCAACACTGACTTCGTTGTCTACGTGAGCTCCGTCCCCACTCTCGGCTCGACTCTCGCCTGGGCCACCACGTGCCAGGTCTTCTCCAACGACCAGCCTGCCGTGGGCGTCATCAACATCCCCGCTGCATTCATCGCCGAACGCTACGACCAGTACATGATCCACACCGTCACGCACGAGATCGCACATGCCCTCGGCTTCAGTGGCAGATTCTTCACCTACACCGGTATCGGCCAGTTCGTGACGGGAGTGCGTGGGAAACCCAACGCTGTCCCGGTGATCACCAGTCCCACAGTGGTGGCCAAGACCCGCGAGCACTACGGCTGCGACGACGTGACCTACATGGAGGTGGAAGACGCGGGTGGCAGTGGCACGCTGGGCTCGCACTGGAAGATTCGCAACGCGCAGGACGAGCTGATGGCGGGTGTTGCCGGTGTGGGCTACTACACCCCCCTTACCCTCTCGGCTTTCGAGGACATGGGCTATTACAAGCCGATATACGACAATGCTGAAACGATGAAGTGGGGCAGCAACGCCGGCTGCGCCTTCCTCACCGGCAAGTGCGTGGTCGACAACGTGACACAGTTCCCCTCCATGTACTGCGACAAGGACGAGAACGTGTACCGCTGCCAGCCGGCACGCCTCAACCTCGGCTCCTGTGGGCTGACTAACTACACCTCCAACCTGCCGGACTACTTCCAGTACTTCACCGTGCCATCTGTTGGTGGCCGCTCAGCCTACTACGACTACTGCCCCTACATCGTCCGCTCGCCGATTGGCTCCTGCACGCAGGCCACGTCCTCCGCGTCGCCCTTCGTGAGCGCCTTCAACACCTTCAGCATGGCCTCCCGCTGCATCGACGGCACCTTCACGCCCAAGTCCACCGGCGGCGCTACCGTCACGGCGCACCTGGGCATGTGCACCAACGTGGCCTGCAACACGGCAGACAAGACGTACAGCATCCAGGTGTACGGCAACGGCGCCTACATCCCCTGCACGCCCGGTGCAACCATCAGCCTCGACACCGTCAGCGACGCCTTCGAGGCCGGCGGCAACATCACCTGCCCGCCCTACCTGGAGGTGTGCCAGAGCAACGTGCAGGCCGCCATGGACTACGAGAGCATGGCCGACTCCGAATCCGAGTCCTCTCGGCCCGCCCCCGTGGAGCCCTCCAGCTCGTCCTCTGCTGCACCGCCGACTGCAGCCCCGTCCACCGCAGCTCCGACCAACTCTGGGTCCGGGTCCTCTCAGCCCGCCCCCGTGGAGCCCTCCGGCAGCGGCAGCGGCAGCAGCAGCATCAGCAGCGCAACCACCACCACCACCACTACCGCCCCCAGCCCCACGCGCGACGGGGGGGCGCCGCCCCCCCCAATCGCACCGCGCACGGCAGCCGTCGCGCTCCTCGCACCCCCCCGGGCCGCGGCCCGCGTGTCACTTGCCGCCAGCGGTGGCGAGGCAGCGCCAGGCCGTGTGCAGGCCCCCCCCGTTCGCGGCGCAGCGTCGCCCCACCGTCGCCAACCTTCCTTCTCTCTTTCCTTTCATTTTCTTTCCTTCCCCCGTGTGTGCGCGTCTTTAATGCCCCGGTGGGGAGGCGCGTGGGCTACCGACGCAGGCACGCCGCCGTGAGAGTGCCGGCCGGCCCCCACACGCCCTCCCCCACACGTGTCTCCCCACCCTCCCACTACCGACTATATACTTGTTTCTCTCTCTTTTTCTCCCTTTCTCTCCGTGTTGCCGTGGCGGACGCGGGACAGCTGCGAGGTGGGCCGCGAGGGGAAGGCCGAGGCGAGGGGCCGCCGCGAGTGCCGTTGCGGCACCGCCCGCATGAACTCCACCACGCCCGCCGCACTGCCCTGCCGTGCGCGCCGGTGCCGGGTGGAGAGGATCTCTGTGGCCCGGTGCGTGCCCCCAGCCCCGCCCTACTCTCTCTCCCCCACCCTCCCAGTCCGTCCCACGGCCGCCCACGCCAGCAGCCGTCTCTCAGTGTCCTCTCTTCTCTTCTTTTCTCTCTTCCTCTCTTGCTTGTTGTCTTCAGTCCTGTGCAGTGCTCGTGTGCGGGAGCGGGGGCGGGTGCGGCCCTGCCTTTCCGTTTGCTTTCTCTTTTTTCTGTTTCTCTCCACCTCCCGGCGCATGACGTTTCATTGACTCCCCTCAGTTATCTTTGAGTTTTCTTTTTTTCTCTTGTTTTCTACTGTATTTGTCTTCTTTTCTCTTTGCGTCCTATCCCGCCCGCTGTTGTATTCCCCATCCGCACGCACATACGCACCCGCACTTGACATTTTATTGTATCGACTACTTTTAACAGCTCCTCTTTTTCTTCGCTACTCTTCCCCTTGACTATTCTTGTAAACCGAGGCCGAACGCGGAGCGCATCACCCAAGGAGCCCAGCTGAGATGCTGTGGGGGCTGTAAAACACCTAAGAAGCCCCTACGCCGCACTCGTTGTGCCGCTCCACTACCCCCGTTACCACAGCTTTCGCACCTCCTCGCAAATACCCCTCGTCATACCTGCCTTCGTTTTTTCTTCTATTTTCTTTTGGTGCTGCCGCGCAAAACCGCCGTGTTTTCTTTTTGTTTCTGCTCTGTCGGACAGGACAGGACAGGACAGGATGGGACAGGACGAGCTGCAGGGTGTTTCCCGAGACCCTTCCGCCAAAGAGAGCCACCGTCGCAGTGCAGCACCCTTGTTATATACATATTATTCTTTTTCCATCACTGCGAAGAAGGCACCTATATTCTTTCATTCTTTTTCCGTAACTGTGTGGCTTTGTTAAACTGTGTTTTTTCTCCCACTCTCTTTTCCCTCTCGCTAACATAATCACGGCTGCCGCTGTTCTCCTTTGATGATTTTCTTTCCCCTGTCCTGCCAGCGTAACGGGCAGCAGCCACCGCCAAAGCAAACCACCCCACACGCACACGCAGCGGCCTCACCGCGCACGCACACGCACGCGCGCCAAAGGGACCGTCCCGGGCAGCGTCGGCACCGGCTGTGGGCACTGCACGCACCCGCCGAGCACCCCCGTGCCCCACCACCCGCTCCGACGGGACACCGGCGCCGCCGCCGCAGTACCCACACGCACACGCAGCAGCCAGGAGACACAGCCGGCAGTGGCGGCTCCTTCTCTGCTCTTGCCTGTCCCCCTGTCTTCGTCTGTGTTTGATTGGTGTTAAGGCAACGACACATGGGAGGTGTTTTTTTCTGCAAAAGCGCGTGCTTACTGTAGAGAACGAGAGTCAAGAAAGGGCGAAGCCAAGAGGTGACGGTGAGTGGACGCCTATGCTTTTTTGCTCCAGTTTCTGAAGTGCAGCACAAATTGTATTTTATTCTACGTACTCTAGATGACCTCTCTCTTTCTCTCTCTCTGTGCCTCTTTTTGTTTGTTTGTTTGTTTTTCGCTTCTTTCACTTACAAGCTCTCCTCACCACGATACCACGCACAGGGGCTGTTTTTAATTGTTTTTTTTTTTAACAGAGTGACCGACAGACTATTGACCGACGGCTCCCGGCTGCGCGGCATCGCCAAACACACTTGCGCCGCCACCGCTACCTCACAGACACACACACAAGGAAGGCTGCATTAGTTGTTACTTTTTTTTTTAATGTTGCGCACGCAATAATTGGGTCTTTTTTTTTTTAGGCCTCGATTTTCTTCCAATTATCTTCTTTTTTTTTCTCTAGTTGTGTCTTTGTGGGTGGCGCGTCAGGCGACGATGCCGCGCCTCTCTCCCCGCGTCCTTCAGTGGTGGGGGTGTTGCACCGTTGTACTGCAACCTTCACGGAGATGCTGCGGCACGCGCCTCCGCGTGCTCGATGCGTCGCGCAAGGGCAGCTGTCTGGCACAGATAACGGAGGCTGACTGGCGGTGCTTTGCGCACCCTGTGGGTCGAACCAGAGGCCTTGCATGGCACCTTCGATGTCGGAGAGCGAAGCGGTGGCTGTGGTGGGCAATGATTGCGTCTTGTTGGCTTGGGGAGCGGCATCTGCTTCGTATCATCGTGACAGTCGCCCTCACGCGGTGGCAGACCTTCTGCACCGTGCCTTCGTCTCCCGCTGCGTGCATACCGCAGGGTGTGCAGCTCGGTTTGTGTAGCACGGGTGCGTTTGGCTGCACGTTATGCGCTGCTGGCGCCGCACCGATGGACAAAAACGCCCCGATGGCAGCAGCGGCAACAACAACGGTACCCGACCCTTCTGTCTTTGACGAAGACAGTGAGGTGGGCAGCGGTGTTACGTCGCTGGAGCTCTTCGACACGCTTCTCTCTTCCCCTCCCGCTCACAGCTCAGACTGGCCCACGAAATTAGATCCGGTGGAAAACTCTTCTCGGCGCAGCGAGCCCCACAGCCAGTGGAGTGTTACACCCGCCACGCGAGCAGCAGCGTGGCCCACCCTCCCCGTCGCGTCGAGTGCGTCGGCGTTGCCCCCGCCCGATGCGGCGCAGGCGCGGGCAGTTGCCTTAGCCCTACGCGGCTGCAACCTCTTCATCACCGGCGGAGCGGGCACCGGCAAATCACTGACGCTGCGGCACATCGTGGCGGCACTGCGCACACGCGAGGCGGGGCGAACTCTCCAGGCGACGCACGAAGGTGTGAAAGGGAACCCCGACGCGGTGGGCAGCAGCGAGCGTGGGCGGGAACGTCGAACGCGGCGTCGTGGCGGGGATGCCGCTGCGCAGCCGCAGCCGCCACCGCAAGGGAAGGCGGTCTACGTGACGGCCACCACCGGCCTCGCCGCCGTGCAGCTCAGTGGGACGACCCTCCACAACTTTGCCGGCATCGGCTACGGCCGCGGCAGCCCCGAGGAGGTCCTCCGGCGCGTCAAGAAGGCACGTCACGCGGTGTTTCGCTGGCGGCACTGCGGGGTGCTCGTGATTGACGAAATCAGCCTGCTCGACGCGCGCACCTTCGAGCTGCTCGATTACGTGGCGCGGCGCGTGCGGCGGCTGGCTAGTCTGCCCTTTGGGGGCTTGCAGGTGATCGTGTGTGGCGACTTTCATCAGCTGGCGCCCATCGTGAAAGCAGCCACCGCCGCTGCCCCGCTGCCGGCCCGTGAACCCCCTCCGCCTGTCCCACAGCCCGCCCGTGACAGCGTCTTCTCCATTCCCGACCTCGATGTGTTTCTCAAGGCGCGAGCCGCACCGGCAGTCAGACGCGGCAGGGGCTCTGCGATGGCGACGGCGCAGCCGCAGGACGTGGCGGCGGTGGAGGCCTTCGCGCACGCCGCGCAGTGCCTCTACGCCTTTCAGTCGGTGGCCTGGCAGCGCCTGCAGCTGCTCCCCGTCGTGCTGCGCCAGCCGCACCGCCAGGCCAGCGACGTCTCATTTCAACGCATCCTCGACGAGGTGCGGCGCGGGGCGTTGACCGCGGCGAGCTGCCGTGCTCTCGCAGCCCGCAGCGTCGCCGAGACCAGTATGGCAGAGGCAGAAGTGAGTGACCACTCCTGCAGTGCCGCTGCGGTGCGCCTGTGTGCTACCAACAACGCAGTGGACGCGCGCAACGCCTTCTTTTTTGCGCAGCTCCCGCCACGCCACCGGGACTTTGCCCGTCGCAGCCCCGTGGCCCAAACCGCTGCGGATGCGGCGGCGCCTTTTTTTGTCTACCACGCCTTTGACGTTCGCACGGCGTACGCGTCAGACCGGGGGCACCCTCAAGCGTTTGGCCTGGACGAGACGCAGCTGTCCGCAACGGTGGCGTTGAAGGTCGGAGCGCGAGTCCTTCTGACGAGCAACGTGGCCCCCAGCCTGTTCCTCGCGAACGGGGCGGTCGGCGTCGTTGTCGGCTTCCTCCACCCACTCGAAATGGCTGCACTGGTGGACTGGGCGATGCGACACAGCCTGCGGGGTCGTGCGAAGAAGGCAGGAGCGCCGTTGGCGCCACCGCCGTCGTGGGTGGTGGAGTTGCGCTTGCGTGGTGGCTTCAGCGGCAGCGGGCTCGGCGTCGACGACAATGACGACGAGGACGCCGTTGCGCGGCGCATTCGGCTCTGTGTGGAGACGGAGCAGGCGTGTCTCTTTCGCGATGTGTGGTGGAACTTCTACCACAAGCGCAAAGCTGCTTTGGCCAAGGCGGCGACCCCCTCGCATCACAAGTCGCCGAAACCATACCACGTCTTTGACAGCTTCCAGTTCGACCACATCCCTTACGGAGATTTTTTTTCTGCACAGCACTGCATCAACGTGCGGCGCTTGCTGAAGGTCTCTGCAGCTCTGGGGCAGCAGCGCCACAAGCCGTCGCTCGCTCCCGTGCGGAACCACCGCGAAGAGCATGAGAGGGGTACAGCGGCAGCGATGCCGTCTTGTCAGCCGTGGCTGCGTCGTCTGTGCGACCTCAATGCAGACGAGCGCGCAGCCGAGCAGCTGCCCATCATCCGCTTCGACAGCGCCGCGGTCAAGAAGACGGACAAGGGTGTTTATGCGATGCTCGCACCCCTCTCCCACACTCTCGGTGACGACGATGCACCGTCCCAGAGAAGCGGCGACGCCGCATCGACAGAGACGAGCGAGGGCGGTGGCGTCGAGCCTGCGATGCCGTCGCGTACGCAGTTGCCGCTGCGACACGCCTGGGCACTGACGGTGCACAAGTCACAAGGACTCACCCTGAGCCCCGTGCAGGTGGACATGCAGCGCATCAACGCGCCGGGGCAGGCCTACGTGGCGCTCAGCCGAGCCCCCAGTCTGGATAAGCTGCAGATTCTCAACTTTAACCCCAACGCCATTGTGACCTCGCCCGTGGTGCGCCACTTTTATGATTCGTTGACGGTGTCAGAGACGATAAGCGGTGCAGAGGGTGTGGATGCTGTTGATGGTGGTGTTGGTGGTGTTGGTGGTGAGAAGGAGGGAGAAGCGCTCACTGCTGCCGGTGCTGCTGCGCCGTATATGCGCCAACCGTTCAGTACAAATTAAGACACCGAAGGTGGGAAAGTGGTGGCGGCCCTTGGCGAAGAGAGGGAAAGGGGGACGGAGAAAATATTAGGTCTTCTGTGCAGATGGGTCTGTGTGTGAGTGCAGAGAATAATGCGGGTTCTCACCCCATGAAACAGAGCGCTGCGAGTGCTTTTTTTTTTTGTTTTTGTCTAGGGTGTCTTACTCGCCGACTGGAGACGCACTGCGAAACCGTTTTTCCTTTCTGCGTTGAATGTCTGACTTTCCGCAGTTTTCTTCTTGTTTTTCTGCTTACTCAAAGAGAAAGCTTGCTGTCAGAGTCGCCGTTGCACACACACAATTACGCACATGGGTACGTGCATTGCATTGCCGCCTGTGCCCGCGTGTTAATTGCACGTGTCGTAAAGATTTTATACTACTTTTCTTTTCTGCTTTCTGCTGCTTTGTTCTGCTTAAAATTTCCCTCCGCTTCTCCTTTCTTTGCACAACAATAGACTAAAGAAAATTTTAAAAAAGAAACTGATGTGTGGTCTCTTCGTCTTTTTTTTTCTCTCGCGGAAGATGCACGCGTGGTGACGCAGCACAAGCACAGCCTCTTTTTATTACCTGCTTCTCCCGCAGCTCATAGAATGTCCCCCCGCATTTTTTCCCTGGGCGACATTTTTCCCTTTTTTTTTCAGGAGGGGGAAGAGAACAAAGTGTTGTTCTGGCATTGTGCTGTCGCACTGGTGGCCACGGTCTCTGCGCTTGCTGGCATCTCCTGGCGGGACGCCCCCCTCACGTCGTCTCATTCACCGTCCATGTAGCTGCCTCAAAGCAAAAAAAATCCTTTTTTTCTCTACACTCCCTTCCCCGCGTCTGCTATTCCCTCTTCTTTACCATCTCCTTTACTATTATTATTTTGGTGGGGTGGATGCATCACTGCGTCTCGCGAAACCACACGCGTCACTGCCGCACAGCACTTCCCAACACCTATAAAAAAAAATCACAAATACAGCGTCACTATTGCACTCCGCCAACGAGAGCGCCATTTTTTTCTCTTGATCTTTTTTGACTGGCTGAACTGTTGACACGTTCCTGTTCCCGTTTTTTTTTTTTTGCGTCATCGGCCCGGCAACGGATCTTCTTTTAAGCGAGAATAAAAGCTCGTGTACGACTGTACGACTCAGCACGTGAGGCCCCATAGAGGATTTGAAAGCGGAAAAGGGAAGAAAAGTAAAAAAGAATCTGCTGTCTTCTCTTCACCTTCCCCACTCATACCCCTTTTAAAGGTATTTCCTAGCAGCATCAGTTGTCGCTGCCTATTATCTGCTGCATCGTCCTTCTTTGCTACCACCCAGTATATACGCATCCGTACAAGGAAAAGTAGAAAAAAATATATATAAGAAGTACACTGCAATCCTCTCCTTTACACAAACTCGTCCGCACGCACACACACACACACACCCGCCACCGCCTGTGTGTCCGCCATGCACAAGAGCAACCAAGAGCTGAGTGTGCCGAAGATCGTTGGCGACTTCAAGGTCTACAACGTCAGCGGCTCCCCCTTCGAGGTGCCGGCCCGGTACACGCTGCTGAAGATCCTTGGCATGGGGGCCTACGGCATCGCCTGCAGCTGCCTCGACTCCGAGACGGGTGAGAAGGTGTCCATCAAGAAGTGTCGCGACATTTTCCGCGACGTCGAAGACGGCAAGCGCGTGCTGCGTGAGATCGACATGATGCGCTTCTTCCACCACGAGAACCTGCTGAACGTGCTCACCATCCTGCCTCCGCTGAAGCGTGACTACAATGCCTTCGAGGACGTCTACGTGGTGACCCCACTGATGGACGTCGACATGAACGTCGTGCTGCGCTCGCGGCAGGTGCTGGAGGAGTCCCACATGCAGTACTTCGTCTACCAAATCCTGCGCGGCCTCAAGTACCTGCACAGCGCCAACGTGGCGCACCGCGACCTGAAGCCCGCGAACCTCGTCACGAACATCTCGTGCGAGCTGAAGATTATCGACTTCGGTCTCAGCCGCAGCGTCGATGTACCGTTTTCAGAGCTGACGGACTACGTCATTACCCGTTGGTACCGCCCCCCGGAGCTGCTGCTGGAGAACACGAACTACTCCACCGCCGTGGACATCTGGTCCGTCGGCTGCATCTTTGCGGAGATGTACAACCGCAAGCCCATCTTCCCGGGGCGCAACACGATGGACCAGCTGCGCATGATCGCCCAGCACATCGGCAAGCCGCCGGCGAGCATCGTCGAGCACAAGGAGGCGCTGGAGAAGCTGAAGGAGCTGCCGGAGGGGACGCTGAACATTCCGAAGCTGGTGCCCGGGCTGGCGAACAACAGGGAGGGGATGGACTTCCTGGCCAAGATGTGGACGCTCGACCCGAGCAAGCGGCCCTCCGCGGCGGACATGCTGGCCCACCCGTTTCTCGCCCACCTGCACGATGAGGAGGATGAGCCGGTCTGCCCGCGTGCATTTGAGTGGGTGCACGAGCGGCACTCGATGGGGGTGCCGGAGCTGCGCCGCGCCTTTTGGGGCGACATCGTGGACTACAACCCCGCCCTCGCTCATGTGACGACGGCTGCTGGGGCAGGCAGCAACGGGGGACGCTCCTCGCATCACCACCACTGAAATGCATTGGAGGTAGGAGATAGGAGGGAGAGTTTGGTGCTCCATCACCCGAATAAGTGCGCAACGTTGGAGACGGCCGCGATGAGGGATTGTGGCCTGTGCCGTGCTGCTCGGTGAGTGTTGTACCGCGTGTGCAGAAGCAGAAGGCAGCATATATGAAAACTCTCCTTTTCCGTCTTTTCCGTCAGTGAATGCTTTTCTTTTTGGTATGTTTTTTTTCCCCCCGTTTCCACTTTAGGCTCGCACCTATCGTGTTTCCTCATACATTCACACATGTGCGCAAAGACAGCACTCGCGGTGCCTGCGTAGATGAAAAAAGGCGGGAACGGTGAGGAGGATGAAAGGGTGGGGAGGACGTGAAGGACTCTTTACTGTGTCTTTGTGTTATTTTTCTTCTTCTCTTCCCCTTCTCTTTCTCTTCTTCTTTTTTATTCCCCCTTTTCCAATTGGCTCTCTTTGGCTCTGTGGATGAAAACCTCCCCATCTGGATCATGGCTCTTGTCTCTTACCTACTGCGCTGTCCTCTCCTTCTCTCTCTCGCAGCTATTCTCTCGGTTGTTGTTGTTTTTTTTATTTTTTGTGTGGGTACGTGTTTGTGTGTTTTTCGCGCGCCAGTGCCTGTTGGTGATAACGTGCACGTGTACACGCACGTGTCTGTCTGTGAGCGCGTGTGTTTGTGCACATGGGGGCAATCGCCTTTAAAGAGTTTGCTGCTTTTTTTTACCTCCTCTCTTACATGAAAGAGAAACGCTGCGGCGGCTCCAAACGGCGGCGTGTTACGGCTGCGTGATCATATGTCGGTGGTTTTTTCTTTTCTTTTCTTTTGATTGTATCGCTTGTGTTTTTTTTTCATTAAACTTTGTTGCTTTTTGTTGAGCCCCTTCTCGACTCTCAAGGATCTTATTCAGTTTTTTTTTCTTTGATTTGCTTGTTGTTGTTGTGCGCGCTAACGTCGTGTATCAAGTTGCGTTTGCGTGCGTATAAGTGCGTGTGTGTGAGAGTGAGTGAGTGGTGTGTTGTCTTATTTCATTCCCTTTCTCGCTCTCTCTCTCTCTCTCTGTGGTGGCCTTGCTTAATGGTCACCATCACAACAGCAGCAACAGCGGGAGCGAGATTTCTCTGTGCCTCCTCGTACCCTCAAGAAGGTTTTTTTGCTGCGGCGTGAGAGAGAGAGGAAGAAGGTCCGGTTGAGATCATCAGCAACGGAAGATATGAGAAAGGGGATTGGCTGAAGCCGTGAAGGAGCAGCCACGATCGGTGATATACACGACTGATCGAAAGGCACTCTTTTGTTTCTTTTTCCTTTCTCCCCGTAGAAGATCTCAACGATCTTCTATTTCTTCTCTCATTCTCCTCCCCTCGCTGCGACTCTCCTTTTTTTTTTTACAAGTATCTCAGTCGATCTCTTGTTGTTGACTCTGTTGCGGGGCTGGATTGAGTGCGTCCTCCCAAACTCGCTTGTTTTGTTTCTCTCTCTCTCTCTCTCTCTCTCTCTCTGTCCCGTGGTGTGATGAAAGTGTGCGTGTGTGAATCGAGTGCTGCTGCTGTTGCCCCTCACTCCCAACAACAGCCAGTATACATACACACACGCACACGTAGACACGCTCAGACAGACGTGCCATGAGGCTTGCCAGACGCACCAGCGGCGCTCCTCTGACGCCGCATAACAGTGGTTCCGGCGTGACGGGTGGCGTAGAGGGAAGGGCCGGTGTGCAGGAGTGGGACACCAGCAACGGATTTTGAAAATTGGGCGAGTGAAGCTTTCTTTTCCTCCACGTCATGTAAAACACAACTACCATTTCCCCCAGTCAAGGCTGTAAAGTGAACCTATCCACTTTTATCTCAAAACAAACTGTAAATTTATAAAAACCTTTTTGAGGTAAAGGGTGCAATGTGAGACAGCTTTCTTGCTCGTCTCGTCTGATATCGCCACTGTTAAGGTTGTGCGTGTGTGTGCCTCTCTTCTTGTAGAGGGCTCCTCTCACAATGCAAAGCAGCCGTTGTTCGGGAAGAGAGCTGAGGGGTGAGAATGCCACAATTTTCTTTGTGTGTGTTGCGCACTTCACCTCTGGTGTACTAACGAAAAAAAGAAGATATTAGCGAAGCAGCTGTTGTTGCTCTGATGGGAATCTTCGTTCGTCTGTCGGTGGGTGTGTGCTGACAAAAAGGAGGAGAGTTGCGTGACTTTAAGCAGCCACGCTGCTTCTCATCATCTTCATTAGCGTACTGGTACGATGGCATGGAGACACACACCCTCAACTTCTTTCTCTATTTATACCTCTCTCTCTCTCTCTCTCTCTCTCCTTCTCTCTTCCTTTTTTGGCTTGTACGAAGCACCTAAACCGAACGCACAGAGAAACGTACATATATAGGAGACGTTCGGGCAGGCGAGCAAAAGCGCGCTGATCTGTATTCATCGCAGCTCTCTCCTTCTCTCTTCCTCGACGTCCTGTGTTCTTTGACTCATATTTTTTTCCAATTCTGTTTCTCTGAGTGTTGCTTCCTTTGCTACGTTACACACGCACGCACACTCACCAACGCGCACGCACACCCTCTCTCTCTCAGCTCCTAAAGCCTTTTACCTTTTACCATTTTCAGTTTCACTTTTTTGTTGTTGGTTTTACGTGTCTTTGGGGGACGCGCAAAACAGAAGCAATAAGAAAAAAAAGCAACGAAAATCCTAAAAGTGGCGAGAGCAATATCCTTTCTCCTTTTTGTATAGAAGAAGGTTACAGAAACCTTTTTTTTTCACATTCTTGGCGGGTGCGTGGGTACATCTTATTTTTTCTCTCTCCTCTTTTCGTATGGGCGTGTGTGTAAGCGCGTACACTTGACTGCTTCCACGCATCACTCGCCAATAGAAGCGTCTCTTTCTCTCTCGTTACATACAAGCATTCATAAACTGGTATACATATACACACGCACATAAAGAAATAACAGCGTGTGTACACACACTCTCACTCTCTCTCTCTCTTTCTTCTCTTTTTTTTTTTTTATTTTTGTTTTGCTTGTCCGTTGTTGCTACCGCAGTTTGTCGTGTACCTTTACCACTGCTTACTTTTTTTCCCTTTTCTATTTGTCTTCTCTGCCCTATTTGTTTGTGATTTGTTGTTGTTGTTGTTGTTTTGTTGCTGTTGTTGTTATCGCTGTTGTCGTCGTCGTTCGCGTCGTTGATCCAGCTTCCTCTTTTTGTCTGTCTTTTACTTGGATCTTTGTAATTGTGAATCTTTTTGTATTTTTTCTCCCTTTTTTTCTCTCTCTCTTTTTAAGAAGACTAAGTAGTGCGTCTGGCAAGAATAGACACAGCAGTACTCAAATGATGGCCGCATCTCTGTCTAATGTACGCGTAGGGCAGCGCGCTGCCGCCCCCCAGCGGTCACAACAGCGCGTGCCCCTCCGCCTCCTCTGCCTTCTCGTTATCTTTGTCGTCGTCGCGTTCTGCACGACAGCCGTGTCAGCCGCCCTGACCTTCTCCACCGCCAACGTCCAGCAGGCCTCCCTCTACCAAACGATCCAAATCGACCTCCAGTCGAACCCCCTCGTCGGCGACCCAGCCATCACCAACGGCGACCAAATCTACTTCGTCGCCAGCACCGCCACGGACACCTGCACCTACACAACGAGCCCCACCAACGCCTTCACGGTTACCACAGCCGGCGGCAGCGGCTACACGGGGCAGGTGATCCTTGCCGTCACGCCGACCGTCTTCACGGCTGGGTCGACCTACTACCCCTGCTACCTCTCTGCCAGTGCCCTCTCTGCCACCGTGGTGGTGCGGGGCTTTGTGGCGAGTGGCGCCAGCGATACGCTGACGGTGTGGTCGCCACTCTACACGAGCTACTCCATGCTGCCCACCACGGCCAACGGTGGCGAGGGCCTCGTGCAGCTGAGCATCGTGCAGGCTGTTGTCTCGGGGCGGGCCATCAACACAGGACTCACGGGTAGCAACACGATCCTGCTTGTTCCGTGTGGCGCGACAACCACCACCATCACAAGCGATTGCACGAGTGCGTCGTCGCTGGTGACGGCCTGCAACTTCGTCGGCACCGCCACCACGACTCCGTCCTCGGTGATCGCCCTCTCGGGTCTGAGTGGGCAGGCCGGGGGCAACGTGACGGGCAGCTTCACGGTTCCCTACGCACCCAGCACGGGGGGCTACTACGTGTGTGTGCCGTACTGCTTCAGCACTGCTGCCGGCTGCGGCGGCACGTCGACGGCGATGTCCTACACCGTGGCGGTGACGGCCCCCACTGCGGGCACTAGCACCGCCTACACCCTCAGCTTTGGCAACGCGAACCCCGGCACGTACTCGCGCACCCCGACGCGTCCGCAGGCGCGAGAGGAAGGCTACATGTACTTCACCGGCAGCGGGCTCTCCACGCTCGACGCCATCAAAGTCATTCGCAGCGCCGACACCTGCACGTCGACCACCGCGTCTCTCATCACGAACTTCGAGCACGGCGCGGTCGAGGTCGTCACCACCACCGCACAGTCAACGCAGGTGCGAGTATCCTTTGTCGCGCCAGACCTGGTGACGTCGCAGGTGGTGGGCCGCGTGTGCTACTTCAGCGCCGGCAGTGGGCTCTGGTCGACCGCCTACCTCTCCTCGTCCAGTCAGGCAGCCGACTTCACCATCGACGTGCTGCAGCCGACCGGTTTCACCATCACGAACCCGTCCTCCACCCCTTCGGTGGGCGAGACGCTCACGATCACCTTCGCGGGCACCGGGCTGGACGGGAGCGTCGACCTAGCCTTCCTCTCCGCCTCATCCAGCAGCAACCCCTGTAGTCCTGAAGACGGGGACACAACGAGCAGCAGCAGCGCGGGCTCCTCCTCCTCCTCGAGTGCAGCCGCCAACGGCGACGTCTTTACGTGCACGATGAGCGGGGGCACTGCGTCGCCGACGTGCACCGTCGTTGTCGACCCCCTCGCCACGAACCTAGCCATGGACCTTAGTGTGTGCTACAAGAAGGGCAGCAGCACGAGCGAGCAGACCAACTACGCACAGATCAGCGGTACGGTCTCTCTGGGTGCGCGGAACCCGACCTACACCGTCACGCCCTACCCTGCGTACGCTGGCCAGTCCGTCAGCCTCGTCTTCACCGGTGTCGGGCTCTCTGCCGAGGACACCGTGGAGCTGCTCACGCCTGGCAGGACCTGTGGCGATGAGAGCGCCGTGCTCACCACCGCCACACTCTCTTCCGCCACGGAGGTGAGTGCCGGGGCGTCCTATCAGTACACGCTAGTGGGTACAGCAGAGACGTGTATCATGATCTGCTACCAGTTTTCCGGCACCACCAACTGGATTGTTGCCCGAGGCGGGGTTGACCAGACGGCGGTCTCGTCGAGTTGTGCCGCAACGAACATCTACATCGCCACCTTCCCGGTGCGCTACACCATCACAAATCTTGCCACGACACTGCCAAGCGGTGATACCGGGTCGCAGCTGACGGTGGCCGAGACGGCGACGCTACGCTTCACTACCGCCAGCGGGCAGTCCTTTACGCCGGCTACGATTCCCACCGCGGTGAAGGTGATTCAGACCGCCAACACGTGTGTCACTGCGCCGTGCGGAACCGCGCAGATCGCCGCCTGCGCATCCACCGCTGCCGCAACCGATTACGCGAGCGCCGTGACGGGCACCGGCGGGGTGTCCTACACGTCCCTGCTACAGGTGAACACGGCAGCTGTGAACTACGTGGTCTGTGTCGAAACAGCCGGCGGGACCAGCGCCTACATCCCGGTGCTGCCCTCCAGCGAGGCTTCGGCGACGAGCACCGCCTTCGGCTTCACGTCGGCGCAGCAGAACCCAACGCTGACGGCGCAGACGCCGAGTACGTGGCGCGTGGCGATGAACACGCTCACGACGACCTTCACCGGCACGGCGCTGAACCCGGCGACGAACACCATCTACGCCGTTGCGGCGTCCTCGCTGCAGACCCTGTACACAACGAGCGGTGGCACCACCATCGCTGTCTGCCCCTCCGTCGCGCAGACGCCCACCACCACGCTCGTCTCCGCTGTCGTCTCCACCGGGAGCACGAGCACGTCGGTGCAGGTGCGCTACACCCGCGCGGATCAGCTGTACACCGGCGCGGTGGTGTACCTCTGCTACGCGTGGTCCACCGGCAACGGCGACGCGCACGTGACGATGGCCGGCACCGTCACCGTGTCCGCCCCCATCCCCTCCTCCATGGCGTGGGTGATGCCAACCTCGACGGCAGCACTGCGGGCCGGGCAAGCCATCAAGATGAGCTTCACCAGCAACGTCACGAGTCTGTCGGCAACCAACGACGCCGTGTACTTCTACCGCTTCACCGCCTCGTCGAACCCGAACCCGAACTGCTACTGCGACCCGACGGCGTGTGCGACGGGCGTGCGGGTGTCCTACGCGCCCAACACGACCATGACGTCTTCTACCTCCTCCGGCGGTATCACCGACGACACGACGGAGTACAGCGCTCCCCTCGGCTTCGGCAACTACGACTTCTCCGCCGTGTACGTGATCTGCTACGCAACCGCTGGGCTTGCCGCCGACACCTATGTGGGCCGTGTGACGGTGGCGATCGCAAACCCGACCTACTACACCCTGACGAGTGTGGCGACGACGGCGAACCGCATCGGCGCACCGATCAGCATCACCGTGGTGCGCCGCTGCCTCGCGACCAGCTGCGAGGCCCTCTCGCTCAGCGACCACCTGCGGCTGGTGCCGAGCGCCTTCCAGTGCGCCGATCTCACCGACAGCGACATCGCTGCCTCCGCGTCCGGCTCGGCGTGGGAGGTGGAGGCAAACGACGTGCAGACGATCGGCGACGCCGTTCTCGGCGCCGGTGCCCTCTCTCTCACCCGCCGCTTTGTTGTCGACGCTGTGGGCACCTACCGCGTGTGCTACCGCCTCGCCAGCCTTGCGGCGTACAGCGAGGTGGTCTTCTCCAACGCCTACGTGCGCACCCTCGTGACGGTGACGACGGCGAACCCGCAGCAGTACACCGCGGTGCCGGCTGCCCCAACAGCTGGCCAGTTTGTGACGATTGACCTGACCTGCGGTAGCGGCTCCACCCTGTGCAGCAGCTGCACGATGGTGCGCCTCGTCCCTGGTGCCCGAGCCAGCTGCTGGGAGACGGTGGCGGGCACCTACAGCAGCGACTCGTGCCTCACCGTCACGTCTGTCCAGTTCCCTGACCAGTACTTCACTGCGGGCACCTACACAGTGTGCTACGGCGGCACCCTTTCCACCTCGCGCCGCATCCCGAACTGGTTCACCGTGGCGGCGGCCAACCCGTCGAGCTACACCCCGGCGTCGGGCAGTGGAACGGCCGTGTACACGAACCAAGGCTCGGACTACACGCTCGACATCGCCGGCACCGGCCTCTCTGTCACGGACACCGTCTTCCTTCTTCCTAGCACCGGCTACTCGTGCCACGACCTGCGCACGGGCACAATCCAGAGTGACGGACAGCTGGCGAGCTGGCTGGGCCCGAGCGTGGACCCCTACCCGCTGGCGGTGACGAGCACCGGTGTGTCGTGGGTGGTGTCGAACCAGGAGAAGCGCTTCGCGGTGGGGGTGCTGTACGACACAGCCCTGTGCCCCGGCAGTGGTGCGCCGTGCCAGCTGCGGCTGTGTTACCTCCGCTCCGGCACCTCGTGGGCCCCGGTGACGTTCGTGGACGTCGCCTCCTCCACATCGTCCTCCCGCACCGCTGCGACGGGCATCGAGCTCGTCGCGTCGAACCCCTCCAGCGTCACCTTTGACCGCTACCCTCTCGCGCTGGACATGTACGTTATGGCCACCGTGCAGGGTGCCGACCTCGTCACCACCGACGCCGTCGTCATTCACGCCGCCTCGTGCTCTGGCGCTGCGGTGACGACGTCCGTCGCGGGTGCGAGCTTCGTCGACGCAGCGGCAACGCAGTGGGTTGGCGTGCTGCGGGTGACGGGCTCGGCGAGCAGCTACTCCGTCTGCTACTGGCGCGCCAACGTGGCGACCGAGATCGCGAGCATCGCCTTCTCCGGGCAGACGGACGTCACGGCGGTGCTCATCCTCACGACGCCGCTGTACTACATGCTGAGCCCGAACAACTTCTCCACCACCACGACGCCCGTTACACGGTACGAGCAGCTCATCGTGGGTGGCAGCTTCACCGCGACGGGGACCGTGGGCACCGCACTCACCTACGTGCAGCTCATCAGCGCCGACACGACAGTCGCGGAGTGCAACTACGCGCCGTTTCAGAGCATCGCCGGCACCAGCGCGACCACCTTCCCGGTGGCGCTGACGCTGACGAGCGTGGAGAGCAGCACGACGACTTCCCTGCCGCTCTTCCAGGGGCGTCTGAACGTGGCGACCGCGACGTACGCGCTGTGCATGAGCACGTCAACTGGTCTCTTCCGCGCCATCGCGACGCCGCCGAGCGCGGCCGGCACGGCGGGCAGCGCAACGGCGCTGACAGTGTACGACGCGGCACCGGGCACCTACACCTCCGTTCCAACAAACCCGATGGTGGGGCAGGTGGTGACGCTAACCTTCTCTCTAGTGAGCGGCAGCAGCCCGTCGGCGGCGGTGGCGCTGGCAGCCGGGGACACCGTGCAGATCATCGACGGCTCCCTCTACGAGTGTGGCTTCACGAACGCGACGATCCTCGCTCAGGGCCTCACCAGCCTCAGCACCTCCAACGCCGCAATGTCCACCGTCACGCTGACGCTGCCGCGCACGATTGTGCGGGACGGCGTGACCGTCTCGATCGCCCAGCAGTCCTTCACGATCTGCTACCGCAAGCAAGATGGCAGCTTCGCCACGTCGCCGCTCACTGGCGGCACGGTGGACCGCAACTACTACGTTATGGAGCAGGTGCCCACGCAGTGGACGTCGGTGCCGACGCAGGCGCAGCTGGCCGCCCCGCTCGCGATCACCTTCTTCGGCGACAGTGCGACACCGGACTACCTGACAACGAGTGATGTGGCGCTCTTGGTGCCGATTGCCGATGGCGCGACGCCGGACTCTGCCCTCTGCACCGCGGCGTACTTCGAGACGCCCTCGTCTTCATCCTTGTCACTCGCTGCTTCGGGGTCGAGCAGCTTGGCGGACACGCGTCCTGTCGTGCGGAGCGGCACCATGACGAAGCCCGGCACGGTCAACACGCAGTGGGACATCCCCGCGAACGCGCTCGAGGTTGGCACCTACATGGTCTGCTACGTTGCTGCCAACAACGGCCAGCCCGTCTACGTGAGCTCGCCGGCGACGCTCATCGTTTACCCGACGCAGTCGCCGAGCGGGGCCTACCTCGCCCGCAGCGCGACAGCGGTGGTGGACAACCTGGACGTGCTGCAGGGGGAGCGGGTCTACCTGCTCTTCCGGACCACAGTGGCGCTGAACGTCGTGCTGGACAACGCGGGAGCGAGCTCCTCTCAGCTGGATGGCTTCGACGTGGTGCGCATCACAACCGACAGCGCCTGCGCCACCCCGCTGCAGGCGGGTGTGGTGGACGAAATCCCGTCAGGCTTCGGCTACGCCGCGCTGGGCCTTGTGGACTCCTCTACCGGCCTCACGATCCCCTACCTTCACCTCCGCATACGCGCCAGTGTGGGCAGCTACTACGTCTGCATGCGCCGCACGAACCGAGCCAGCACCGAGGCCTACTACACGTTCGAGGTGGTGGGCGGACTGCAGGTGAACCCGGCCGTGCTGACGGTGGCGGCAGCGCCGGTGTCGGCCTTCACGACGGCACCGACCTCGCCGCGAGTGTGGATGCCGCACACGAACGTCACCGCGACGTACGCGACGGGGTATACGATGGCAAGCATCGTGGACTTCTTCTTTGCGCGCTTCACCGGCAGCGGCTTGGTGACCGACACGGACGAGATGCTCTACGACGCCTGCTACCGGCCCGACAGCACGCAGGCCGCGTCGTCCACTGCCACGCTCATCAACCGCACGCTGCAGGTGTACCGTGCGACGCCGATGTTCACCCAGCACAGCTTCGACACCGCGGGCACCTACCTCCTCTGCTACCAGATCCCCGGCTCGAACATCGCCTCCGTCTTCCCGTCCGCGCTGACGGTCGACGTGGCCAGCCCGATCAGCTACACAGTGCCTGGTGCCATTGCGATCCAGAACAGCTTTACGATGACGTTCACGGCGACGGCCGCCATCTTCACGACGACTTTTTCGCACATTGCGCAGATCTACACGACAACCGTCGCGACGACTGTGCCGAACTGCTCGACGGGCGTGGCACCGAGCGGGGGGACGACGCTGTTCACAAGCTTCAGCGTCGCCAGCACGACGAGTGCGAGCGTGGCGCCGCTGTTGCTGACCTCCGGCTATTTTTACGTGTGCTTCCTCACCTACACCACGACGGCCTACTACTTCCCCATGTACTCCTTCCCGGTGCCGAACAGCGCGGGCGGCTACGTCTTCTCGGTCGGGCTGACCGGGGCTCAGAGCTACACCGTGGCCCCACAGCCAGCCTACCTGGGCCAGCTCCTGCACATCACCATTTCAGGAAATCAGCTGACGAGCAGCGACCGGGTGAAGATAGTGCGTGTCTCGCAGAGCCAGGAGAGCGGCAGCGACAGCGTGGCGAGCGACGGCACCGACTACACGGCCGTCTGCACCGCGTCCGCCGTGAACGCCGACGCAGCCGAGGCGAATGGCGCGGCTGGCAGTGTCGTGAGCAGCACCAACGCCATCGTGGCCGACTACTACCCCCGCGTGAACGAGACGGGCACCTTCGTGCTGTGCTACCAGAGCGCACTGCTGAGCAGCGCGTGGGTGTGGGTGACGGACATCCACCAGTTCACGGTGGGGCCGGCGCACCCCACCAGCTACGACCTCTCCGTCTCTCCGCCCTACGAGACAGAGGTGCTCCGTCTCTACATCCGCGACAGCAGCGGCCTCCTGCAGGACGGCGATCAGCTGAAGCTGGTGACGCGCGGGGCGTCGGGCAGCTTCGACTGCACCGCAGCGGCGGCGGCGAGCAGCGCAATCGGACTCGCGAGCTACGTGAGCGCGGAGAGCAACAGCAACGTGCACGTTTACCGTCTCTGTGGGACGTCGGTGGCGACGGTGACGGTGTGCTACGCGCTGGCGGCCTCGACGGCCTCCTCGGCGGTGAGTTGGGCGGAGGTGCCCCTGCAGTCGCCCCCCTCCACCTACATCTTCGCAGGAGTGGCCATCGAAGCGAACCCGTTCACCGGTCCCTTCCGCGGCGACGACGACAGCTCCAGCGCGTTGGCCCTCAGCAGCAGCGGTGCGGTGGCCGCCCGCTGGGTCGCCCCACGCCCCTACGAGCCCTTCACCTTCTTCTTCACGTCGTCGGTGGCCAGCCTGGAGGTGCTTCGCGTCGCCTTTGCCCAGAGCCCGGCGACGGTGTGCGCGGTGGACGTGACCTACGTGACGCCGCTGTACTACGCCAAGCAGACGGCCCGCAGCAGCGAGTTCGACGTCGTGCTGTCCACTGCCGGCAGCTTCGCCGTCTTTCTCGGCCCCTACGCGAACGTGGCGGACCCAAACATCACGCACAGCACCGCGCTGGTGGTGGGGCAGTGCGACCCATGCCGCTTCACCCCCAACTACGCCCTTGTCGGCGGCAGCGTCTCCCTCTCCTTCCCGAGCAGCGTGGGCGGCTCGCTGTCAAACGCAGATGAGGTGCGGCTCTTCCCTGTCACGCAAGGGCTGACCGGACTGCCGTGCGAGGCACCAGAGGGCGCCTATGCCGGTGTGACGCTGACACCCGTCGCATCGTCCAGCACGGCGGACAGGACAGTGTTTACGGTATCGACCGGGACAGCAGCGGAGGCGAGCACCTACCTCGGCGAGTACTACGTGTGCTACCGGAAGGTCTCTACTGCCAGCGATGCGTCGAGGGAGCGCTTCGCCGTCGTGGCGGAGAACAGTGGCACGGCGACGATCTTCTCCATTTACCCAGCCGACCTGCTCACCGCGGCTGTCTGCCCGTCATCACCAATGTACGCGTTGGAGACGGCGGTGTACAACGTGACGGCGAGCGACCAGACGCTTTACCCCAACGTGGGCTTCGCCGCAGGGGACCAGATGGTCGTTGTGCCGGCAGATGTCTTTACCAGCGGCAGCTCCACCGCGGGGGCGGAGAGCGGGTGTGCGTCCATCACCGACGTGGCTGCCTTTATTGCCTCAACCAACTACCGTGCCCAGCAGCCGACGCTGGACACCTACGGCGCCGGCTTCTCGAACTGGCACCTCACCTTTGCGAGCCAATCCGCGTCCACGGACTACGTGTGGTGCTTCAAGATGCTCTACGACTCCGTCTTCCGCGACATTACCCCGGCTGAGCAGACCGTCGCAGTGGAGAACCCCTTCGAGGTGACGACGAGCCCGCCGGTGGTGCTGCCCGACTCGACCAACGTGCAGTTCACCATCACCGGCACCGGCCTGACCGCGACCGACAGCGTCTACATCGTGGCTGCGGGTGAGTCATGCGCGGAGACGTGCGACCGGCCGCTCACACCGACGCAGTGGACCGGGGCGACGCACACCGTTGCCTATGTGGACAGCACCACCGTCGTCGTCAGCTTCGCGACGCCCATCAACACGGTGGTCTCGCTCGGCGTGTGCTACCGCCGCACCGGCCGCTACCTGACCCGTCTCACGAACGTCTACGTGGGCGAGCCGAACCCGATCTCCTACACCGTGAACTTCGTCCCGCGTGTCGGCACGCGGCCGACGCTGACCTTCACAGGTGTGGGCCTGACGGCGACAGACGCGATGATGATTGTGCAGCCGGGAGCGACGTGCCTGCTGCGCAATGCCGTTGCGGTCGGCGTCTTCGTCTCCGTCAGCAGCGATGCGACGACGAGTGCCTTCACCATCGCTCTTACAACGGGTGTGGTGGTGGCGCAGAGCTACACGGTGTGCTATGAAATCTCAACGGTTGGGGCCTACGTGGTGGTGAGCCCGCAGCTGCCGGTGCTGGAAGGCGGGCCCTCGACCGTCCTCACGAGCAACACACCGATGCGAGGACGGGCGACGGTGCTGACGGTGTCGAACCCGGAGGTGGATGACGAGATGTTCATTGCGTGCCCGGGCTGCAGCTGCTATGACCAGCTCACCGCCACCGTGCCCTACGGAAGTGTGTCCGCCACCGCAGTCATCCCCAGCAGCAGTAGCAGTAGCAGCAGCAGCAGCAGCATCTCGGACTCAGCTACCTCGGCCGCCATCTCGATCCGTGTGGGCTTCAGTGATACGCAGAGCTACCCGGTCTGCTACCGCCGCGCTGACAGCGGCTACGCGCAGATCGGCGGCCTCTCCTACTTCGTGACGCCGGTGACGAACTCGCCCAGCACGGCGGCGCAGCTGCCCGCGGCCTCGGCGCAGTTCCAGGGTCAGCGCCTGCACTACAACTTCTCCAGTTACTCCACCGCGATCCCGCTCAGCAGCAGCGATGCCGTGATGCTCGTGCAGGCTAGTCGGCAGTGTTGGGACAACGTGGACATCACCGCGAGTGGCATCGTCGTCGGCTCGAGTGCGCTGACGAGCGCGAGTGCGACGACGGAGATCGGCCAGTGGGCGGCGCACGTTCCCTCTCTCGGGCCGGACGTGCCGACGGACGCCTCGACGCTCTTCCCACTCAACTACCTTCTCTGCTACCGCGAGTCGACGCAGCTGGAGTACGTCAGTGTGCCGTACGCGATGGTCTCGATGGAGATGAAGGCCGCAGACCCGGCGAGCTTTACGACGTCGCCGACGAGCGTGGAGACGGGGATGCTGAACGTGGACATGACCTTCAGCTACACGGCAGCGGGGCAGAGCGGGGACGAGGCCTACATTGTGCAGTTTGCCACGCTGACGAACACCGTCTGCGACGACGCGGCATCGACGGTGGTGGCATCACGTGGCAGTGCCTACCCGGTCTACACCTTCAGCCTCGCTGGCTCCACGGTGGTGGGGTCGAGCAACACGGCGGTGTGCTACGTCCGCGCGGGTGGGACGGTGGCCGAGGTGCCGCAGCTGCTGACGGTCGTGGAGGGCAACCCGAGCGGCTACACGACGAACATCACGAGCGGGCAGCAGGCGCGGGAGCGGCAGTACATCGAGTTCACCATCACCGGCACCGGTCTCGATGCTGCGACAGACGCGGTTGCCTTCACCGAGGTGCCGTGTGCGCAGGCGGCGCAGCCGCCCACCTCGACCGCCTCGCTCGCCCGTCTCGGCGACGCGACGTCTGACGGGACTACCTATGTGGTCGAGACGCAGTTCATCGCGGCGACGAGCCCCATCACCGTCTACGTCTGCTACCGCCGCAACAACGTCTGGCGCGAGGTCGGTGCTGCCCTGCAGCTCGGGGCCCCGCAGCCGAGCACCGTGACGGTCTTCTCGACCGTCGGCTCATCGGGCATGCCGCGCGCCGGCCAGCACATCTTCCTCTCGCTGAACAACGGCGTCACCACCGTTCCGACCGGGGCGGCGGTGCTGAGTGCGGAGACGACCGGCGCTGGTACGTGGTGCCACAACTTCACCAGCACCGACGTGCAGGAGCCGTCGCTGCTGATCCAGACGGCGAGTCTGCTCAACGTGCCGGTGTGGGAGGTGCCTGGCGCGGCCCGGCTCTGCATCTTGAACAACAACGTCGTGCCGTGGGCTGACGTGGCAGCCACCGTGTCCGACCCGAGCATCTACATTAACCCAGCCAACCCGACCAGCATGGACGTCTTCCCCTCGCCGCCGCGTGTGGGGCAGAGCGTGACGCTGACTTTCCACCTCATCGTGACGTCCAGCGTGCAGGACGCGGTGAAGATCACGGCGCTGGACTACACATCCTGCGAGGAGGCGGTCGGCATCACCGGGCTCGAGACGTCCGTTCTCGTCTCGAGCGTCGTGGACGACGCGACGACGACGGTGACGCTGGTGGACACGACGGACAGTCTGCTCTACCGCAGCTTCAACGCAGTAGGCAGCTACCGCGTGTGCTACTTCAGCTACACGGAGCTGTCCTGGAGCGTCGTGGGCGGGTCGCTGGCGGCGGGCACCCTCGCGGTGGAGCAGCGTGTGCCGCAGTCGTGGAGAGTGGCGTCTGGCGCGGCGCAGGTTGGCCAGCCCTTCGCCCTTGCCTTCTACGACTCCCTGAGCCTCCTGCAGCCGACCTCGGGCTTTGACCTTGTCTGGGCGACGCCCTCGACGATGAGCTGCGGTGCAGACCCGTACACGTGCGACGCGTGCATCATCTTCGAGTGGGACACCGCCAACTCGAACTCGAGCGTCGCCGTGACGCTGTCGAACGCGACGGTGCGGGTGAGTGAGATGAACCTGTGCTACCAGCTGTACGACGCCACGGCGGCGCTCGTCCCTGGCGCGCTGGATGTGACGACGGCCCCGGTGCAGTGTGTGGAGGAGACGTCGTTCATCTCGGGCCAGCACCAGGATGTCACCTTCCGCCTCGCCGCCGGCACCGACGTGACAAGCGACTCGTGGCGCCTCTCCTTTTACGCGACGACCGCGCTGAACTGCGACAGCCGCTACGTGGAGAACTTCGTGCCCGGCCTAGCCGTGCTGCAGTCCACCACGTCCACGTCGGCGACCTACTCGGTTGTGTGGCCGGTGGGCCTCGGCGTGGACACGGACCGCTACACCGTCTGCTTCAACCACAACGGCGTCGCGGGTCCGGTGTGCACCTGCGGCCAGATCGACGCCAACACCGGGGAGTGCTACGTGACAGCCTCACCAGGGTCGCCGCAGAGCTTCACGCCGTCGCCGCAGCCGACCTACGTGGGCCAGACAATCACGCTCACCTTCGCGATCAACGCTTCCATGACGGCCTACCCGCCCACCGCCGTGAAGTTCGTGACGTACACAGACGAGCTCACCTCGTGTGACAGCGCCGCCGCCTTCACGCCGGCCGGCGCGACGCTCACGCGGGTGAGTGCGACGGAGTACACCTACGTCTTCAAGCACGACTACACGCTTGGCTCGTCGACGCTGGTGGTGTGCGCGCTGACAGACTTGTCCACCTCTTACGCGCGGGTGGCCTCAACCATCGTACCGTCGTCGCCGACGTCGAGCAACACGCTGTGGATACGGCCCTACCTCACGTTGAGCAGCTTCCCCTCCTCCGCCAACTACCTGCGTGCCCTCGAGACGCTGAACCTGACCTTCACAATGGCAAGCCAGCAGTCGGACGACCTGGTCAGCGCACAGGACCTCTTCACCTTCGTCAGCGACCCAGCCAACTGTGTGGAGTCCTACATCAACAGCCAGGACCCGGCGACGCAGATGGCCATGTTTGAGATCACAGACTCGGCTTTTCTGACGTTGCCGACGGCGGTGCTGAGCGCTGACGCGGCGGCCTTCGTCTCCCGCACCCTCGCCACCTTTGCGGACGTCGCGGCGGCCACGGCGACGCACTACGTGTGCTACCAGCTGGCTGCCGGCACCTACGCACCGGTGCTGCCCGCCCTCACGATTGGTGACGCGCTCTTCACGAGCTGTTCGGTGACGGGCATCATCAGCCCCGGCAACGGCGACGACGCGAGCAGCAGCAGCACTGGTTTGACGACTAATAACGGCGGCGGCCTTCGTGCCATGTACTACGCACCCACCACGATCCTCGGCTCGGCGCTCTTCGCGACGCTGGCGAACGCGGCGGTCGACGCCGTGCGGGTGGTGCCGCAGGGGGAGTGGTGCACGAACGACGCCGTGGTGGTCTACTCAACCTCCCTCTCCGCGACGACGAGCGCAGACATGAACACCATCTTCTTCGCCCCTCTGCCCGGCAGCTACAAGGTGTGCTACCGCATCGGCACGGCGACGACGACGAACTGGAGCCCGGCGTGTCGTGAGCTGACCGTGACGAGCCCAACCCCGACCGGCGCGTTCGCCGGGTGCTGGAATGTGGGCCAGACCCTTCAGTTCACTCTCAACCAGCCAGTGGCAGGGCACAGCTTCACCGCAACCGACCGCCTGCGCTTCATTGACGGGACGCTGCCCTGCCTGCAGCCGAGCGGCTCCCTTGTCGCGTCCTCGACAACCGTCATCATCAACGACGTCGCGCAGTCCTCCACGGGTCTCGAGTTGTCCGGCGTCGCGACCGGGCAGACAACGTTTGACTTAGCCAACGTCTTCTTCCGCAGCGGCACGAGCTCGGTGCGGCTGTGCTACACCGACGCCGCAGGCAACCAGTTCGCCGTCCCAGTGGACTACGCCGGCAGCCCGGGTCAGTCGCGCTTTGTGGTGCAGGCCCGCCAGCCCAACGCGCTTCGCTTTCGCCAGCTGTACTTCCAGGTGGGCCAGCGCCTCATGCTGAACTTCACCGCTGCCGTCGCGAGTGTGACGCCGCGGTTGGTGCCGTATGGCACCTTGCCGTCGGTCTACACCCCAGGCCCGGCCTACGACGGCACCTTCGATGCGGTGACGATGCTGCCGGTGCCGGTCACGACAGCGTACGTCGACGGCCGGTGCGCTGCTGCTCTCCGCGCCGGCACGCTGACCAGCTCGAGCTTCTTGGGGGTGTACGGCACCGCACAGACGAGCAGCAGTGGCGTGGCCAACTACGTCCCTTACACGATTGGCAGCTACGACCCCACCGTGGCGCAGTACTACATCGCGTGTTACCAGCTGGCCACCTGCAGTGTGGTGGACAGCGGCGACCCGCTGCGGGTCTACGGCCCGAACCCGGCCAACGTCTACACCGTCATGGCGCTGCCGCGGCGTGGGCAGCTCATCAACGTGTACTTCGCGCGCGACACAACGACGACGAACGCGGTGGCCCTCACGCCGGGCGGCGACCGCGGCGCGAAGCAGGCGAACCTCGCCTCCTGCTGGACGCTGGCCGCGACTGCCGGGACGGTGACGCAGGGGACAGCGGACCTGACCTTCTTCACCACCATCTTCTACGCGCAGGCCCCAGCGCAGGCGGCGAGCACGACGACACGCAGCTGCTACCGGCTTGTCGATGGCAGCTGGTCGGAGGTGCCGAACGGCGTGGCGACGGTGCTGCCGGCCAACCCGTCCTTCTTCGAGACGCTGCCGGCCTCCGCGCGTGTGAGTCAGGTGAACTTCATCCGCTTCCACGGCAGCGGGCTCGGGGCCACGGACCGCGTGAAGATTCTGACCGAGTCGCTGAGCTGCGGCGAGGACGCAGTGCCGCCGACGTCCTTCGCCGCCTACACAGCAGCCAGCCCCACCGTCCCGACGACAGCGACGTCGACGGGGTGGACAGTGATGGAGGCGAGCAGCGACGGCACGACGGCGACGCTGAACTTCACGGCCTCGGCGACGGGCACCTACAGCGTGTGCTACCGGCTGGCAACCGACACGGTGTGGACGCTGGTCTACGCGAACCTCGTCATCTACGAGCGCAACCCCACCAGCGTCACCCGCACCCCGGTGGCGACGCTGGAGGGCGAGCTCTTCACGCTGGACTTCACCGCCTCGACACAGGGGACGTCAGAGATGTCGGCCAATGATCGCGTGGTGCTGTACTACGGCAGCGACGTGAACTGCGCCGCCCCGACAGCGGCACAGACGGCGCCGTCCGTCACCGCCTCGCCCTCACGCACCGACCTGCTGCCCAACTCGATTGCGTTCCAGATGGACGCCGGCACGCGGGGCAGCTACACGCTGTGCTACCGCATGGCCTCGACGTCGATGCCCGGCGGCTATGTGACGATCTCCGGCTACAACACGGTGGAGGTGGCGCCGAACCCGCAAAACATGACGCTCTACCCCGCTGCCACCAGCACAGGGACGACGCCGGTGTACCACGCAAACGAGCTGCTGACGCTTGTCTTTGAGGGATGGGGGCTCGTGGCGACGGCGACCAAGACGGACCAGGTGAAGCTGATCCCGGTGAGCACAGGGACCACGACGGTGACAGACGCCATGTGCCAGCAGACCGCGTCGGCCACGACCATCACCTACTACGGCCTCGAGGCGAACGGCACGCACGCGGTGCAGGTGTGGCGTGCGTCGTCCGCCGCCATTGGCGCGCAGTACGCCGTGTGCTACAAGCTGAACGGTGGGCAGTATCACGTGATCGGCGGCCTCGTGTCGATCACCGCAGCGGCCAGCCCGAGCGGTGCGACGTCGGCAAAGTTGACGGGCACCTCAACGACGCTCTCCGTTGGGGAGTCGATGTCGTGGACGCTGAGTGGCGCGACGTCGACCTCCTGCGTTGCCAGCAGTGCCCTTCTCTTCTACAGCGATGGCAACTGCAACGACGTGCCCTACTACGTGAACATGCCCGCCGTGGTGGAAGCAGGTATAGCAGCGGCGGACAGTCTTGAGAGCACCTTCCCGGCTGGGGCAACAGTGGTGACCGACTGCAGCGCCGCGACGCTTGTGCGTGTGCCTGCGACCTACACCTTCCCCAGCGGGGCAACGACGGCCACGCTCTCGCTCTGTTACTGGAGTGCGGGCAACGGGGCGGTCTCTGTGCTGTCCGACAGCACGGTTGCGCTCTCCGCTGGCGAGCCGCCGGTGCTGGACACGACGCTCTCCGTCCTCGCGCAGCAGGTCTTCACGGTAAGCCTCTCCGTGGCGCCGACGACGACGGACTGGGTAGCAATTGTGTCGGATGCGAACAGCTGCGTCGGCACCGGTGCGCCAACAAGCGCCGCATACTTTGCAAACATGGCGTACGACACCGCGAGCGGTGTGGCGAGCGTGACGACAGCGCTGCCCGATGCGGGCACGTACTACGTGTGCTACTCCCACCAGTCTGGCGTGTGTGCGGCGAGCACCGGGCGTGAGTGTGCACGTGTGGTGGCTGTCGTGGCCGCCGCAGCGAGCAGCCCGCGCAGCTGGAGTGGCCAGCCGTCGCCGCTGCACGTGACAAACGCGGTGGCGATCACGCTGGCCTTCACCAGTGCCACCGATGCCGCGGCGCAGGCCACGACAGCGGTGGCGTGGCTGGCCCCGGTACTCCGCAGCAGCAGCACCAGTACCTCGACCAGCGCGCTGGGGATGCTGGACGTGTGGACGTCGTGTGAGCAGACGCGCAGTGCGCCGACGACGGCGACGCGGCGCAACCTGACCTACAGCAGCGCGAGTGGGACATGGACGATGAGCGGCGTGTTCACCGCCTCCGGCAGCTACGCGCTGTGCTACACGGCCTCGTCAGCCTCGTCGGCAGCGCTGCGCCTCTTCGGGCCCTTCAGCAGCGCGGGGCCGGTGGTGTTGACCAGCTCGGTGTCCACCGTGAGCCTGCCCTCGTCCGTGACGGTGGCGAACACGAACACGGTGGTGCTGACGGGCGGCGGCCTCTCGACGACCGATCGTGTGGTGGCCGTCGCGGTGCCGGCTTCCGCGAGCGAGTCTTCCCTCTCCTCCTCAGCGCTGCCGTCGGATATCTGCACCAACACGGCCTACACGCCGCGCATCACCGCGACGAACGCAGCTCCGAGCGCCTCTACCACGACGGGTCTCAGCACGATGCTGTCTGACGTCGTCTTCACGGCAACGGGTGCCTATGTGCTGTGCTACACGCCGACCTACGGTGCGACGACGACGGACCCCACGGCGACGCCGACGCCCGCTCTCCTGACCCCGTCGCCCTTCGCGGTGGTGTCGAGCGTGGTGAGTATGACCGTGATCAGCTCCGTGATCGAGGTGGGCGTGCCGCTCGAGCTCCTGTTCTCCGGCAGCGGCCTCGCCACCTCCGACACCGCCGCGCTGGTGTACATCGGCGCGACGCCGACGCCGACGGTGGCGACGGTGTGCGAGAGCAGCGGGGCGACCTACACGCCGATGCAGTCGGCCAGCACCAACGGTCAGACGGCGACGTTTATCACGACGCCGACGCAGCAGGGCCTTCACATGGTTTGCTTCCGCGCCTCAGCCGGCGCGACGCCGATCCTGATCCCGACGCAGCTGAGCGTCACGGTGCAGACCGCCACGCGGGCCGTCTTCTCGGTTCAGCCGGCTGGTTGCACGGCGATGCTCGTGTGCACCGTGCAGCCGACCGTGACGCTCTTGGACGCGGCTGGCGTGGCCACCTCGGCCCCGTTCAGCACTGTGGCCATGACGCTGTACCTGAGCGACGGCACGACGGCCGCACCGGCGGGTACGTTGTCCGATGGCGGCGCTTATAGTCAGGTCGACTACACAACCTTCACCTTCTACGCGCTGCGCATCTCGACGATGGGCACCTACGTGATGCGTGCCACCGTCACCCTGCCCAGTGGGGCGACGCTCATCGTTTCCTCCAACGCCGTCGCGGTGACGGACGCCGGCAGCGGTGACACCGGCGTGGCGTCGGTCTCGTGCCTGCCGCTAAACATCATCGACCGCACGACCAGCGCCGGGGCAGCCACTGTGGTGGATTGCGTCATCACCGCCCTCACAAGCAACGCCCCCACCAGCTACACAGTGCTGGCCAACACAGGCACGGTGACGACGCCGGCGCAGAACGGCACGACGGCTGGTGGGCTGCCAACCTACAAGTTCACGGCAACGCCGCCCGCACTGTCGACGACGACGGTGGTGAACTACATGGCGCTGGCCGTCACGCCAGGCTCGCCGTACGAGAGCTGGCCCGTGTCCAACAGCCCGGTGACGATACGCCTCACCACGGCACCGAACGCACGCACCACGCTGTCTTGCGCGGCTGGCACGTCGACGAGCAACGCCACGACGGCGCTGCCGCTGACGAACATGATCCGCTTTGGCACGTCACTGAACTGTGGGGTGCAGGGCATGACGACGGTGAGCGGCGTGGCGGCGAACATTGTGGCGCCAGTGAATTACCTCGCCGTGACGGACTACATCAATGGGGACACGGGCACGAGTACGGCGGTGAGCCTCGGCAGCTACCCGGCCGACGTGAATGGCCTCTACTCCTTCACGCTGACGCCGGGCAGCTGTCTGGACTACACAGTGGCGGGCCAGGTGCTGACAACCGCATCGCCGGCGACGTGGACGGCCATGACGAACAGCCCCACCACCTTCATTGTCATTGGTGTGCCCACCGCTGCTGCCTCGTCGCTGACGTGTGCTTCGACGCGGACCGGCTCGACGCGGTGGTACGCCCCAGCTGAGCCGCTGCGGTGCACGGCGGCCTTCGCCAACGCGCAGGGCAGCGTGAACGCGCTGCAGGGCGACTACACGGTGGTGCTGCCGGACGGCGGGAGCGTGGCCGCCGTGACACCGTCGAATTGGGGCCCGAGCCTGTCCTGGAGCCTCACCGCACCACCACAGCCAACGACCTCGAGTCTGCGCCGTGCAGCAGAGGCCCTGGCGGTGGCCACGACGCAGAACTTCGGCGTGCAGGTGCGTTACACGCCGACAACAGCGACCGTTGGCAGCTACACGGGTGGACTGGTCTACGCCACGCGTGTCGCGACGCCGCTGCCAACGCTGAGGCAGGGCACCACGGTGAGTCTGACGCTGACCGGTGTGGGGCTCGAGACGACGCACCGCTACGCCATGGGCAACGCCACGTCTTGTGCGGCGGTGCAGGTGGAGGCGACGCCAACGATGGGTAGCGCAGATGGCACGCTTGTGTTGACCTTCACGGTGCCGGCCGCCGTCTTCACCATCTGCTTCGCCCCGGCTGACGCTCGCACGGCGCTGCAGTCGCTCATTACGACGCAGTACACACCTCAGTCGTCGTCCAACTCGAACAACGGCTCCTCGCAGTCGTGGACGGGCGACGATCTTGTCCTGCTGATCATCGGCGTCGTTTTCCTCTTCATCCTGCTCCTGCTGTTGGTGTTGCTGCTGTACTGCATCTTCTGCTTCGGCGACGACGAGGACGACACGGTGGTAAAGGAGGAGCACCACGTCTCGCGGCACACGACAACGACAACCACGACCAACCGCCTCACGAACCGGGGCGGGACTCATGTGTACATGCCGCCCCGTGCCAACACGCGCTACGTGCTCTCCAACGCAACCACACCGCCTCAACAGCAGCAGCTGCTGCAGCAGCAGACGATGCCCCTTGCCATCGCCGGCCCCCAACAGCAGCAGCAACAGGCATTCCCTCCGCAGCAGTTGGCACAAAACGCCAACACGACTGCGTCGAGCACGACTGTCCGCATAAACCTACACGACGTGGATGGCGCGGGCTCGAATACGGCGACCGCCTCTCCCGCTCCCGCTCCCGCCGCATCAGCAGCAGCAGCAGCAGCCAAGGGGCTGCTATCCACGTCGAACTCCAGCGCAGGCGGCACACGGCGTCGCCACAAGCACCGCCCTCACCACGACCACGACCACAACAGCAGCGGCAGCAACGGCAACACCACCTCGACGAGCAGCAACGCCGATCAGCGCGTGCGAGCGCCACCGCTGCCCCCCATCGCCAAGGTCACCTCTAGATCACGCTACACCGACCTCGACCACCCAGCGCCGGCGCCGGCCTCGGACTCCAGCAGCACGTTCACCACGTCCACCATCACAGCCAGTCGCCGCTCGCTGCCGCCGCTGCCCCCGCCACCGCTGGTACCCGCCGTGCCAGCGCCTGCCGGGTTGGTGCGCAGTCCGCAGCAGACGCCCGCGCAGACGCCACCGCCGCAGTCTCCCGTGGTGCCGACACCAGCACCAGCTGCGCCACCCACCACGGTGGCCGGCGCCACCACGCCAACGCCACCCAGCCTTCCGCCGCTGCCACCACCACCGCCGCCTTCGCAGCCCGCCGCTGCCGACGGGCCGGCGCGCAACTCCACGCCGATGGCTCGCTCGCTGAGCACGCACAGTGGAGAGGAGGAGATGGTGGGGCCGTTCCGCGTGACAGGACACACGTCGACACCGATGGTGCGCTCGCCATCGTCGTCGCGCCGTTAAGCAACGCAGATGTTGTTTGTGATACTTGTTGTTGTTGTCAATGTTTCTTGTAACGATCCCTCTGCTGCCCCTCTTCCCCCAAAAGAGCCGCGGCAGGCCGGACATGTCCTCGTGGGTCTTTGTGTCTGTTTCCGTGTGTGTTTGTTGTTTTCTATTCGCTACATTTCATTGAAAGTTGTCAGATTCGGTGCTAATTTAAGTTGCTGCTGTCAATTTCAGTATGGTTTTTTTTTTCGCTTCCCTCCTCTCTTCTACATAACAGCGACGCAACGGCGTTTTTTCCTCCGTTTTTTTTCTTTTTGTTGTTGTTGCTGCCGTCCCCTC